>OX101809.2:21501398-21944635 GCA_944452925.2 Chrysolina oricalcia
ACTGAAGTTATTTTCATTATTTCTTCTTGTCCAATTGTTACTGACAGTCTCTTCCACATAAAAGTTTCTACAAAAAGTTACACTGAAATGAATAATACTAAAAATGATTTGGTAACAAATTCAAATATTGTACAAAAAGCAATTATGTTAATGGTAATATCTTACCATAGGCAAACTTCTCGTTGTCCAGCTGAGAATGAGTTCTTGTTTTATAGAAAATTTCCCAAGTTATATACTCATTTCTACATTAGAGTAAAATTTTGTATGACATCACCAATATTCTCAACTTTGGTGAGTAGCAGTAAACCTGAAAAGCAAAAGCAACTATCATAAACTAGGTACCTACTCAACTAAATTCGACATTTCACAACACAGGTATTTTCCAGTTATAAAATCTCAATGCAACATTCTTTTGAAAATTTCGTTTTTCCTGTTTACTACTCAATTGCAGGTAAATTTTTCTGAAAAAAAATCATTTATGAAACCATAATGTATTCAGAAATTAGGTAGATAATAATTTTTGTCATAATGCGAAAAACTATATACTTCTTTATATAATAGGTTGCTTGTGCCACATATCAAGAAATTGGTCATTGAAATAAGAAGAAGAAACTAGTATGTTTTCTTGATTGCAGAACTTTTGTTTCGACCATATTTGATTTATACACTTGGAATCAGATCTGATGTAACTCACTCAATTGTTGTACTTACCCAGTTTTTGAAATCAAAAGTGGCAAGGATAAACCCGATAAACCGCACCAATAACCATGAAAGAGATTGGAATACACAATTACACACAGCATCGCAGTGAACCAAACACGCCAAACAACAAAATATATGAATAAATTGTATGAATAAACTGAAAACAACCTTACTAAGTAACCTTGTTGTGAGGTAAACTATTCTATTGAAGAACTATTTAAAACTAACAATTGGTTTAATTTTTCATTTTCAATCTTATTTCTGAATAATTTTTTTTCTGAACTGAATATCTCAAAATAAATCTCAAAATAAATTCACCCATTACTTAATATCATACATTAAATTATGAAAAATATGTCTTTCTGTGGCATTCAACCAATCTTTCACATAATTTTTTTAAGAATACATCGATTTAGTCATTTTGATAATATCTGGTAGTATGTCAAACAATTTTGGGATAATATGAATGAAATTTCTTGTGCCTATTATTTTATTGAATCTAGTTTTGCGACAGCTCTTTTATACCTCGTCTCATGTAGATGATCTCCAAAATTTTTATCCTTTTTATTTTCGAAAATATGGATTAGAATTCTATACATAAACAATTGTACAATATCTTATTCAATTTTCTACTTTTCTATATAGAAAATCGGAAGGAAACAAATGATTTTGACGGTGATTTTTTTTAAATCACTTCCAAGTTATAAAGACTTTTTCAACACCACCCTATCCCAGAATACCATATCTCAACAGAGATTGTACTAAGAAAAAGTACAACATTTCAAGGTGCTTTAATGGGAGATATTGTTCAAGAAACTTCAATTTTGGTAGCAATATCTCAGTTTTTTATTTATAAAAAATATGATGTTCCCACCTTAAATATATGACAAATTTGGTTTCATTGTTTTTGAACTCACTGCCAATATACCCAATATACCCAAATTTTGCAAAGAATTCTGATAAATAAATGATTTGACTCCTAAACAAGTTTCAATAATTACATTTTCATAACCCAAAACATAACATTTTACATGTAGTTATACATAACGGTTACACACTATCTATACATGTCTCTTACCAACTAATTATCAATCAAATTTTGGTTCCGAGAAGTGATATTAATAACAATCATAGCAAGGTAGTAGGGTATTTACGAATTTGAGGTGTTAAGTTATACATTCAAGAGTCCAATGAATGTAGTTGTCGAGGACAATAGCATTATGATTTTTCTTTGATTTATTTATTCTCAAAGACTCCTGCAGGTTGATCATCTTCCCTTTGTTACAGGTGTAGTGGATATTCAAATTATCTTCATCTATTTTTGGTTTGAATTTTGGAGTTGTTCATACATTGTTGATTTATTGTCTAAGAGTACACGTTCTTTGCACCTTATTTCAAAATGTTCAGTTATTTGTCCTGTAGATATGGCTAGACATTATCCGCATTCCAGTCTATTTATTCCTGATTCTTTCATTTTGTCCAATTCAGGTTTGCGTTGAACAATATATTGCCTAAATTGCCTTTGTTTCTGGAGTGCGTCATCAGGTGAAAATTATTGAGATTATTTTCAAAATTCTCCGAAATATTTCCTGCGCAAATTCATTAATACTCATGTGATACTCAGTGGTGAATATGGCAGAAGGAGATGTGAACTTGATAGAATATATCACGCAACAATCAATCAAAGAATTCTTTTGAAAAGTAGTGGTGGTCCTGAAAAGGACCGTTCCTATCAAAATGATTTTCAAAAATCTTCATCCAATTCAGACATTTCGTCTTAATCAGCAGCGTGAATTGAATTGTCATCCTGCTTTCGAGGATCGTACAGTTCCCCTGTCAATTTGAAGAACTTCTCTGTTCGATTCAAATTCAATTCGTTACATTTCTTGTAAAACACGTAGCGAGCCAAATTTCCTGGTATATGCGCCTTTTTCTTCCATTCAAAGAATTATCAACTTTAGCATGCCTAGGAGACGACTTGATACTATTTGTATGCACTCAGGATCTTTGAATGTTATTGAATCGTTAACAGTTAAGTGCTGATAACCCTCAGTTGAAAGACAATTGTAAGCCTTTCAACAATCGGAATGTATGATGGTGCCTCTTCCCAGTTATGGGTACATGTGTGTCAGTATCCCGTTGTTTTACAGCAACCATGAACATTTTGCCAGAACCACGTTCATATCCCCCAAAAACCCATTGGCATTCGACATACATTAGCGATACATTCTCTTGCCGAATTTGCTCTCGTCAATTTCAACCACCTTTCCTGGTCCTCCTAATTTAGGATTTGCGAAAAATGCCTCAATCACATCCTTCCTGCAGAAACTTGCCCAATCTATGGTTGGAGACTCAGACATTTTCGACTGCTCCATTATTACTTTCAGCTAGACATCCAACACCAATGAGGTAACAAATCCTGAAACTTGGTAAAATAGATAACTTGGCTTTCTGAAAAAATGTTCTTTTCCGAAACTCCCTTGAGAATCCACATATCTTCCTTTTCTGCTTTCGTTCCGACATTTAATTGTAACACCTCCGTTTCCAGCCATCAACCCCAAAAAAATACAGATATTGTAATTTGGAATGCCTTTTCAGTTGCCCCTTTGCTGTAGTGGAACTGAATAATTCCGTGAAAGCTGTTTTATAATATTGTCATATATGATCATCTATAGGTTCTCTGTTTGCAGAAAAATTGTAGAAAAAATTATTAATTAGAGAAGGTTGATTTAAAGTATCTGGTATGGTGTTGTGATTCCTTTTGATTAAAATATGGAGTTGGTTCAATCTTTTCGAAATAAGCTAACAGTCTCCATAGGCACAAAACTCCAAATATTATTTTTTTTTCGTTTTTGATGGCAATGTTAGTTTGGTTTCTGATTTGTTTAAAGTACTTTCAATGATTATCATTTTTAGTTTTCTTGAACCTCTTATGAGCATTATCTTTCATTCCAATCATTGTTAAAGTAACTGTTTACCAAGGTGACTTTTGATCCTTGATCAAGATAGTTTTGAGAGGAGCTTGTATGTCAAAAATAATAATTAAAAGAGCACTTAACTGAGATATTTCATCTTATGTCTTGCATATATATAATATTTTCAAATAGAAACTCCTCCAACACATTTTGATTCATTCGTTTCAAATTCCTCATTATGACATATTTACCATTTCTCATCAAGTTTTTTTTCACCCGGAAAACTAATAAGTGTTCAGAAATATTAGGAACGTCTACAGAATCAGCTTTATAACTCGTGTCTGATTCAGAAATATTTATTGCTTCCAACAAAGTACTAGAAGATTGAAGGTATCGATACTTAAATTGAAATCTTGTGTGCTTTTTGCATCGATATCTGACAAATCTGCAATAATATCTCTACCACATATGAAGTCATCACTTGATATTGAAAAGTATGATAGGGTATCTTTCAATTTATTAATGGATTCTGGAAAACTCTCATTTGGTGGCCGATACAACGCTACAATAATATAAATGTGCCCATTACTTTCAGCTTTTTATTGCAAAACTGAAATTCAACGTTTTCCAGGAAACGGCTTTGAAGTTAATGAGTAGTTACATTCGAAGAAGATCACAGAGAGTCACTATCGATGGTAACCTGTTAAGTTCTGACATAAGGGAAACTACTTCTGCAGTTCCTCAAGGCAGTATTCTAGGACCTCTGTTATTTGCTATATTCATTTTTGATTCTCCATTAGCTTCAACTTTCTGTCAAGTTCATCTCTATGCACATGATTTTCAATCATATACACCATGTGATATGTCAGATTTGTCGGGTTGCATTGATAATATTAATGCAGATCTTGAAAACACTACACTATATTCTGAAAAACATGGTTTGCACATTAATCCGAACAAAACCGTGGCACTTTGCAAAAGTTCTTAAAGGCAAACGCCAAATATAAAGGAATATATTCTTGAAATTAACAATAGCTATATTGGACGGGTCGACTCATAAAAAAAACCTTGGCTTGATCATCGATCAGAATCTGAGCTTCCATAGTCATGTACAACATAACACGTTTTCAAAACAGCATTTTTCAAAATGAAATCACTTTACAAATTCAAATATCAACTCTCAACAGAAATCAAGTTAAGATTGATCAAATGACCTATTTATCCACACATAGAATATTGCTCTTCAGTATACTACAATTTTCTACCACAATATAACCGACAGAAACTTCAACGCATTCAGAATGCGCTCCGTTTGCAGGGAGCATATAACCCCCTATTTTATAGGGCTGAATGAATTGAATATAAATTGTACAGTTCAGTGTCTGACTCAAACTTCTTAAAGCTAAAACACCGAAATATTTATTTGATCTTTCATAACGTCGCTCCGAAACCCATAATGTGAACATAAGATCTGATAGTTTCAGCATTCCACATCATGTTACATTCAAATATGAAGGATGCTTTACTTATTTGGCACCATCTCATCTGAATAAATATGTATCATATTACAATTTATCAATATTTCAAATGAAATCTCAACTGAAAAGATCTCTGTTATCAATTATATCAGACTAGTTATAACTTTTTGTTTTTGTTATTTGCATTTTTTCATGATTATTCATTTTAATATTCTTGTCTTCTTTATGTGTCAATAATTTTTTTTTTTAATTTTACACAAAATTTTAATTCACGCAAATTTATTTACGAATTCACTCGAATCTGTTGAAAAATTAAAAATGCAGGAAGGGTGGAAGATAGCCTCAAGCTAACTCTTACCTTTGGTGTGTGTCATTATGTTTCGCTGTGTATCACTGTTTTCACTTTTACGCACAATAAACGTTATCATTAAATTTGATTTAAATCCAAATTTATTCCAAATTATTATTACTTCCCTACATGAGAAATTGAGTGATAGTGAGAAAGAAGGCTCAAGAGTAAAGTCAATATACTTGAGGACAGACAATTCCAAATTTGGAGACAACTTCGTTGGCCAGTTTAAATCTAAATTGGAATGTAATTATTGTGGTCACTGTTTAGTCTCTTTCGATCCATTTTGGGATCTTTCCCAAAGTCTGTGACTACTGATCTGGATATAGGCCATTCATTGTGTTCTTCGCAGAAAAATCGAAAATGAACTAATGTGTAAAACTTGTTTTTTAGTAATGGGTGCCAGTGATCATTCCGAATATAGAATATATTCGATCAGTAGAAATGGATAAAACGGCATTATTATAAACATTACTTCATTGTTGACTTGCTAATTATACTACCAGTTCCATCAATAAATATAATGGGTAACCCATCCGTTCAACTTTTATAGAAAACTTCAGATTTTTCTTCACTGAAAACCTCCACATTGAATGGCAAAAGAACTTGTTTAACATATTCGTCAAGAAGAACATCTTATATGTCGAGAATATCAACTGCTTCTCTGTCTCAATGAGATTCATTTTTCGACTCAATTTTTGTGATGGTGCAGTTTGATTCAATATCTTGAAGATCATCCAATTTCTAAATTTGCTTTTCGTTACTAGAACAAACAGTCGTTAATATTCCGATGGTTTCCTGAGTAATGCCCTATTCTTTACAAGCAAACGTTCGGAAGAAATCAACAGAATCTGTGTAAACATTTACACACTGACCTTGTACGTGTATGACAATTTTTTTACAATTAATATTGTTGTTATTTCATAAGGCGAAAATTTCAATGGAACCATTCTTGATGTATACAGGAGATTTAAAAACAATCGTGCGAACATATTAACAAATTTACCAACTCTATTCCTGAAATAGAATGGATAAAATTTTCTAACTTATCTATCATCTACTGGTAACTAGTACCTCCAGTACTGTTTGTAAGGAATTGACGGTACACCGTGAACAATGCCTTAGTTGAATGGAATATTAACACTTTCATATAAACTGCATATAAAAAATTCCAGGTCTTTCACCTCATGTGCTTTTTCAATGGATGCTGTTCCATGACTACCGGAATCCTGATTAAAAACAATAGTACAGATCATTAAAATTTTCAAACGTTTTTTTTTTATAAAACTCATCAGTATTATTATCATCCCAAAATCATATAATCAAATCATAATATCTTTTTCTCCGTGTGTACTCCTTTAATCCCGTTTGAGAGAGATGATATTTCCTCCCGGTGAGCCAAAACAGTCTTGATATTTCTGGATTCAGATCTGATCCAACAGAGACTTGTTCTTGAATCAGTCCCGTAAAACATTTTCTCAATCGCTAGTTCGTGTACCACTTTTAATCCTCATGGTGTCAGCCCGTTGGCTTGCCATTACCGCGGCTTGAAGTTCCAAACGTGGTATTGACTAAGAACGTGAAGGAGCAACTTTGGTCGTTGATGTAACGAAGGACATGTGAAGACTCTCACCATCATCAAACTGAAAATATCCCACAGATCCAAAGGCTTGTTTCCCATCATCAGCAAATATATGCAATTGTACATTCCATATTCGTGAATTCTTTGCACTATGCTGGTTATAACGCGAAATTTTCAGTTGTTTGTCCTTGAATTCTGGAGCATTCTTATTTTTTATGACTTGCGCTGGTAATGAAGAAGAGATAGCACCAAAAATCATTGTTATTATTGCAGATACTGAAGCTACCAATTGTTTCTTGTCATCTCTCCACAAAAATCTCTGGGCTGATTGGTCTTCCCTTCTTATTTTTACCTGATGAAACATTGCTTTCAAATCTGCTGAGAAAGCTATAGATTTTTCTCGAAACTTAATTAGAATTCCTACCAATGAGTTGAACAAATCAGGACCCTCCAACAATAAATCGTTAAACTGCGTCCCTCCACTTCAGCAGCAGCATCGAATACAAATCTGATCTTATTAGGTTTGTTTTCATTGGTAACTGCAAAATGCGGAAGATACCATATTCTTTCCTTACATTCTTTCACCTCTCCTGGTACTCTCCTTGCTAATCATTTTCTCAATATTCCTCAATTTGATTTTGATAAGAAAGAGCGAATTCTTGAATTTTCTTCATGTTCTTTTCAATAGAAGTCAATCTTTGAAGAGCAAGGTTGTTTATCTGAAAATCCGGGCTCGTCTTCCTTCCATAATAACGTCGTTTTCCATCTGTCACATATTCTTCTTGTTACTTCCTTTATCAAAGCAAAGACTTGTTCATCTTCTTTGAACATGATTGATTCATCTGGAATCTTGGCTGCAAGCGACTCTCTGGCGGAAAAATATTTCACAAGGCTATGTAATTCGTCGGGTTGTTCCAAGTCTTGGTGTTCCACATGCAAAACGATTGAATTGTCAATTCTTCTGTGGAACTGTTGAACATTTCCATGAAGAATTCATCCAGGACTTGTTCTTTATAAGGCAAGTGAATTCTTTGGACCTTCCACAATTTCTCCACATGTGATCAAATCCCAGTTATCTTGTCCAATCAATAACTTCAGAGTTACGTTGGTGTAGCTAGCAAAATCAATCCTTTGTAGATGTCTCCACTTGTTTTTGAATTTTTGTGCATTCACGGTTTGTATTGGTGAATCCATATCTTTCAGAGTATAGGCATTATTGGGTGTATACTCTCTTATGTCTTGACAGGCAATACTGAAGCAAACTATTGCTGAGAGTAGTTCTTTCTTTGTCTCCTTGTCTTTTCATCTGAGACCTAACATTTGTTACCTCTCCGTTCAAACCTATATTCTAAGCGAATTCTTTATCTATCAAAGTGATAGTGGATTCCTCGTCAAAGAGGATTGAGATTCGACTTCGTTACCCTGATATTTGATTGCGACTGGGGCAACTCGTAGAAGAATTTCAATGCGAAATGATTTTGTTACATGACCTACTAATTCTGACTTATTCTTTTCTTCTTCTTGTTGATTTTTCTCTTTCTCATGTTCCATTTGCTTTTTCTCATATTTCCCATTTCGAAGATCGTAGTGATACTTTTTACAACCATTTGAACCACATTCTTTCCTTCCAGTGCAGGCTGAGATTCTATGTGCAGATCTCATACATGAGGAGCAGATAAAGTTATTCTTAACATGTTTCCATTCATTATCTTGGGATAATTTCCAGAATTCATCACATTTTTCCAATATATGATGTAGCTTACAATATCCACAGGGAGTATCACTCCTTTATATCCATAACATGATCAGTGGTAACCAGAGTGGTATCGTATTTACCTTTCGAAGTCTGCTGAGAGTGAGTTATCAGTTTTAGGGGCAATAATTCCTCGCTCGCTCGCTCCTTTGCTTCATTCCAAATCCACTCTTGAAAAGTATTCAGCTCGTTTCGTAGCGATGTTCTTTCCCCAATTCACTAGCATGGAATGAGGCAATTTTTGCAGTAGTTCATTTAGAAGTTGAGGACAGCTCAAATGATTTTGCATGTCCATATCCTCCAAAGTCGCAACCAAATTCTGAAGTTCATCCGAAAAATGTATGAGACCAGAAAAATCGTTACTTTTCACGAGGAGAATATTTCTTGATTCATCAACCAAAGATTTGATGATCAGTTTCGGCCTACCAAACCTGGTTGTTAAAATATCCATGTTTTCATTCAAAGATCCACTAGAAATGAGCAACTCTTCTAGTGCTCAACGAGCATCGCTGTTAAGAGATTTTCTCAACCTATGAATGTTTTCTTCGTTGCATAAACCAACCAATTTTGTAGTCGTAGTATACTGGTTCAAGAAGTTAGGCCATTATTTTACATAATTTACAATTTTTTGTCAATGGCTTGTCTAACTAAGAGTTTTTTAATATAAAAATCATCATTTTCTTGGGTTATGTGACTTCCATGATTTTTGTGTAAATCTTTGTCAGTGAAAGTATGTGTGTCATATTATCTCAAATATCTGGACTATTATAAACCTGTTTATTCTCCTTCAGCCACTCTAGTACCTCACTCGTTTGGGATAACATTTTTTCTGATACCTCTACATCCCTCTATATTCTGTAGAACTTTCTTTCGAATCCTATTCTCTAATGGAGGCTTCTCGAAGAGCTCACCGGCTTCCAATCATCTTTTTCTCGAATTCCAACCTCTGCTTCTCTTGTTCTACTTTCAACCTGTTAATTTCAATTTGCTGTTCCGCAGCAAACCTTCGGCCATTTCCTCATCAGCTTTAATTTAAGCTCCTAACCTTTCACATCTGATAGTACTGGATTTAGAGTGCTCAGGAAATGCTCAGGAAATGTCTTGATGTGTAGCTCAGATCCATCGATCTATCTCTTGCAAAATCTTCTGATCTTACTGTCGACTGGCAGATCTGTTTCTCGTTGACTCTTGGGCTTGAAACTGATAACTTGTATTTCTCTCTAGTTTTTTCAGTGATGTCTTCGAAAACACCGTTTCCACCATCTTTTTCGAGCTCTTTCTGCTTTTTACTCTTAGTTCTAGTCATGATACTATCACTATCCATATCTTGGTTTATTTTGGAGGCTCAAGGACCAGAACAATGTATGATTGTCTGCTTGTCTCACCTTGAAAAAGGATATATATCATTAGATGACCAGCGAAAAAAAAATATTTTTCAACAACAACATTCATATCTAGGTAAAACATTGAATGATAAATATGTGATCAAATAAAATATGTACGACATGTTCAACATTCAGATAAATAATATGATTCTCAAACATTCTCCTTCCCGTGAAGAACTCCCGTCAATTTCTTCACCCATTTCTATCGTACATATTTTAGTGACAGTTCGACGATAGATTTGATTTCGACATCTGCCCCTCTGACATGTCCATCAGGTGAAAGAAAAACTTTCGTTACTCTACCGAGTGGCCGGCCAATTGTTTGTAGGTAACTTGTCCATGATGACAACGAATTAATTTTCTTTCAAGTTCCTTGCTTGTTGGAACCATTTTGTTCTTCGGGTATTCCACTACTTTTTGATGTTCCGTTCTTTTTTCGAAAATATTCCTGGTGGTTTGGCGATACTAGAGGTACCGATGAGAAAGTGGTTTGGTGTAAGGCTTTCAGGATCTTCTTCACTAGATGATACATGAGTCAGTGGGCGGCTATTCACTATATGTTCTGCCTCTAACAGCAAAGTTTGTAAAACTTCCGGACGGGGTGCTCTTTCTTTTTGGGTGATCTCCAATGCAGTTTTCACTCAACGAACCATTTGTTTCCACGCCCCTCCCATATGTGGACTTGCTGGAGAAATAAACTTCCAATCTATCTATTGTGCGAATGAACTATCTCTCATAATTTTGTGGTCAATGTCTTTCATCGATTTCCGGAGTTCTTTGTCAGCAGAGTGAGAGTGGGTTCCATTAGCACTGATAATCATTTTTGGCTGTCTTCTCCGTGCAATGAACCTTCTCACTGCAAGTAAAGCAGGGTCTGTATTGAGCGTTTCTGCCAATGCTATGTACACTGCACGAATTGAAAGGCATGTGAATATTGCACCATATCTTTTTTCGTGACTGCACCCAATAGTAACATCATATGAACCAAAATAATCCACATCAACATAGATGAATGCTCTCTTTGAAGGTGGCATCGTCTTTCTGAACTCGGGCAATTGACCCATTTGTGGTATTTTTGGCTTGGCTCGTCTCACACTGCATATAGAACAATATCTTGGAATGGCTTTGATAGCTTTCCGTGCTTGAATGATCCAATACTTATGACGTATCTCATTTAGTACTAATTCTGTACCACTGTGACACGTTTTTACATGGTAGTAGTGAAATAAAATCTTTGTTGCAAAATTTTTGTTGTCCAAAATTGATGGTGTTTTCGTTTCTTCCAATAGATCTGAAGCATCGTCTATTCTGCCACCAAGGCGACTCAAACCATCAATCGAAATCGACGACAGTTTTTCTTCATTGTTTCTATTTTTTTACTAATGCAATCATTCTGAACCAATGATACTCACTTTCTTCAACTTTTTTCATGTTATTTCTTTTGTTTCATTTATATGTTTTCTCCATAATCTCATGAACTTGAATACTATACATGTACTTCTCATTAGAATCCTATATTCAGAAAACTTCTTCATATTCGGAAGGAATGATATTTCTCCAGATTCAGATAGTAAAATACATCCTCCTTTCATTTCCAAAATTTCAACTTCCTTATTTCCGTCTTTTGGCCAGTCCACGTGACGCTTGTATAGAAAATCAGGCCCTTTAAACCATTTACTATCTATATTCAAAGAAAAAACTATCTTCACTCTACCGAGTGGCCAATTGTTTCAAGGTAACCACGTCGGGTAAGTGTAAGAATATATTCTCTCAACCATTTCTTCCAAAAATTTTTAGTTTTCAGTTCAGTTTTGCGATATCTTCCACTGCTTTTTGATATTCTATTCCTGCTGTAAGAATATTCCTGACGGTTTGCTGTTACTGGAGGTAGCGATGTGGAAATGGTTTAGCGTAAGGCTTTCAGGATATTCTTCACTAGATGATGAATGAGTCAATGGGCGGCTATCCACTATATGTTCTGCCTCCAACTACAAATTCTGTAAAACTTCCAGACGGGTTGCTCTTTCTTTCAGAGTGATCTTCAATGCAGTTTTCACTTAACGAACCATTTGTTTCCACGCCCTTCCCATATGTGGACCTGCTGAAGGTATAATATTTCAATCTATCTCTTGTGCGGAGGAACTATCTTTCATAATTTTGTGGTCACTGTCTCCATCGATTTTCGGTGTTCTTTGCCAGCAGAGTGAGAGTTGGTTCCGTTTTCACTGGTCGACGGCTGAACCAAACCTTTATTAATTGACTTTGATAGAAATTTATTGTTCATTTTCGAACGTGGCATGTTCGAGTAGGCGTTCCGATAAACAGCTCCAGTAAGACGATTAAATTTCACTTGTAAATTGGTGAATTAATTTTTGAAAAATGGCTGGGTGAATTGTGGATGGTGTTGCCTTTGTAACCTGTGCAGTGTTTTTTTGTTTTTCTCTCATTATTCAAGTGCCTCTTGGTCAATAGTGTGGGCATACTTGTTTCCTGTGGTGTGTTGCACTCCTACCAGCTTGATAAAGTAGTCACCATGACTCGGGGGCGGTAGATTACAGAGTACCGAGGAATCTAATACTGAAGCACTCATCAATAAGGTATGTGCCAATTTTATTAAACAACTGGAAGGAAATATCGAAAAGAAGTTTGATTTGATTCAAGAAAGCCTCACGGAAGTTAAAGATTCGCTTAAATTTTGTAATGAAATGGCCTCCAGAAACGAAAAGAGGATTGATGGGCTCTCTTGTAAAACTGACCTACTGGAGCAGTTCACTAAAAAAAAACTCTCTGCGCATATATGGGTTGAAGGAATCAGGAGAGAAGGATGTTGCTTTTACTGTGATCGATTTCCTAATGAATACTCTCAAAATTTCTTGCACAAAAGCAGATATCGATATGGCTTTCAGAGTAGGTCAGGTAAACTCAAATAAACCTAGGCCGGTGCTGGTTAATCTGACCACCAATATCGTGAAAAATACTATTATGGCGTCTAAGAAAAGCTTGAAAGGTACAGAATTTTCCATTTTCGAGGATTTAACCAAGGGGAGATATGATCTTTTGCGCAAGGCCAAGGAAAAATATGGTTCCCGCAATGCATGGTCAACTTCTGGAAAAATTTTCATCTTACGTGAAAACTTGAAGCAAGTGATTGACTGCGAAGCTGATTTGTGAATGTATTTGGTTCACACTTTATCATCGTGGTAGAACTATAATTTCTTATTGAATGGATCTTTATCTCCATTCCCGTTTACTTTTTTACTAGTTTTTTTTCACTGCCCTTATCTCTGTGCTACTTACTATCTTGTTCAGTTGTCGTAGAGAAACAACTAATGCCTAAAAAAAATTATTTTGTCATTTCTTTCTTTCTTTTAAGCGATTCATTTTGTTCCATTGTTCTTTGATCAATTGTAATTATTCTTAAATCATAAATATGTTCTTTGATGTTGTTTACATATTTTACTGGAGCTGTGTGTTATGAAAAAATAAATAATGAGTAACAAGAATTTATTTAGCTTCGCGCATTTCAATGCACGATCATTATTTACTGGTTTCGATATGTTCTCGGAGATGGTAGAAAAGGAGGCTTATTCTGTTCTGGGGATTTCGGAAACTTGGTTGAATACGACTGATGCCAATCAGACGGTTCAGATTCATGGATATAATTTGGTCAGGAAGGATCGTGAGACTAGGGGCGGTGGCGTGGCCTTTTACATTCACGAATCGATAAGCAAATATAAAGTTATAGATGTGCCACTTCGGCACGAGTCTAATCTAGAGTACCTATGGGTAGGCACTACTTTCGGGGGAAAATCAATTTGTATGGGTACCGTGTATAATTTTATTATAAATTTTTTACTTGAATATGATCTAGTTCTCATTGGTGGAGATTTAAATATTGATCTGTCTTGTCCTACTGATATTAACTCAGCCCTCCTAATGGACTTTTGCAACAAATATGGCCTGAAACAAATAGTTTCCTCCCCTACTAGGATTACACCGCACTCACAAAGTATTATTGATCTTATTCTGACTTCGGATGTAGGTATAGTCATTAGTCACGATGTTATTGATATGGACGGTGTATCTGATCATCATTTGATAGTAAGTTATGTGAATCTTCGAAAGGATAAAGTAACTCAACACTTTCGTACCTTCAGAGACTTTTCTAAATTTCACTATGATTATTTCTGTAATGACCTTTTGTCAATTAACTGGGGCGTGATATATACAATGGATAATATTGATGATATTCTTGATTTTTGGAATACAAATATGATACGTTTATTTGATATTCATGCGCCATCCAGAACTGCGAGAATAAGTAAACCCCCGGCGCCTTGGCTAACTTATAATTTGAAACTCATGATGAAAACTAAAGAGAAGGCATTTGCTAAATATAAAAAAAATAAATCAGATGCATCTTGGAATTATTATAAGGAACTAAGGAATATTGTTAATATGGCAGTGAAATCAGAAAAGAGGGCTTACCTTCAATATAAGTCAAATTCTAACCCTAGCGAATTCTGGAAAGCTTTGGAATATCTCAACATCAAACCAAAAAAAAATGTAGCTCATAATCTTAAGAACGCTAATGTGTTCAATGATTATTTCATTGATAGTATCCCAGATACAACTAATGTTATTGATTTAGAATTGCTGAGCATATACGAACATGTTAACGTCATTGAGAATGATCGATTCTATTTTCATCCAACTAATATCAAGGAAGTCGAAAAAGCTATTAATTCTTTCAGATCTAATGGGAAAGGGAGTGATGATATCAATTTGAAAATGTTACTTCTGGTCTTCCCTTATCTCAGTGAAGTCCTGACTTACATAGTTAATTTTTGCTTAATGCATGGTGTATTTCCTGCTGCTTGGAAGCTTTCTCACATTATTCCGGTTCCAAAAAATAATCGTCCCACTGAAATTTCACACTTCAGGCCAATAAGTATATTGCCTACGCTATCTAAAATACTAGAAAAAATTATTTCTTGCCAGTCTATATGTAGAGAACAATAACATATTAGCGGTTACACAATCCGGTTTTCGTGGTGACCACGGAACAACTACCGCCCTTGCTCATGTAACTGACGATCTATTCAGAGCACTAGACTCTAAATTAAATAGTGTGTTGGTTCTATTGGACTTCAGTAAGGCCTTCGATACTATCAATCATGAACTCCTGTGTAAAAAAATGAAATTTTTTGGTATCAGTGAAGGCGTTGCTGAGTTTTTTAGGAATTACCTGAGTAATCGTTCCCAAAAAACATTGCTTGATGGTAATTTGGTCTCATCCAGTAGGAGAATTACGCGAGGGGTACCCCAAGGGAGTATTCTAGGGCCACTTCTGTTCTCTATTTACACTGCGGATTTTCCACAAAATATCGAGTTTTGTACTACCCATCAGTATGCGGATGACACGCAATTGTACTTATCATTTTCAATAAATGATGTGCATGTTGCTTGCGAAAGAATTAACTCTGATTTGAGCTACATTTCTGCACTTTCAAATGTGCATGACCTTATTCTTAATGAAAACAAAACGCAACTAATGATTTTTGGAAAAGATAAAGGGACTCTTGCTGCTAGCCCGCTATTTGAAATCAAGATCAACGATTCAATATTGGTAGCAGTTGACAAATGTAAAAATCTGGGCCTTCATATGGACAATGAATTAAAATTCTCTGGACATGTTAATTCTCTAATACAGAAAGCCTATGGAAAACTAAAACTGCTCTATATGCACCGTGACGTGTTGAGTACCGGTTTAAAATTGAAACTCTGTGACTCTCTGATTTTATCATCTTTGGCGTACTGTAATGTGGTTTATTGGCCTGCTCTGATCTACAGAGATAAAAAAAGCTTACAAAAAATACAGAACTCGTGCATTAGATATGGTTATGGCCTTCGGAAATTTGACCACATTAGTAATATGTTTCGTAGGTCAAATTGGCTTAATCTGGATGAAAGATTCACCCTCCACTTGGCTTGTCTTATCTATAAGATTAATCAGATTCGAACCCCGAGATATCTCTATTCAAAACTGGTTAAAGGATCTCAGACCCACAATCGACCTACTAGAACTTGTAATTTATACAATATACATGTCCACTCCACCGCTACGTTTCAAAAATCCTTCTCATATGTTGCAGTAAAAATATTTAACTCTGTTCCTGAATTTATAAAAAACAAAAATACACTTTTTTCCTTCCGAGAACATATGAAATCCCACCTACTCTCCTTGAGAAATAATTAGTCGTGTTGTTGGTGTATTTTGTTTATGGTGTTATTTCCACATTTTTGTTTAGTAATTTTTGAATTGTAATTTCTATTTTAGTTTGAAAAACAAATTTGTAATTTTTTGTTGTAGCTATAATTATCTTTTGTATCTATTGTGAGGTCTCTCAGCTGGTTGGTATTTTGGGGGGGTTATGTGGAAGAACAACTATGTTGAACATCGCCTCCCAAGAGTAATCGTCTTGTTAAATATTGTATTTGTAAAGAAAAAATAAAGACCCATTATTATTATTATTATTATCGCTGATAATCATTTTTGACTGTCATCTTCGTGCAATGAACCTTCTCACTGCAAGTAAAGCAGAGTCTGTATTGAGCGTTTCTGCCAATTCCATTTGCATTGCACGAATTGAAAGGCATGTGATTATTGCACCATATATTTTTCGTGACTGCATCCAACAGCAACATCATATGGGCCAAAATAATCCACACCAACAAAGATTAATGCTCTTTGTGGAGGTCGCATCGTCTGTCCGAACCTGAACAATTGACCCATTCGTGCTATTCTTGGCTTGGCTCGTCTCCCACTGCATATGGAATAATATCTTGAAGTAGCTTCTATAGCTTTCCGTGCTTGAATGATCTGAAACTTCTGACGAATCTCATTAAGTACTAATTCTGTACCACTGTGACACGTTTTTATATGGTGGTAGTGGATTAAAAGCTTTGTTGCAAAATGTTTGTTGTCTAGAATTAATGAATTTCTATTCCTTCCAATAGATTCTGCCACTAAGTCGAATTGAACCATCAATCAAGCAGAGCTTGTGCGAGCAAGGAAGATCGTAGTTGAAGGGCGCCACGAAAATGTACTCAACCGGGTCAATGTCCGCTCCTCTGCTAGAAACAGTTTTAGTTTCATTCTTTACGAACTCTACCACCCTCTCTGTTGCCGTGTCCATCAGCTCCTTGACCGCCGGGTAGCGGTCTATCAGGCCCTTGAGGTTCATTTCGTCCATGGGGTTATTTGGTCTCGAGAGTTCCGCCACATCTCCTCTGCCGCTTGCCTTCAGCAGCCCTCCCACCTGTGTAGTGGTGTTCTTGTACATGTCGCTTAGCTAGTCCCTGTCCAGGGTTTTTGACAGCTCTTGGAAGTCTCTCAGGCAGTCCTCGGTAATTTTCTCCTCCGCATCATGCTTCTGCGTGCTGACTCCATTGTACTTTTCTAGTCGGTCCTCAAGCTTTTCTTCATAGCACTTCCATTCTTCCGTTATCGTGGCAGGGATAGCTCCGATATCCCAGGCTGCCTCTTTGATGTCCATCCTCTTCTCAGGAATGTCCTTTGAGATCTCTACTACGGCCCTTGCCCTCCTTTCAAGCCTTCGTATTGCCGAGCGAAGCGCAATTACGTAATGTGCTTTCCTTCGTTTTTTGGATTCCTTCGGACTTTCAGTGGATCTCTTGCGCTTTGTCTTTTCCGTTTCTTTCGCAGCTGTTATGCCCTCATCGTCCAAATTCACTAGGTCCACCGAAATTGTCGACTCCTGTTCGGTATCCTGCGACTGCCCTATCGCCTCTGGCGATCTAAGTGGTCTCTTAGTTCTATGCTCCTTCAGTATTCGCGTTTCGTATCGCTCCCTCTCTTCTTTGTCTTCAAACGTTTCTATGAACGAGTCCTCATCTATTGTTTTGTTCATCTTAGTCCCACGAGTAGCAAGGAAAAGAGTAGTACCCCCCGCAGAGCCTCGCATGCAGGGGAAAGGCTAGGTACAGCGGGAGGCCCCAGATTCCCGCCAGCTCCGTTCACGACCATATAACGCCTGGACATGCACCCCTCAACACGGGTCGCATAACGTCTTGGGTTGCAGATTTATAGGTTTACTCCTTTTGTGGCTGCCGAGGAGACGAGCACGGTCACCACAATCATGCTCGTGAGAGGAAAATAGTGGGTGGGAGAAAGGGTTTGTCAAGTGAGAAAGAAAGCCTAGTAGTTGATAGAGTCTTACCCAAGACTAGGTGAAGGAGAGCAAAATTAAATCTTTGTCGATATCTCCACTTGTTTTTCAATTCTAGTGCATTTATGGTTTGTATTGGTGAATATTGGTGGAGTATAGACATAATTGAGTGTATACACTTTTTCGTCTTGACCGGCAATACTGAAACAAATTACTGCTGACAGTACTTCTTTCTTTGTCTTCTTGTATGTCCATCTGAGACCTAAATTTCTTACTTTTCCCTTCAAACCTATATTCTGAGCGAATTCTCCATATATCAAAGTGATAGTGGATGCTTCGTTAAAGAGGGCAATTCATAGAAAAATTTCATTTCGAATTTCGAACTGCGTCTCCGAAATCCCCTGGTGTTCCATCAGATCCGCTGCCAGTCGGCCGTTGATGAGGTGCTCGTACATCTTTCCTAGTTCATCCAGAAGACAGATGGGCCTGTGTTTCCCGTCCTGTGGGTCTCCTTTTGGGATCAGGACCACCTTGGCCGTCCTCCATCTCTTCGGGAACAGGCAGTCGGAAACCTGTGCATTTAGGATGTCGAGTATGACCTCTAGGATTGCTACCACTGCGGCCCTCTCCAACTCTGGGAGTATCCCGTCCGGTCCCAGTGCCTTTCTATCTTTCATTTTACGTGCTGCAGCCTCAAGTTCCGCCTTCGTGAAGAGGGGGGGTTGTGTGAGGATTTCTGCTATTGGTTCTCTAGTTTTCACATGGTGTGGGAATAGCGTCCTTATTTTACTGACGCTGGTCGCAGGATCCAGGTTATACGGGGTCCACAGTTCACGACCATATAACGCCTGGTCATGCACCCCTCAACACGGGTCGCATAACGTCTTGGGTTGCGGATTCATAGGATTCATAGTCCCACGAGTAGCTAGGGAAAGGGTAGTCCAACCCCGCAGAGCCCCGCATGCGGGGGAAAGGCTAGGTACAGCAGGAGGCGCCAGATTCCCGCCGTCTCCGTTCACGACCATATAAAGCCTGGCCATGCACCCCTGAACACGGGTCGCATAACGTCTCGGGTTGCCGATTTATAGGTTTACTCCTTTTGTGGCTGCCGAGGAGACGAGCACGGTCACCACAATCGTGCTCGTGAGAGAAAAATAGTGGGTAGGAGTAAGGGTTTGTCAAGTGAGACAGAAAGCACTGTAGTAGATAGAGTCTTACCCAAGACTAGTTGAAGGAGAACAAAATCAATTCTTCGTCGATATCTCCACTTGTTTTTAAATTCTTGTGCATTTACGGTTTGTATTGGTGAATCCATATCTTTCAGAGTATAGACATTATTAAGTGTATACACTTTTTCGTCTTGACCGGCAATACTAAAGCACACTTCTGCTGACAGTACTTCTTTCTTTGTCTTCTTGTATGTCCATCTGAGACATAAATTTCTTACTTCTCCCTTCAAACCTATATTCTGAACGAATTCTTCATATGTCAAAGTGATAGTGGATGCCTCGTCAAAGAGGGCAACTCATAGAAAAATTTCATTTCGAGATGATTTCATATATGAGTCTAATTCTGAGTTATTCTTTTTTTCTTGTTGCATTTCCTCTTGCCCATTTCCATCTGTTTTTTTTATATTTCTCATTATGGAGAAGATCATGGTGATACTTTTCACAACCGTTTGAACCAAATATTTTTCTCCTAGTGCAGGCTGAGATTCTATGTGTAAATCGCATACATGGAAAGCATATATTGTTATTATCAACATGTTTCCATTTACCATCTTGGAATCATTTTTTAAATTTACCACATTTTTCCAAAATGTGATCTAGCTTACAATATCCAAAGACAGTATTCCTCCTCTTGGTTTCCATATCTTGATCAGTGGTGACCAGAGTGGTATCGTATTCACCATTCTAGGTCTGCTGAGAGTGAGTCATTAGTTTTTGAGGCATAATTGCTGTACATAGCTCGCTCTTTCTGCGTCACTCCAAATCCACTCTTGAAAAGTTTCCAAAGAGTATTCAGCTAGTTTTGTAGCGAGTATCTTTTCTCAATTCACCTGCATGGAATGATGCAATTTTTGCAGTACTTCATTCAGACGTTGAGGACAGCTCAAATAATTTTGCATGTCCATACCTCCAAAGTCGCAACCAAATTTTGAAGTTCATCCGAAAAATGTGTGAGACCAGAAAAATCGTTATTTTTCAGAAATAGAAGATTCCTTTCTACATCAACCATGGGTTGTTAAAGTATCATAATTTCATTCAAAGATCTAATAGAAATGAGCAACCCATCTACTGCTCGACGAGCATCGCCTTTAGAAAATTTTCTTAATCTATAAATGTTTTCCTCCTCACATAAACCAATCAATTTTGTAGTCGTAGTATACTGATTCAAAAAGATAGGCCATTCTATTACCAGTAAAAATTGGCAATTCTTTGTCTAGCTGAGAGTTTCTTCATATCAATAATATTCTTTGGTTGACGTTAGTGAAAAACTGTGTGTCATATTTACCTTGAAGATCTGGACTATTATGAACCTGTTTATTCTCCTTCAGTTATTCTTATACTTTACTTGTTTGAAATAACATTTCCTCTGATACTTCTAGATCCCTCTATATTCTGTGGAACTTTTTGTCGAATCCTCTTCTCGAATTGAGGCTTTTCGAAGAGCTAACCGGTTTCTACTCATATTTTTCTCGAATTCCAAAATTTGCTTCTCTTGTTCTACTTTCAACCTGTTCATTTCAATTTGTTGTTCCACAGCTAAACCTTTGGCCATTTCCTTGACAGCTCAACTTTGAGCTTCTAACTTTTACATCTAATAGTACTAGAGTTAGAGTGCTTAGATAAATGGGACTCTCTTTGTCTTGATGTGTGGTTCAGATCCATCGATTTATCACTTGCAAAATCTTCTGATCTTACTGTCTACTGGCGGATCTGTTCATCGTGTTTCTTTTGGGCTTGAATCTGATAACTTGTCTTTTTTTCCAGTTTTTCAAGTAATGTCATCGAATACACCGTTTCCACTATATTTGTTAATTTCTTTCTGATTCCTACTTTTGCTTCTAGTGATGATACTATGACTATCCATATCTTGATTCATTTTTGAGGCTCAATGACCAGCACAATTTATGATTGTCCACCTTGAGAAAGGATATATCTTATTAGATTCGGCTGAATGACCAGCGATTTGTATGTTTTCATTCAACTTGGGTTCTTGGAATTTTGTTGTGAAAAATACACGTCTGCTTACTTTCTTTGATTTTCATAAAAAAAAATTCAACAACGGCAGTCATATCTCGGTAAAACAATGAATGACACATAATGTGATCAAATGAAGTATGCCACATGTTCAACGTTCGAATAAATAATTTGAATCCTGAACTTGTTTCAATTATTACGTTTTCATAACCTAAAAGATAACATTTTGCATCTGGTTATACATTACGGTTACACACAATTTATAAATGTCTCCTACTATTACCAACTAAATATCAACCGAATTTTGGTTCCGAGAAGTGATATCATTAACAAGGTAGTAGGGTATTTACGAATTTGAGGTGTCAAGTTATACATTATAGAGTGGACTATTCGATGAATCTAGTTGTTGAGGACAATTAATAGCATTATGGTTTTTCTTTGATTTATTTATTTTCAAAGACTCCAACAGGTTGATCATCTTTCCTTCGTTACAGGTGTGGAGGATTTTCAAATTATCTTCATCTATTTTTGTTTTGAATTTTGGAGTTGTTCATACATTGTTGATTTACTGTTTCTAAGAGTAGGTACACGTTCTTTGTACCTTATTTCAAAATGTTTAGTTATTTGTTCTGTAGATGTGGCTAGGCATTCCCGCATTCCAGTCTATTCATTCCTGATTCTTTTATTTTGTCCAATTCAGGTTTGCGTTGAACAATATATCGCCTTAATTGCCTTTGTGAAGGTCGCCATCAGGTGGAAATTATTATGATTATTTTCAAAATTCTCCGATATATTCCCTGCAAAATCAATAATAATCATGTGATTGTTATCTGGTTTTGTGAATATTGCAAGGAGTTCTTTGATGGTAGCCTATTTTTAACATTTGATAAAATCTTATCGACTAGAGTAATGGAAAATTGGTAAAGGTATAAAATATTGCTATAATTCCGATTTTGACGAAATTTTCACAGATGCTTACAAAACACCATACATATAAAACTTATGCATAAAAATTTTGCGTGGAAAGACCTTTTTCTCATTTTTTATTGAGAAATATGTATAACGGTACTTGCTTCCAAAATACACCTACAACACATAAAAATTTTGCGCGGAAAAACCCTTTTCTCATTTTTTTGTTGAGAAATTTGTATGACGGTACTTGCTTTCAAAACACACCTACACAATCTGTTGGATGGAGTATTTGATACATTCGAATGAAACACATTGTGTTGAACTGCAGATACTTTTATCCACACACACATACTTTTAGCAAGACATGAGTAAAATAATCCTAAAGAAGTTTTCAAAAGTCAATAATTGGTCATTATTCAACATACCTCAATATAGAGAAGCATACATTTCATTTGGCAAATGACAGCTCTCTCGTTACGACAGATAGCGATGCTGATTTCGCAACGTTGCCAATTTGATTCCAGATATCTAGAATACTGGAATATATTAAAGGGCCTAAAATTGAATAAAAATCATGTGATGCGTAAACATTATGAAAGCAGATTGAGATGTGAACTCGATGGAATATATCACGCAACAAACATTCAAAAAAATCTTTTGAAAAGTAGTGGTTTCTATTCAAATGATTTTTAAAAATCTTCATCCAATTCGGACATTTCGTCTTCATCAGCAGCGTGAATAAAATTTTATTCTTTACATTTCTTGTAAAACACGTAGCGAGCCAAATTTCCTGGTATATGCGCTTTTTTTGTCCCATTCAAAGGATTGACAACTTTAGCATGCCTCCAAGACGACTTGATACTATTTGTATGCACTCAAGATCTTTGAATGTTATTGAATGGTTAACAGTGCTAATAACCATTTGTTGAAAAACAATTGTAAGCCTCCCAATAATCGGATTGTATGATGGTGCCCTTCTCAAGCCTCTTCCAAGTTATGGGTAAAAGTGTGTCGGTATCCCGTAGTTCTACAGCAACCATGAACATTTTGCCGAAACCACGTTCATATCCCTCCAAAAACCCATTGGCATTCGACATAATGTCCTTGGTGATACATTGTCTAGCCGAATTTGATCTCGTCAATTTCAACCACCTTTCCTGGTCCTCCTAATTTGACGGGATTTGCGAAAAATGCCTCAAACACAATCTCCCTGCAGAAACTTGCCCAATCTATGGTTGGAGACTCAGACATTTTCAACTGCTCCATTACTACTTTCAGCTAGTCATTTAACACCTATGGGTTAACAAATCCCAAAACTTGGTAAAATGGCATTCTTAAAAAATGTTCTTTGATAAACCACATATCTTCCTTTTCTGTTTTCGTTCCGACATGTAATTGTAACACTCATTTTCCAGCCATCAACTCCATAAAAATAAACATATTGTAATTTGAAATGCCCTTTTAGTTGCCCCGTTGCGTTAGTGAAACTGAATAATTCCGTGAACGCTGTTTTATAATATCGTAATATATGATCATCTATAGGTTCTTTGTTTGTAGAAAACTGTAGGAAAAAATTATCGATTGCAGAAGGTTGGTTTAGAGTATCAGTATGATTTTGTGATCCTTTTGTCTGATAGAATTATAAAATTGAACTATTTGTAGTGACGCGTTACTGTTCACCCTCAACGATTTACGAATATTTTGGATAAAAAGTCAGGGGGGGGGGCTGTGCCTCCCCGCCCATACTTCGGACATTTCCTGGTGTTCCTTGTGTCGAAGACCTTAGCGTTTGGCTCTTTTCAGGTGTTTCCTTTCTGGCTCCGTCACCCCACGCTGTTTTTGTGGGCATCATTTTTGATAATAGGTTCTGTGCGGGCGTGCCAATACCTGTCCTTGCCTCATATCTCAACCTTAAAGCTGTCCATCTTTCGCAGTGTATGAATTTAGGCTCAGGATCATCTCTCTGCCCGCAATAGATGCATCGATCGTCTGCGCTCTTCACGATCTTGAGTGTGAAAGTCCTGAGAGCTTGAGTAAAGAAATAGTTCGTCGTGCTGAAACCACATTCCAGCCATGGACTAATTTCAGTTGAAGTAGCTACAGAAGATGGCGGTGTCATTTCTTGGATCTTCAATCCACTTCGGGTTTTTTTCGAATATTATCTTGTTTCGCCCTCGGACCAATACTATATCGACTTTGTTGTCACTGATATGCTTATGCAGCAGGTGGTGTGCGTTCCTCCTCCTGTCGGTATTCATTTGGAGGATTTTTTTGCATTCGTTGGATGTAACAGACCGTGTGCGCTCTCCTCCGCGCTTGTGCCATCTACTTTTATTTCGGCAGTGGTACCGGAATTGTTTGGGGGGCTGAGTCCCATGATATCCAGCAGTAGGCCTGCCGATGTTTCCTCTTGTCTCTGTGATGTTTTCGGCACCTCCTCATCCAATTCGGTCTCCCCACGCTGGTCCCTCAGCTTGAAGGTGTTTTTCACTAGAGTTCCTACTACGTTTCCGGTGTTGTAGTTCTCAATATATATTTCGTTCTGTCTCGCCTTCTTTAGTGCGTCCTTGAATGCATGGTACCCGCTTTGTGCCCTGCCTTGTGCCCGTGCACCTCGCAGACTGGGCAGTATCCCCCCCCCCCCAAGGCATTTGTTCCTTACGGTTTGGCGATACTATAAGTACCGATGAGATAGTGGTTTGGTGTAAGGCTTTCTCAATACTTTTTCCCAGTTATGGGTTAGAGTGTGTCAGTATCCCTTAGTTCTACAGCAACCATGAACAGTTTGCCGGATCCATGTTCATGTGCCCCAAATACTCATTGGCATTCGACATAATGTCCTTGGTGATACATTGTCTAGCCGAATTTGATCTCGTCAATTTCAACCACCTTTCCTGGTCCTCCTAATTTGACGGGATTTGCGAAAAATGCCTCAAACACAATCTCCCTGCAGAAACTTGCCCAATCTATGGTTGGAGACTCAGACATTTTCAACTGCTCCATTACTACTTTCAGCTAGTCATTTAATACCTATGGGTTAACAAATCCCAAAACTTGGTAAAATGGCATTCTTAAAAAATGTTCTTTGATAAACCACATATCTTCCTTTTCTGTTTTCGTTCCGACATGTAATTGTAACACTCCTTTTCCAGCCATCAACTCCATAAAAATAAACATATTGTAATTTGAAATGCCCTTTTAGTTGCCCCGTTGCGTTAGTGAAACTGAATAATTCCGTGAACGCTGTTTTATAATATTGTAATATATGATCATCTATAGGTTCTTTGTTTGTAGAAAACTGTAGGAAAAAATTATCGATTGCAGAAGGTTGGTTTAGAGTATCAGGTATGATTTTGTGATCCTTTTGTCTGATAGAATTATAAAATTGAACTATTTGTAGTGACGCGTTACTGTTCACCCTCAACCCGTGGTGGCCGTGTGGGTAGAGCGTTCGCCTTTGGAGCGAAGGGTCGAGGGTTCAAAGCCTCGCATGGTCATCGGTCTCGTGCATGGCATCACACGTTAAAAGGTAAGGGCTGCGTCTTCCCTAGTTCACACAAGTCTCTCGAAGACTTTCGAGGGTTGCGCGTAGGGGTGCAATCGGTTGACGGAAATAACAATTTTAACAATAACAATAACAACGATTTACGAATATTTTGGATAAAAAGTCAGGGGGGGGGGCTGTGCCTCCCCGCCCATACTTCGGACATTTCCTGGTGTTCCTTGTGTCGAAGACCTTAGCGTTTGGCTCTTTTCAGGTGTTTCCTTTCTGGCTCCGTCACCCCACGCTGTTTTTGTGGGCATCATTTTTGATAATAGGTTCTGTGCGGGCGTGCCAATACCTGTCCTTGCCTCATATCTCAACCTTAAAGCTGTCCATCTTTCGCAGTGTATGAATTTAGGCTCAGGATCATCTCTCTGCCCGCAATAGATGCATCGATCGTCTGCGCTCTTCACGATCTTGAGTGTGAAAGTCCTGAAAGCTTGAGTAAAGAAATAGTTCGTCGTGCTGAAACCACACTCCAGCCATGGACTAATTTCCGGGATGAGCTTTTTGGTCCACTGTGCCTTGTTGGTGTTTTTACGGAGTCTAAAGTTCTCAGGTACTTCCGTTTTCTCACCAGGATGTCCACTGGCCAGCCTCGTGCGTCACTACGCCACAGTTGCAGTTGCTACAGAAGATGGCGGTGTCATTTCTTGGATCTTTAATCCACTTCGGGTTCAACGTTCAATGCGTTTCAATCTCTCATATCAATTTCTCCTGGTAAAACTTAATGTGTCTGAATTCCAATTTGAAAATTTCAGAATGTCGTCCGCAAAATTATTCTTATTTAAAATTACTTTTCCATCGTTAACATCAAATAAAACTTAACCCATTTCAGGCTTTCCAAATTCACAATACAAAGAAAACTTTACTATTCAAGATGATGACGTTTTCCAAAATATTTTTCAACCTCATCAACTTTTTGTTTACTTCGACAAATACAATTTCCAATTTTTTTTTACATTTATCTTCAATACTTACAATACAGCTGAAATATTTCTCATTTGGAATAGAAAAACCTAATTTTCAAGTATTATCAATATCAAAGCTGTTTTGGAGAGTTGAGGAGTGGAAACAAAAATCTTCACTGATTTGACTGATAATCAGTTGATATAAAATCAAACTCGTCCAAAGAAATGACAAATAGGTAGGATAAGGTGCGAGATCACATTGTCTTCACTATAACTGTTGTAAATGTAGGATGTCTGATAGAATTATAAAATTGAACTATTTGTAGTGACGCGTTACTGTTTATCCTCAACGATTTACGCATATTCTGGATAAAAAGTTGGGGGGGCTGTGCCTCCCCGCCCGTACTTTGGACATTTCCTGGTGTTCCTTGTGTCGAAGACCTTAGCGTTTGGCTCTTTTAAGATGTAACTTTCTATCTTGCTCTGTCCTCCCACGCTGTTTTTGTGGTCATCATTTTTGATAATAGGTTCTGCGCGGTCGTGCCAATACCTGTCCTTGCCTCATATCTCAACCTTTCAGCTGTCCATCTTTCGCAGTGTATGAATTTAGGCTCAGGATCATCTCTCTGCCCGCAATAGATGCATCGATCGTCTGCGCTCTTCACGATCTTGAGTGTGAAAGTCCTGAGAGCTTGAGTAAAGAAATAGTTCGTCGTGCTGAAACCACATTCCAGCCATGGACTAATTTCAGTTGAAGTTGCTACAGAAGATGGCGGTGTCATTTCTTGGATCTTCAATCCACTTCGGGTTTTTTTCGAATATTATCTTGTTTCGCCCTTGGACCAATACTATATCGACTTTGTTGTCACTGATACGCTTATGCAGCAGGTGGTGTGCGTTCCTCCTCCTGTCGGTATTCATTTGGAGGATTTTTTCTGCATTTGTTGGATGTAACAGACCGTGTGCGCTCTCCTCCGCGCTTGTGCCATCTACTTTTATTTCGGCAGTGGTACCGGAATTGTTTGGGGGGCTGAGTTCCATGATATCCAACAGTAGGCCTGCCGATGTTTCCTCTTGTCTCTGTGATGTTTCCGGCACCTCCTCATCAAATTCGGTCTCCCCACGCTGGTCCCTCAGCTTGAAGGTGTTTTCCACTAGAGTTCCTACTACGTTTCCGGTGTTGTAGTTCTCAATATATATTCCGTTCTGTCTCGCCTCTTTTAGTGCGTCCTTGAATGCATGGTACCCGCTTTGTGCCCTGCCTTGTGCCCGTGCACCTCGCAGACTGGGCAGTATCCCCCCGCCCCAAGGCATTTGTTCATTACGGTTTGGCGATACTATAAGTACCGATGAGAAAGTGGTTTGGTGTAAGGCTTTCTCAATCCTTTTTCCCACTTATGGGTTAGAGTGTGTCAGTATCCCTTAGTTCTACAGCACCCATGAAAAGTTTGCCGGATCCATGTTCATGTCCCCCAAATACTCATTGGCATTCGACATAATGTCCTTGGTGATACATTGTCTTGCCGAATTTGATTTCGTCAATTCCAACCACCTTTCCTGGTCCTCCTAACTTGACAGGATTTGCGAGAAGTGCCTCAAACACAATCTCTCTGCAGAAACTTGCTCAATCTATGGTTGGAGACTTTGACATTTCCAACTGCAACATTATTACTTTCAGCGAGTCATTTAACACCCAATCTCTAAAACAAATCCTAAAACTAGGTAAAATGGACAACTTGGCATTCTTAAAAAATGACCCTCGATAAACCACGTATCTTCCTTTTCTGTTTTCGTTCCGACGTGTAATCATAACACTCCAGTTCCAGCCATCAACTCCAAAAAAATACACATATTGCAATTTGGAATGCCCTTTTAGTTGCCCCTTTGCTTTAGTAAAACTAAATAATTCCGTAAACGCTGTTTTATAATATTGTAATATATAATCATCTATATGTTCTCTGTTTGTATAAAACTGTGGGAAAAAATTATCAATTGCAGAAGGTTGGTTTAGAGTATCAGGTATGGTTTTGTGATCCTTTTGTCTGATAGAATTATAAAATTGAACTATTACTAGTGACGCGTTACTGTTTATCCTCAACGATTTACGCATATTCTGGATAAAAAGTTGGGGGGGCTGTGCCTCCCCGCCCATACTTTGGACATTTCCTGGTGTTCCTTGTGTCGAAGACCTTAGCGTTTGGGTCTTTTTAGATGTAACTTTCTATCTGGCTCTGTCCTCCCACGCTGTTTTTGTGGTCATCATTTTTGATAATAGGTTCTGCGCGGTCGTGCCAATACCTGTCCTTGCCTCACATCTCAACCTTTCAGCTGTCCATCTTTCGCAGTGTATGAATTTAGGCTCAGGATCATCTCTCTGCCCGCAATAGATGCATCGATCGTCTGCGCTCTTCACGATCTTGAGTGTGAAAGTCCTGAGAGCTTGAGTAAAGAAATAGTTCGTCGTGCTGAAACCACATTCCAGCCATGGACTAATTTCAGTTGAAGTAGCTACAGAAGATGGCGGTGTCATTTCTTGGATCTTCAATCCACTTCGGGTTTTTTTCGAATATTATCTTGTTTCGCCCTCGGACCAATACTATATCGACTTTGTTGTCACTGATATGCTTATGCAGCAGGTGGTGTGCGTTCCTCCTCCTGTCGGTATTCATTTGGAGGATTTTTTCTGCATTCGTTGGATGTTGTAACAGACCGTGTGCGCTCTCCTCCGCGCTTGTGCCATCTACTTTTATTTCGGCAGTGGTACCGGAATTGTTTGGGGGGCTGAGTCCCATGATATCCAGCAGTAGGCCTGCCGATGTTTCCTCTTGTATCTGTGATGTTTTCGGCACCTCCTCATCCAATTCGGTCTCCCCACGCTGGTCCCTCAGCTTGAAGGTGTTTTCCACTAGAGTTCCTACTACGTTTCCGGTGTTGTAGTTCTCAATATATATTTCGTTCTGTCTCGCCTTCTTTAGTGCGTCCTTGAATGCATGGTACCCGCTTTGTGCCCTGCCTTGTGCCCGTGCAGCTCGCAGACTGGGCAGTATCCCCCCCCCCCCAAGGCATTTGTTCCTTACGGTTTGGCGATACTATAAGTACCGATGAGATAGTGGTTTGGTGTAAGGCTTTCTCAATACTTTTTCCCAGTTATGGGTTAGAGTGTGTCAGTATCCCTTAGTTCTACAGCAACCATGAACAGTTTGCCGGATCCATGTTCATGTGCCCCAAATACTCATTGGCATTCGACATAATGTCCTTGGTGATACATTGTCTTGCCGAATTTGATTTCGTCAATTCCAACCACCTTTCCTGGTCCTCCTAACTTGACAGGATTTGCGAAAAATGCCTCAAACACAATCTCTCTGCAGAAACTTGCTCAATCTATGGTTGGAGACTTAGACATTTCCAACTGAAACATTATTACTTTCAGCGAGTCATTTAACACCCAAACTCTAAAACAAATCCTAAAACTAGGTAAAATGGATAACTTGGCATTCTTAAAAAATGTCCCTCGATAAACCACATATCTTCCTTTTCTGTTTTCGTTCCGACGTGTAATCATAACACTCCAGTTCCAGCCATCAACTCCAAAAAAATACACATATTGCAATTTGGAATGCCCTTTTAGTTGCCCCTTTGCTTTAGTAAAACTAAATAATTCCGTAAACGCTGTTTTATAATATTGTAATATATAATCATCTATATGTTCTCTGTTTGTAGAAAACTGTGGGAAAAAATTATCAAATGCAGAAGGTTGGTTTAGAGTATCAGGTATGGTTTTGTGATCCTTTTGTCTGATAGAATTATAAAATTGAACTATTACTAGTGACGCGTTACTGTTTATCCTCAACGATTTACGCATATTCTGGATAAAAAGTTGGGGGGGCTGTGCCTCCCCGCCCATACTTTGGACATTTCCTGGTGTTCCTCGTGTCGAAGACCTTAGCGTTTGGCTCTTTTAAGATGTAACTTTCTATCTGGTTCTGTCCTCCCACGCTGTTTTTGTGGTCATCATTTTTGATAATAGGTTCTGCGCGGTCGTGCCAATACCTTTCCTTGCCTCATATCTCAACCTTTCAGCTGTCCATCTTTCGCAGTGTATGAATTTAGGCTCAGGATCATCTCTCTGCCCGCAATAGATGCATCGATCGTCTGCGCTCTTCACGATCTTGAGTGTGAAAGTCCTGAGAGCTTGAGTAAAGAAATAGTTCGTCGTGCTGAAACCACATTCCAGCCATGGACTAATTTCAGTTGAAGTTGCTACAGAAGATGGCGGTGTCATTTCTTGGATCTTCAATCCACTTCGGGTTTTTTCGAAAATTATCTTGTTTCGCCCTTGGACCAATACTATATCGACTTTGTTGTCACTGATATGCTTATGCAGCAGGTGGTGTGCGTTCCTCCTCCTGTCGGTATTCATTTGGAGGATTTTTTCTGCATTTGTTGGATGTAACAGACCGTGTGCGCTCTCCTCCGCGCTTGTGCCATCTACTTTTATTTCGGCAGTGGTACCGGAATTGTTTGGGGGGCATTTGTTCCTTACGGTTTGGCGATTCTAGAAGTACCGATGAGAGAGTGGTTTGGTGTAACGTTTTCTCAACCTTTTTTCCCAGTTATGGGTAAGAGTGTGTCAGTATCCCTTGGTTCTACAGCAACCATGAACAGTTTGCCGGATCCATGTTCATATCCCCCAAAAACTCATTGGCATTCGACATAATGTCCTTGGTGATACATTGTCTTGCCGAATTTGATTTCGTCAATTTCAACCACATTTCCTGGTCCTCCTAACTTGACAGGATTTACGAAAAATGCCTCAAACACAATCTCTCTGCAGAAACTTGCCCAATCTATGGTTGGAGACTTAGACATTTCCAACTGCAACATTATTACTTTCAGCGAGTCATTTAACACCCATGGGTTAACAAATCCTAAAACAAGGTAAAATGGATAACTTGGCATTCTTAAAAAATGTCCCCCGATAAACCACATATCTTCCTTTTCTGTTTTCGTTCCGACATGTAATTATAACACTCCATTTCCAGCCATCAACTCCAAAAAATACACATATTGTAATTTGAAATGCCCTTTTAGTTGCCCCTTTGCTTTAGTAAAACTTAATAATTCCGTGAACGCTGTTTTATAATATTGTAATATATGATCATCTATAGGTTCTCTGTTTGTAGAAAACTGTAGGAAAAAATTTTCAATTGCAGAAGGTTGGTTTAGAGTATCAGGTATGGTTTTGTGATCCTTTTGTCTGATAGAATTATAAAATTGAACTATTTCTAGTGACGCGTTACTGTTTACCCTCAACGATTTACGCATATTCTGGATAAAAAGTTGTGGGGCTGTGCCTCCCCGCCCATACTTCGGACATTTCCTGGTGTTCCTTGTGTCGAAGAACTTAGCGTTTGGCTCTTTTTAGATGTTATTTTCTATCTGGCTCCGTCCTCCCACGCTGTTTTTGTGGTAATCATTTTTGATAATAGGTTCTGCGCGGTCGTACCAATACCTGTCCTTGCCTCATATCTCAACCATTCAGCTGTCCATCTCTAGCAGTATATGAATTTATGCTCAGGATCATCTCTCTGCCCGCAATAGATGCATCGATCGTCTGCGCTCTTCACGATCTTGAGTGTGAAAGTCCTGAGAGCTTGAGTAAAGAAATAGTTCGTCGTGCTGAAACCACATTCCAGCCATGGACTAATTTCAGTTGAAGTTGCTACAGAAGATGGCGGTGTCATTTCTTGGATCTTTAATCCACTTCGGGTTTTTTTCGGATAGTATCTTGTTTAGCTCTTGGACTGATACTATATCGATTTTGTTGTCACTGATATGATTTTGCAGCAGGTGGTGTGCGTTCCTCCTCCTGTCGGTATTCATTTGGAGGATTTTTTCTGCATTTGATGGATGTAACAGACCGTGTGCGCTCTCTTCCGCGCTTGTGCCATCTACTATTATTTCGGCAGTGGTACCGGAATTGTTTGGGGGGCTGAGCCCTTGATACCCATCAGTAGGCCTGCCGATGTTTCCTTTTGTCTCTGTGATGTTACCGGCACCTCATCCAATTCGGTCTCATCACGCTGGTCCTTCGGCTTGAAGGTGTTCTCCACCAGAGTTCCCACCACGTTTCTGATGTTGTAGTCCTTATTATATATTCCGTTCTGTCTCGCCTTTTATAGTGCGTCCTTGAATGCATGGTACCCGCTTTGTGCCTCCGCCTTGTGCCCCTGCACCTCACAGACTGGGCAGTATTGCTCCCCAAGGCATTTATTTCTTACGGTTTGGCGATACCAGAGGTACCGATGAGAAAGTGGTTTGGTGTAAGGCTTACAGGATCGTCTTCACTAGATGATACATTGGTCAGTTGGCGGCTATTCACTATATGTTCTGCCTCTAACAACAAAGTTGGTAAATCTTCCGGACGGGGTGCTCTTTCTTTTAGGGTGATCTCCGATGCAGTTTTCACGTAACGAACCATTCGTTTCCACGCCCCTTCCATATGTGGAATTGCTGAAGATATAAACTTCCAATCTATCTCTTGTGCAAATGAACTATCTTTCATAAATTCGTGGTCAATCTCTTCATCAATTTTCGGAGTTTTTTGTCAGCAGAGTGAGAGTTGGTTCCGTTATCGCTGATAATCATTTTTGGCTGTCATCTTTGTGCAATCTTCGTGCACGTGAAGCAGAGTCTGTATTGAGCGTTTCTGCCAATTCTATGTGCACTGCACGTATAGAAAGGCAAGTGAATATTGCAACATATCCTTTTTCGTGACTGCATCCAATAGTAACATCATTAGGGATTGCAATCCCGCAGCTCATTCAATCCCACGGGATTGATATGCGGGATTACTCAATCTTGCGAGGGATCATGCGGGATCCCGCATCTTTGAAATTATGTTGTAAAATGAAACTGAAACTACAGATTGTATTAAACATTTCTTACATTAAGCTTAAGCAACAGAAATACTTTCTTTTCTAATAATCAAATCACAACTTTCTCTTAGATGCTATTATTGCTATTACTAATTACTATGATAATGATATGATATCAACCTATGGTGATAACTTTTGAAAATACGCTCTTAAGAAGCAAATGACATTTATTGTATCATATCCGAGCCTGCTTCTGAGTGAAATGCAAATATATACTGATGCTGAAAACGCTCTCTCGGCTTCTACGCTAGTAGGCTGAACCGTCAGGATATATTCATAGGCGAGCGTCAGGTACTCTCCTCTGATACTATCGGACTCAAAGAACGTCATTTCTTTCTTCAATACTTTCTCAAAGTCCTTTTGCTTCTTGTCTGACTTTTTCTTGAATATTTCTTTTTCTTGTTGAAGCTGTTTTTCTAATTCTTCTTTTAGCGTTATAGTAATAGTAGGAATAGTAGGATCTGTATCAGGTGTTCCAGCTATAGGTGTATTTTCGAAGACGTCATCTGCATCTGCATATGTTTCAACGTCTTGAACTACGACTCTTTCTATTACTTTCTTTATTTCTTGTTAATGTTGTTGTAATGTTCAAGCTAATTTGTCTGCCGGTGCGATGGGTTCTTGTACATGATGGTAATGGTAATGGGTGGGGGACACAAGCGTCAGCGACTAGGCCCCAGTGGGCCCTTTTCGCAATCTCCGGCATATTCACTCATCCCATGTCGGATACCTGCTCGAACCTCTTCGACCTTCTTATGAAAGTCGAAATGTCCTTCCATTGCAACGAGTGCAATTCTTCCTCCTTAATAGTGGCAGCTCCGAAGAGCCTGCCATAGATACCACATTCGCTCAGGAAGTGGAAGGAGTCATCCTCTTCCCCACATTCCGTGCATAGTGGGTCTGCCACAACTCTGATGAGAGCCAGGTGCCTCCTGAGGCCGCAGTGGCCGGTTAGAACTCCCACCAACAGTCGAAGTTCTTTGCGGCTTAGCTTCAGTATCTTGGCCGTTCTTGCCATGTCGGGCCCCGATATCATCTGCTTTGACTGCCTGCATCCGTCTATCCTTCTCCACTCTTTTCCTAATGTTTCTTGCACATGATACATTTTTGTGAGTGATGGTCCAACGATACTTAATAATTTGTTGATTGTGTCACTACTCATTCTCATATAATTGAAATACTGTTCACTATTTGAAAATTGCATTTCCTTCACCAGATTGTTGAACATTCCATGTGATTTTCTGTTCTTATAGATATCTCTGATCCAAAATCTTGATGGATTTTTTTTCTCTTTTTTCTCAATGGAATAATCGAAGTAAGCAACAATTTTTTTTGTATTAATTGTTTGCCTTCATTCGTTTTCAAATCTGAAATTGTCAAAACATTCAAAATAAAGGTTAAATCTAGACATCTTAGTTGAATCAGACTCGAAGACAGATAAATGATCTCATTTCTCCGAGAACGGAAGAAAGTTAAAACATTCGGACAAATATTTGGTGCGCTTTCATTTCAAAATATTTTTTGGCGCCCTTTCATTTTCAAATATTTCTACCAATCACAACACATTCGGATGATCGTATCATCGGCTGACGGAACTGTGGAAATTCAGCTTTACGCGAAAGTTTTAGCGCCAAATTTTTATATTGCTTTATATTGCGGGATCCGCGGATACGCGCTTTGAAGGTGCGGGATCCAGCAGATTAATAAAAGCAGCGGGATCCCGCGGGATTGCGTGATCCCGTTTTGCGGGATTGCAATCCCTAAACATCATATAGACCAAAATAATCCACACCAACATAGATGAATGCTCTGTCTGTCTGAACTGGGGCAATTGACCTATTCGTGGTATTCCTGGCTTGGCTCGTCTCACACTGCATATGGAACAATATCTTGTAGCTTCTATAGCTTTCCGTGCTTGAATGATCCAAAACTTCTGAAGTATCTCATTTAGTGATAATTCTATACCACTGTGACACGTTTATATATGGTAGTAGTGGATTAAAATCTTTGTTGCAAAATGTTTCTTGTCTTTAATTAATGATTTATCCGTTCCTTCCAATAGATCTGAAGCATTGTCTATTCTGCCACTAAGTCGAATAGAACCATCAATCAAAATTGGCGACAGGTGGTAAAATTAACTTTTCTTGTCCAATACTTTGGTTTCTTTATCTATATTTTTCCATGTTTTTTCTTTTGTTTCATTCTCATGAACTTGAATACTCTACATCTACTTCTTTTTAGACTCCTTCATATTCGGAATGAATGATATTTCTCCAGATTCAGATAGTAAAATACATTCTTCTTTCATTTCCAAAAATTCAATTTCAACTTCTTTATTTATGTCTTTTGGTCAGTCCACGTGATGCCTGTATAAAAAAACAGGTCCTTTGAACCATACACTATCTATATTCATAGGAGCAGTGTCACCATCTATAGTTATTTCATATGGAACATTGATTCGTTCCTGAATCCCCCCCGGTGAGCCACGGAAGTCTTGAAATTTCTGGATTCAGATCTGATCCAACAGAGAACTGTCCTTGAATCAGTCCACAAAAACATTTTCCAAATAGCTAGTTCATGTTCCACCTTCATGTCATTTGCCATCCTAACCTAAACTGACCTAACCTAACCCAACCTAACCTATCCTAACACAACCTAACCTAACCTAACCTAACCCAACCTTTTTTTCAATTTTATTTATTTATTTCTTTTTGTGGATGAGGAAATCTGGCATAAAACATTATGCCAAATTCCAACTGACTGAAACCTCCCCCATTTTGCCCTCGAAGACCAATTCGGAATCGTCCGTGACAAACATCATATCGAGTCGACTGGCAAGTTCAAGTTAGGCTAAGTTCGTACGTTAGTCGCCTACCTGTCTCTCTCCAGTCTTTGTGAGATGCGCTCATTTCTCTTTGCACTCCAGTGACCATCTCATAGTATAGCTCTATGCGTATAGCTCCGTGCCAGATGGGCACGCCGTACGTCATTATAGACTGTGTTACTCTGTTCAACACCATTCTATGCTGGCTGCCCATCCCCGTGGTATTTGGCATTATTCGAGCTAGAGCAGCTGTGAGAGTCTTAGCTTTCCGTACTTCCTCTCTCACGTGCTGGCCGAAATTCAGCTCATCATCAAGCCATATGCCGAGGTATTTCATTTTCCTGTCTGGGGTGATAGTCCTTCCATTGATCTGGAAGGTTACTCCCTCGCGTTTTCTGGGACCCTCCAGTATTATGGCCTCAGACTTTTCCGGTGCCAGTGCTAGCCTCTGTTGTGAAATCCATTCAGCAATTATTTTTATCTCCTCGTACGCTTTCACCATACGTTTGTTTTCGAGACGGGCCTTCTCTATGAGCACCAAGTCATCCGCGTACGTGAAGTTCAACATCCGTCTGGCAGGTTTGCCCTCAATATCCCATCGTACAGTACGTTCCAGAGGCAGGGTACAAGCATTGAAACCTGTGGTACCCCTTGGGTCAGCCTCATCACTCTTCGTCCGATGAAGATCTCTCTATCAGCGAGGTAGCTCTCATTGGTGTTCACCAGGTATTTGCTCATTCCTAATCTTCCGAGCTCTACCAATATGCGGCTCCAAGCTGCCGAATTAAAGTAATTTTTCACATCGAAGGCAATTGCGGCAGCCCACTTCTCCGTGCGTCCTTTTACAATATCGATGACCCACCTTGCGGCCTGTGTAGGTAAAAGCAAGCCCTTTGAACCATCCACTATCTATATTCATAGGAGCAGTGTCACGATCTCTAGTTAACTCATATGGAATATTGATTCTTTCCTGAATCTTCCCCACACGGTGAACCACGAGAGTCTTGAAATTTCTGGATTCAGATATGACACAACAGAGAACTGTTCTTGAATCAGTCCAGAAAACGTTTCCCCAATAGCTAGTTCATGTTCCACCTTCATGGTGTCATAACCTTACCTAACCTTACTTATTTTTTTTTGGAAAGGGGTGCAAACGCGTCATGCGCACCGGCCGCTTGGTCTCCATCACGAGCCGGTAGTGTCGGACTGAAACCACCCTTTGCCATCTCTCATACCATCCAAATGGACATAACTCAGATTTGAGTGGCATAGTTATCTCAACAGCTGTTGGTCAATCCTGCCTTGAATACCTCCCCGTTTCTGATGTTTCCTCTCCTCGGCCCCCTTCAGCTTCATGATGCTCCTAATAAAATTTTCCGCAGTCGACCAGCCCTCTTTGGTGCTCATCATATTCTGCAACGTACGTTCAGGGGTGGCTGCAGCACCTGACTCCACCTCGTACTCCGTTCTCTCTCTGACCCACCTACCGCATACGAATATAGTGTGCTCAGCAGCGTCATCGTCCTGACAATAGATGCATAAGCTATCATTTGTGTAGTACCTGAACGAGCCTTGCCCTGTTAGAAACTGGGTGAGGAAGTAGTATGTGCTTCTATGCTGGCATCGTACCCATTTCCCGATATTAGCGATGAGCCTCTTTGTCCACATCGCCTTGTTCACCAGGTCTGCCCATCTTTCCTGCCACGCACAAGGGTCGTGGCTCTTTCCACAGTCCTGATAGCGATGGTGATCTCGTTGCTGTCAGCTAACCTACTTCTCTCCAAAACCAGTAGATGTATGGAAGGTATTCCCGCAACTACGCAGACGGCCTTTGTCGAGGCGGTGCTGTACGCCAAGGTAACCCATAAAAGCTCTTTGAGTGGCCAGGACCATACCGCTATACTTCCTGGTCCCCATGACCCCTCTTCCATACCGGTGCAGCGTAGTGGATAACCGACTGCACCACCCCATACAGCATCCGCCTCTTGTGAGAATCAGAACCTCTCAGGTTGGGCGAGTCCGCTTCCTCGCACACTCTGCGGATGAAGATGAGCTTGTCATCAAGCCACATGCCTAGGTATTTTACGAATTTCTTTGGCGTTATACGAGTCCCCTCCAGCTCAGAGTAGATACCTTCTCTTTGCCTAGGACCTCTCACGATTATTGCCTCCGTTGTCACTAGGGCAATCTCAAGCCCCACCTCCCTCATTCAGTCGCCAATCTGTTCGAGAGCTTTGTTGGCTTTTCGGATGAGTGCGTCTGGCTTATCCGTCCTTACCACCAAGGCCAAGTCGTCCGCATACGCGGCGGTATATCATCTCTGCGGGATGTCCAGGCAGAGAACTCCGTCATGGAGGACATTCCATAACTTTGGCCCAATTATCGAGCCCTGCGGTACTCCCTGGTTCATTTCCTGGTCTCCAAAGATCAGTGTTTTATCTGAGAGATACTCCCCAGGACATTTCTCAGGTAATCGCTTATACCGATTCCTGCCAGTTTACTGTTTATCCTGTCCCATTTAGCGGTTTTGAAAGCGTCCTTTACGTCTATGAGGACTATAGCTCCCTATACTTCACTATTTTTGCTTACCAGATCTCTAACATGGTTGACGGCGCTTATTTTAGACCTCCTTGGCCTTAAGCCAAATTGGGTTTCAGAAATCCCATCCTTCTCGGTCAATTTCTCTTCCAGCCTGGCCTTCAGCAGCTGTTCATGGAACTTTCCCAGAGTATCAATTAGGCTTATGGGCCCCACCTTATTCATTTCAGCACTCAGTAGTCCGTTCATCATGCGTTGCACCAGCTCCGGGCAGCACTCTGCCATCAATATAACCGTTTCAGGAAGGATTCCGTCCGGGTCTGGTGCTTTCTTGCTCTTGATCCTCGAGGCGGCTTTCGCCACTTCTTGAACTGAGAACAGCCGTGTGGGTTCATACTCCACTGCCCTGCTGGGGCTATAGTTCCTATCTTCTGGAAATAACTCCTCAATCTTGTTCACCTTCTTTGTTTGGTGCAGGTGGTATGGAGTTCTGAGGTGTTTCATGGCACCCGTGACCAGTTTGTACCCTTGTCCCCACGAATCATTTTCCAAACTATCGCAAAGGATATTCTATTGCGCCCGTTTGGCCGTTCTTATTGTATCCCTAAGTCGCTTCCTGCACCTCTTGTATTCTGCTTCCAAAGCCATAATTATGATGGAGCCTGCGCGTCTGCCCCTGGCCCTGGTTAGGATTCTCCAAGACCTATTTGCTATTTGCCTGTGCTGAGCAATCTCCTCATTCCATCAGATAGGTTGCATCCAACTTGTTCCCTCCTGTCGCCCTCCTATGCCGATGGTCTGTGCTGCCTTAACCGCCCTAGTGAGGCTCTCGACGTCTTCTATCCTTCCCTCCATCAAATGAAGAGCATCCTTGACCACATCCGCTGTTACGTGCGGAGCCTCTTGCCATTCACGTTTAGGCTTCACCTTCCCCATCCTGAACTCAAAGTAAATATGCCTATGCAGGCTTAGGCTTCCTTCCGTGAACAACTTTAGCATGCCTCCAAGACGACTTGATACTATTTGTATGCACTCAAGATCTTTGAATGTTATTGAATGGTTAACAGTGCTAAAACCTTCAGTTGAAAGACAATTGTAAGCCTTCCAACAATCGGAATGTATGATGGTGCCCTTCTCAATCCTTTTCCCAGTTATGGGTAAAAGTGTGTCAGAACTATGGGATACTGACACATCCCATAGTTCTACAGCAACCATGAACAGTTTGCCGGAACCATGTTCATATCCCTCAAAAACTCATTGGCATTCGACATAATGTCCTTGGTGATACATTGTCTTGCCGAATTTGATCTCGTCAATTTCAACCACCTTTCCTGGTCCTCCTAATTTGACAGGATTTGCTAAAAATGCCTCAAACACAATCTCTCTGCAGAAACTTGCCCAATCTATGGTGGGAGACTTAGACATTTCCAACTGCTCCATTATTAATTTCAGCGAGTCATTCAACACCCATGGGTTAACAAATCCTAAAACTTGGTAAAATGGATAACTTGGCATTCTTAAAAAATTTCCCTTGATAAACCACATATCCTCCTTTTCTGTTTTCGTTCCTACATGTAATTGTAACACTCCATTTCCAGCCATCAACTCCAAAAAAATACACATATTGTAATTTGGAATGCCCTTTTAGTTGCCCCTTTGCTTTAGTGAAACTGAATAATTCCGTGAACGCTGTTTTTGAATATTGTTATATATGATCATATATAGGGTCTCTATTTGTAGAAAACTGTAGGAAAAAATTATCAATTGCAGAAGGTTGGTTTAGAGTATTGGGTATGGTTTTGTGATCCTTTTGTTTAAAATATTGAGTTGGTTCAATCTTTGCCAAATAAGTTTACTGTCTCCAATTGCAAAAATTATTCAATGGCATTGTTAGTTTGGTTCCTGATTTGTTTAAACTACTTTCAATGATTATCATTTTTAGTTTTTTGAACATCTTATAAGCATTATCTTTCATTTCAATCATTGTAAGTAGTTAAAGTATATGTTTACCAAGGTGACTTTGTATCTTTGATTAAGATAGTTTCGAGAGGAGCTAAAATAATAATCAAAAGAGTATTTAAATGGATTATTTCATCATTTATGTCCTGCATATATATAATATTTTCAAATAGAGCATTCAATAGAAACTCCTTCAACATTTTTTTTATCTACTTGTTTCAAATTTCACATTGTGACATTTACCATTTCTCATCAGTTTGTTTTTCACCTGGAGAAATAATAAGTGATCAGAAATACTAGCGTTTCTGATTCAGAAATGATTATTGCTTTCAACAAAGTACTGAAAGAGTCAGTCACTCTATTGGGAGTGTCAATAATTTGTTGAAGTTCGAAGTTATCAATACTTGAATTGAAATCTTGTGTGCTTTTTGCATCGATATCTGACAAATCTGCAATAATATCTCTACCACATATGAAGTCATCACTTGATATTGAAAACTATGATAGGGTATCTTTCAATATATTAACGAATTCTGGAAAACTCTCCTTTGGTGGCCGATACAACGATACAAAAATATAAATATGCCTAATAAATTTTAGTTCAATCCAAATATGTTCCAAATTATCATTACATTCTACATCAATTCAATAAAAACTTATTACTTACATACAGTGACTGCCAAAAAGTATGTACCATATGGGAAAAAATTTTATAATTGGAGTATTGGAAAAAATATTCTGGGGAAAAGTTTGTGCATGTCCGATAACCTAAATATCGATTTTGACACATGTCACGTGATCGCTAGAATGGCGACAAAATGAAAAAAATTGCAATGCAAAGGCAAAAAAGGGGTAAGATGGCAATATATCAAAAAAAGTTATTTGAAAAAGTCACTTAAAATTCAATTTTATACACATAAACGAAGTTTCAAGAGATAATTCAAAAACATTGAAAATAGCAATTTTTTAAAAATATTTTCCCATCTATCTAAAAATATATTTTTTTTTCTTATGAATGGCTTGACTATACTGAAACATTTGCATTTTAATGATAATGACAAAACTTTCTCATTTTCTCCACACCAGAGGGCACTAAATTAAAAAAATTGGTTTTTGCCAGAACCCTCGCTGTTACATTGGTTCTTATCTAACAGTTATATCAGTATATACTATTGTGTTGATATGGCAATCTAGAAACACCATGTTTCCTAATTTTAATCAAGTTTCAATAGTAATGCTGTATGAGCGTTTTACTTTGCACATAAACTTTAAGAATCTTTAATTTGACGCACTATTTTCAAGTTTATGTGCGAAGTGAAACGCTCATGCACGATTATCATCGGAACTTGATTATAATCTGGAAATTACCATGTTTTTGGAGTGTCATGTCATTACAATGGTCGTGGAATTCGGATATAACTGTTAGATACGAACCGATGTAACAGCAAGGGTTCTGACAAATTCCCATTTTTTCAATTTAGTGCCCTCTGGTGTGGAGAAAATGAGAAAGTTTTGTCATTATCATCAAAATGCAAATGTTTCAGTATAGTCAAGCTATTCATAAGAAAAAAAATAATATTTTTAAATAGATGGGAAAATATTTTTAAAAAATTACTATTTTCAATTTTTTTTAATTAACTCTTGAAACTTCGTTTATGTGTATAAAATTTAATTCTAAGTGACTTTTTCAAATAACTTTTTTTGATATCTTGCCATCTTCGCCTTTTTTGCCTTTGCATATTACATTTTTTTTCATTTTGCCGCCATTCTAGCGATCACGTGACATGTGTCAAAATCGATTTTTAGGTTATCGGACATGCACAAACTTTTCCCCAGAATATTTTTTCCAATACTCCAATAATAATTTTTTTTCCCATATGGTACATACTTTTTGGCGGTCACTGTATATACCCACATCACCACCACGTAAACCTCTATCTTTCATGAGAAACCTATATCCAGCTATAAGTAGACTATCATTCGTTACTTTTTCTGTCATTCAAGTAGTAGATTTTTGAAGTCAACAAAATGATTAATTATCTTATTATAAAGGAAAGTTCAATATCTTCATTTTCCGTGTATCCATCAGTAACTAAATAAAGATAAGCCATTCAGATAACACGTATTTCCAAAATTGATTGTTCCAGCTCTTACTGACCAATTATGATTTTTCTATGCACCAGCCATATCTGTTTCATGAAAATCAAAAGTCTGTACTGAATTTTGAATTTAAGTGGTAGATTTTAAAGTAAACAAAATGATTAGTTAATGAGCTCACATTGAAGAAAGCAACGTTTTATATCTCCTTTCTCCGTGTAAGAAAGTGTCTCAAAAAAAAAAAATCCATACGTATATGACATTGCGGTATCCGGCATCATATAATTAATTTAGGTTCAATCTTCTTCTATCAGTATTTGAGTACACCACCCCTTCCATAGTACAACTTTTCTCTTTCCTGATTTCCTCTTTTGCAACATTTTATCTGCTGGCGATGAGATATTCGGTAATAAGTATTATAGTGTGTTTGAGTCTGATTTTTCTCATACAAACCATACTATTCTGTAAAATGCTCTCGAATTTCACAATAACTAACTACACTTGGATTGGATGTTCTCTGTTCATTTTTCTTTCCAATACGAAAACATTGTTCCACAGTAACATCACTAACCTCCAACCGAGTCTTGAACATTTTGTATTCTGACGATTTCAGATTGCTGTCGTTATCCTCTGGAATCCCATAGATACGCAGATGATGCAGTAAATTTTTCTGTTCCAAGTCATCCAACCACAATCGCATCTTGCCCTCTTCACTCTGTATATGATTTATTCTATTTTTAATAAATGAAATCCTTTCGTCTTGGTTTTTCAAACGTTGGTCAATTCTTTGCGATACCATATCTGCTTCCTTGTTTGCGATAACGTCCAAAAAGGAATCATTTGCCAGAATTTCGTTCATAATTTCTTGCGACACTTATTTGATGATAACTATTAGTTCGTTTCTTTGTCTTTCCGTGAACCACATTTCAGATTAATGTTTTCTATTAATTAAACTTAATATTTGATAACCCACTTTGTGGTTGCACAGTTCATATTTTTCGCTTCAACTGGTGAAATATTCAAAAAAAATGTTTCACTTTTACTCACTTCTACAGCTGATTGGTACTTAGTAGGTTTTAAGACGAATCTAAGTTGATGACAAATTTATTCTTTTTGAAAAATCACAAATAAATATCTTTTCAATTTGTTGCGTAATTTTTGAATGTCACTGTGAATCAAGAGATTTGTTCACTTATTCTGTTACCTGCTATTTGAATAATTGATGGGGAGGTTGATTGAACAGTGTTTTTTTTTACATGGCTTTCCAATATTTGATGGGTAGCTAGATTTTAGAGCTTCATCGCCAAGCTTTTTTAACTTTCTCATTAATCAAAGCTGATTTTTTCAGAAAAATTCCTGAAATTTCTCTGAAAAATTGGTTCTTGGTACTTCTTTCCCTTTTTTTGCTCAACGTTCTTGTGCTACGATTTCGTCTGTGTAATCGCTAATTTTTTCTTCTGTTTTGTTAAACGCGATTCAGGAATGTTGAGTATCAATTCTTCATGTAATGCCAAAAATATTTTCCTACTTTTTCTTGGTTATCTTGAACACATAAAATTAGTCTTTCTGCCCCAGATAATTATTGAGATGTCCAGACTAATTTTCCAAGCGTGTTTTACTAATGCATTCAGTTACCCTCTTTCTTACAATATTTCCCGTCTACAATGTACAAAATGGTAAGAAGGTACTTCAATAGTAAAGCATCAAAAAATATACTGCTGTGATATTTATGTGTTGTTTCCTCATGGAATACATGGCAATTGTTCGAATAATTTACTGAAATCGTTGTAAAAAAATATCATTTTATGTAATCAGACTGATGTGCCAATTTTATATTCGTCGTTATTTTCATAACATTCTTTCGTATTAATTCCCATATCAATCGAAAGGCCACCCTCACTTAAATTAGATAATTTCTTGAACTACTTACTCATGAATAGTACCATCAAATGAAGGGTTCAATAATAGAACAATTACGCAATTAAACCAATTTTCGATAAACTTTAAAAATTCTCTCCGATTTTTTGGCCTTCGCTTCCAATATGGCACATTTGGCCAAATTCGATATTTATAACATATGTCATAATGTTCGTACTTGTTGATTAACCCTTTCAGTCACGACCCTGTAGAAAGACTTTAGAGAAAAATTTGAAATTGTCAGCATGTTTACAGATAATTTTTCAATGATTTTTAGTGAAAGAAAAATTAGTGTGACGTAATGTCCTTGGTGGGAGGCAATGTGACTGAATAGATAATATACGCAATTGACTTGAAATATATATTTTTTGATGAAATAGTACAAAAGCGACTGGACAACATAGACATTATTATTATTTTTGGTTATGAAAGCAATTATTTGCCTTAATGCAAGACAAGGGTACCTTGCATTTCACACAATAGATGTGCGTTTTCGACGTGCACCCATCCACTTTGCACTGTGGATCATTTGTTTTCTCATCATATACTGGAAAGTGGTCAACCCTATCATATCTTTGAACTTTTATGGGTTTTACTACAGAAATTCTTGTCTTTTTGGGTTGTTCACTATTTATGTAATCAATACTTAGTTTCCCTCTTTTTGGAGGATGTGTATAAGTTTCTCAGCTACTTCCTGAGAAATTATCATGAATTATCATAACTTCTGGTAATGAAAATTATAAAAACAATTATTTCCCTTGAGGCAACACAAGTCTACCTTACATTTCATAAAATAGATGTGCGTTTTTGACGTGCACCCATCCATTCTGCACTGTGTATCATTTGTTTCTTCATCATATACTGAAAAGTGGTCAACACCATTATATCTTTGAACTTTTATGACTTTTTTACTACAGAAATTCTTGTCTTTTTTGGTTGTTCACTATTCATGTAATCAATATTTGGTCTCCCTCTTTTCAGAGGATGTGTATAAGTTTTTCAGCTACTTCCTGAGAAAGTATTATGAATTATCATTACTTTTGGTAATGAAAATCATAAAAGCAATTATTTGCCTTGAGGCAACACAAGTGTACCTTGCATTTCACACAATAGATGTGCGTTCACGAAGTGCCGCTATCCATTTTGCACTGTGTATCATTCGTCTCCTCATCATATACTGAAAAGTAGTCAACCCCATCATATCTTTGAACTTTTATGGGTTCTACTACAGAAATTCTTGTCTTTTTGGGATGTTCACTATTTATGTAATCAAAACTTGGTCTCAGCTACTTCCTGAGAAATTATTATAAATTATCATTACTTTCGGTAATGAAAATTATCAAAACAATTATTTCCCTTGATGCAACACAAGTGTACTTTACATTTCATACAATAGATGTGCGCTTTCGACGTAAACCTATCCAATTTGCTATGTGTATCATTTGTCTACTCATATACTGAAAAGTGGTCAACCCCATCATATCTTTGAACTTTTATGGGCTTTACTACAGAAATTCTTGACTTTTTGGGTTGTTCGCTATTTATGTAACCAATACTTGGTCTCCCTCTTTTCGAAGGATGTGTGTGAGTTCCTCAGCTACTTCCTGAGAAATTATTATGAATTATCATTACTTTTGGTAATGGAAATTATAAAAACAATTATTTCCCTTGAGGCAACACAAGTGTACCTCACATTTCATACAGTAGATGTGCGTTTTCGACGTGCACCCATCCATTTTGCACTGTGTATCATTTGTTTTTTTATCATATACTGAAACATGGTCACCCCCATCATATCTTTGATCTTTTATCGGATTTACTACTAAAATTTTTGTCTTGTCATTGTGGTCAACCTCATCATTTCTTCGAAATTTTATGTGTTTTACTACAGAAATTCTTGTCTTTTTGGGATGTTCACTATTTATGTAGGTAATCAATACTTGGTCTACCTCTTTTCGAAGGATGTTTATAAGTTCCTCAGCTACTTCTCGAGAAGTAATTATAAATTATCGGTACTTTTGGTAATGAAAATTATGAAAACAATTATTTCCCTTGAGGCAACACAAGTGTACCTTACATTTCATGTGCGTTTTCGACATGCACCCATCCATTTTGCACTGTGGATCATTTGTTTTCTCATCATATACTGGAAAGTGGTCAACCCTATCATATCTTTGAACTTTTATGAGTTTACTACAGAAATTCTTGTCTTCTTGGGTTGTTAACTATTTGTGTAAACAATACTTGGTCTCCTTCTTTTCGAAGGATGTGTATAAGTTTCTTAGCGACTTCCTGAAGAATTATTATACATCCTCATAACTTTTGGTAATGAAAATTATGAAAACAATTATTTTCCTTGAGGCAACACAAGTGTACCTTATATTTCATACAATAGATTTGGGTTTTCGACGTGCACTGATCCATTTTTCACTGTGTATCATTTGTCTTCTCATCATCAACTGAAAAGTGGTCAACCCCATCATATCTTTGAACTTTTATGGGTTTTACTACAGACTCCTCTCATATTATAAATGTCCACAGATTCAGTTCTCTGTAACTCTACATATATTTTTCTTTTTTATCCCATCGTTTACTGGCTGGCGACACCAATTCCAACGAAGTTTGAAGCTAAGTGTATTGGCTTGTTATCGTACCAATTTGTGACTTCAATGCCGTCTTCACTCACAGTAGTAATAAAACAAATATAAGATTGATTCAATTTTCAATATAATATAATCCTTCACATGAGTTGGTAGCCTTTATTTTTCTCCCTACTGTATTTTTTTTTGATAATGAGATTGACTAGAGTCTCTCATTGTTTGTCATTCTTTCCTTTCCGTACCGAATTGCCCTAGCGATGAAGGCAACCACCTATACTTGTGTGTGTAACTGTAACCACTCGAGCAGGCATAACATTTTGTTGAAGCGAGTTTCCAAGTTCTGTTACCGCTCTCATGCGTTCCTTTAGAACAAATTCACTTTCTAAGTTCCTAGTGAACCGTCACCTTCATGTCGAATACCTGTTGTAAATGAATAGTTAGTTCTGATTAAAGTAGGATTGGTCTACTCCAAGTGGGTTGTGGTAATCTTTGTATTTTAATTTTTTGGTTTTAAAGATCATATACTATGATAATCAACCAACACATAACCTGTTAATTCATGTTAAGTTGCCTTTAGTTACGAAATCGTTCTATCGAGTCTTTAATTCTTGTTCTGTGACTCCGTGAACAGCCCAAGATGACTCGGTGCGACAGATCACGTGACTGGAAAAACAGGATGAGCGGGGAAGCTATTTTATGCTCACTCATCGGTCATCTAACTAAGTTGTGTAGTCAACTTTTTCGACCAAGTCATGGATCAAATCACTAGTGGATTGTAAAATATCAGATCTAAGATGACCTGCTGGCGTTTTGACTACTTCCCTATGAGAAATCGAGAGTGTCATCATCATTTTGGCGTTGGTACAACCAACGCCATTCCATTCCATTTTTGGAAATTATGTTATGGAGAATCATTCATTATAAGGTAAGCTTTCTAAAAAAGGAAAACTTCACTTAGATTGACAGTGTTCCTTTCCGTGTTGTGAGATTTCATTTGAAGTGAATCTCACCTTTTATGTTACAAAAAAGTAGTACAGCAATACTGATACATACAGTCTCATACTGCTTTACAGCTGGATTCCGGAAGCCCTGAAGGGAATGAGCACACTGAGTTTTAAAATACCTACATTTGAAAAATATCCTTCGTGATATGAATTTCTGACGGGTATTCTCCTGATTTGAGCAATCCTAAATCATGTCAGTTTGTTACTTGTATTATCTCAGGCGTTATTTCTTGTTTTAACCTAGGCTTAATTATTGAATTGTATTGGCCTATTATTGTATTTTCTTTATGTTGTATTTTTTTAAGGTTGATTGGTAGAATGCACTTGCTTGACCCCTGTGGCTCAGGCAAATGCTAACTCTGCCTTTTGATAGATCTGTATACTTCTTTGTCAATGTTTGTTTTTCTCTGCTTCTACCAATAAAAGCGTTTATTATTATTTTTTTCCCGTTGGGAATGTACCAGTCAGGCCCTGTCTCCGGTGCTCCGATACATCCGGAGGGCGCGCTGGTGTCGTTAACCCCAATATCCACTCCCTACGTCCGTAGGGTGAGTGACTATTGGGTCCGAGAATCATGTTCCCTGAGTAGACGAAGCGAACCAAGGATAACGGCATTCTGCATTCGCGCTGCTAAGATTTCTGCCATATTACGGCAAGCATGTATTATCTTCAAGTTGGAGAGCAGTGTGTCCATCATTCCACCAAGGACTCCAATGATCAGAACCACCATTTTGACAGAATGGTCCGGATACAACCTGCGGAGTTCAAAGAGAAGATCTCGTTATTTAGTCCGTTTTTCCTCCTCTTTTCGAACGATATTCATTTCGTCTGGAGCGGAAAACTCCATGACGAACATCGTTCTACTTTGGTGGTCGAGGAGGACAACATCAGGCTTATTGGCTTGTATTTGCCTGAGAGTGGGGAATGAGTAGTTCCAATAGATCCGGCACCTTTCATTCTCCACCACGGACTCAATATCCCCCGGAACGGTGTCTCGTCTATACCGTACGAGTGTCGTAGATGGTAGTACAACACTCGTAGCGCCGCGTTATGCCTGTGGATATAGGCTGAGACCGCATAAGATGGACATGCTGATAGCAAATGCATTACGGTCTCAGGTGCCCCACGACATGCCCTGCATCGGGTGTCAGGGACGTCTATACCCATCACGCGACTGCGGTAGACAAGGGTGTTGAAGACACCATCCTGGCAGGCCAATATGAATTATTATTATTATTTTTTTTTTCTCCTTATGAGTGTACCAGTCAGGCCCTGTCTCCGGTACTCCGACCCATCCGGAGGGCGCGCTGGTGTCGTTAACCCCAACAATCACTCCCTACATCCGTAGGGTGAATGATTATTGGGTCCGAGAATCATGTGCCCTGAGTAGACGGAGCAAACCAAGAATAACGGCCTTCTGCATTCGTGCTGCTAAGATTTCTGCCATATTACGGCAAGCAGGTATTATCTTCAAATTGGAGAGCAGTGTGTCCATCATTCCACCAAGGACTCCCATGATCAGAACCACCATTTTGACAGAATGGTTTGGATACAACCTGCGGAGTTCAAAGAGAATATCTCGATATTTAGTCCGTTTTTTCCTCCTCATTTCGCCTGGAGCGGAAGACTCCACGACGAATATCGTTTCACTTTGGTGGTCGAGGAGGACAACATCAGGCTTATTAGCTTGTATTTGCCTGAGGGTGGGGAATGAGTAGTTCCAATAGATTCGGCACCTCTCATTCTCCACCACGGACTCAATATCCCCCGGAACATAAGGCAACACCGGTGTCTCGTCTATACCGTACGAGTGTCGTAGATGGTAGTACAACACTCGTAGAGCCGCGTTATGCCTGTGGATATAAGCTGAGACCGCATAGCATGGGCATGCTGATAGCAGATGCATTATGGTCTCAGGTGCCCCACGACATGCCCTGCATCGGGTGTCAGGGACGTCTATACCCATCACGCGACTACGGTAGACGAGGGTGTTGAAGACACCATCCTGGCAGGCCATTATGAATCCCTCGGTCTCCGACTTTAGCTCACTCGCCCTGAGGAAGGCAAAGGTCAAGCTTTTGGATAAGCCAAGGTCTTCGATGTTGTGAAAGAAGACACCATGCATTGGCTTATCCATATGTAGCTGTAGCAGGACCTCTGTCTCCGCAGCTTTGATGTGAGCTTTTTGCTGAACGGGTCCCAACTCGGTGACAGAGTTTGGGTTAGCCCGTTCAGTGTCGAATACGAGACCGAGTTCATCGGCCGCACGGGTTGCTGCCTTAAAAAGAAATGCTCCAATCACTGCTTTTTCATGGTCGCGGACCATGCAGAGAAGGGGATCTGAACTCCTGATGACTTTACAGGCCCCATCCAGAACCATTCTGTTATGCATACACTCCAAACTCAAAAGTCCACGGCCTCCCCGTTGTCTGGGAAAGTATAACCGTGGAACGGACGATTTAGGATGCAAGCACCTATTGAGATGCATCACTTTGCGAGTTTTAACGTCGAGTTGTCGCAGCTCTTCCTTAGTCCACTTCATTACTCCGAAAGAGTAGAGAAGGATCGGAACGGCATGCATATTGGTTGCAGCAACTTTGTTCTTCCCCGACAGTTCTGATGACCAGATCTGTCGGAGTTTATGCTGATACTTGCCGCGGAGAGAGTTCTTAACTGTGAATACCTCTTGGGAGTGGCGTTGCTCCACCCCTAGGTAAGTATACGTCTCTCCGGCATCCAGATGATGTAGGATGCTTCCGTCTACGAGCTGGACATCCTCTCCGTATTCTTCGCATCGTCCTCTTTTGAGATGAACCGTGGCACATTTGTCGATCCCAAATTCCATTCCGATAGCATGCGTGTACTCTTCCACCACCCTAAGGGACTGATGTAGGTCCCTTTCTCCAGAGGCATATAATTTGAGGTCATCCATGTAAAACAGATGGGTGACTTTATGCCTCCGGTTGCTGGGGGTGCCGCAGTTGTACCCACGGGTATTCCTGAGTACAACGGACAATGGCAATAGTGAGATGCAGAAGAGAAGAGGGCTGAGGGAGTCTCCCTGAAACACGCCTCTTCTAATGATGACCTGCTCTGTTTGGACTATGTCTCTACCAGATCTTATGGTGAAGCGAGTCCTCCAGAGTGGCATCAGTTGTCCAATGCATCCCACTATTTGATTGGGTACCTCAAGACATCTGAGCAAATGCATGATTAACTCATGCGATGTTGTATCAAATGCCTTGCGGTTTATTATTATTATTATTATTATTATTATTATTATTATTATTATTATTATTATTATTATTATTATTATTATTATTATTATTATTATTATTATTATTATTATTATTATTATTATTATTATTATTATTATTATTATATACTGTTTGAAATTTTTACATACTGTTTGAACTTTTCATGATCCACAACCAACATATTTTTTATTATTATTGGGTATTTTATTTCCTCGACCTACCACCACATACCCAGCCAATTTTCTTATGACTTTCTTATTTTATCACGACATTGTTAATATTCAGTATCACAGCTTGCTGGGTGAATTATCCATAGTCTGTTTCAAAGCTGTTTGGTGCCCAGCAACTGTTTAACTTCCATCTTGTAAAGGATTTTGAGTTTTTTGTATCCTTAGTGTTCTACGACGTAAATCTGCCGTTCGCAGTAACTCTTCTCTACACTGTAAATATTGTTTCCATCAGATTACATGATCCCATATGGGTAGATTAGGTTAGGTTAGGTTTGAACGTTAGTGGGCCCTTATCAGGCCCTCCACTGCGGCCAATGGCCTATTGTGGCTCACCCTATGGTTATATTTCTCCCAGTATATCCAATCTCTTGACGAAATTGAGGAATGCATTGGGAAAACAATTTACCAGGTTTTCTGGCCTTACTGTCGTATCGCCAAATATTGAGAATCTGGTTCTGGCCGCTGCAGGGCATGTACACAGAATGTGTTTAGCCGTTTCATCATCCTCCATGCATAGCCGGCACTCTGCATCTTGTGCAATTTCGATTTTATGCATGTGATGTTTGAGTTTGCAGTGGCCAGTAAGCAAACATACTATAACTCTGAGATGCGCTCTGCTGAGTTCTAGCAGTTTGTCAGAGTCCTGTTTTTTTCCTTGTACAAGCAATAAATGCTTTGGAATGGGCTAGGCCCGGTAGACTATGCCAGTACTCGAGTCCTTTATTATCTGCCCAAGCTGTTATGACATTCTTGGCAGTGCTATATGCTAAACCGGTTACCGGTTCTGGTCCAGTGAACGTTGTTTCGCCCCCCCCCCTTTTGCTAGGGCGTCCGCTATTTCGTTTCCTTCTAGGCCTGTGTGACCTGGTATCCAGACTAGGGTAACGTTGTTGCGTTGCGCTAGTCGGTTTAAGGTGTATCTGCAGTTCCATACTGCCCTAGATTTAAAGCAGTTGGATTCAAGCGCTCTAAGTGATGCATGACTATCTGAAAATATTTTTATTGTTTTTCGTGTGTGGTGTCGATTTTCCAGCTCACTGGCACAAATTTCAACGGCATATACCTCTGCCTGAAATATCTTAGCTAGTTTGCCCATACTGAACGAGCGTTTCACCACTGGGTTCATCCCATATATTCCGGCTCTGACGCCTTCCTGAGTTTTGGAACCATCGGTGAACCAACGTTCATTTGCCCTACATAGGTTGTGGAGATTTTTGTGTTATGTAGAATTAAACTGTGATAAACGTTTTCTCATTGATTTTATATTGAAATGCTATTGAATTACAGTAAAACTTGAATTATAATTACAATGAAGTTCAGTGTCACAGATACGATGACAGCTCTTGTCAGTTAGGTGACAGCTCCGCTACAACTTGATAAAAATGTCTCTCTTGATAATAGTAAGGCCAGGACTTGCCCAAAATGAAAGAATTAAAGAAATTGTCCATAAACCGGCCGGGTTGAAAGTAGGTAGTACTTTCAAAGAAAAGAAATATATAAAGTTATTATTCCATTGGTAAGACACATAGTTTGTTCACTGCACGTTTGAAGACGCCACTGCTTGTTTTGACCTCTGCAACTCGGCACACATTATCCTTGCCAGGCAATAGCTTAATCACTCTGCCAGTTTTCCAACACATAGGAGGAAGATTATCTTCCTTTAGCAATACCAAAGAACCATAAGCTGGGGTTCAAGAATCTGTACTTTCAAAAATCCACTTGTTTCGTTGCTGCAAATTATGTAGATAGTCATGTGACCACCTAGACCATATATGCTGAGTAAGTTGTTTGAGTCGCTCATAATGGTTCAGTCGATTGCTCGGAACAGTTTGAACATCCTCTTCGGGAATCGATGTGAGTGGTTCGCCGATTAAAAAATGTCCGGGAGTTAGAGGTTGAAGGTCGTTTGGATCATTGGATAGAGGAGATATGGGACGTGAGTTCAGGATAGCCTCTATTCCGGTTAAAACGGTATAAAAGCCTTCATAAGTTAAACGTGCTTCAGCTAAAACTCTCTTCATGTGGTATTTCATCTGCTTGATTGCAGACTCCCACAGTCCACCAAAATTCGGTGCTCGAGGTGGAATAAAATGCCAACAAACTTGATTTTCAAGTAAATAGTCAGATCTGTTTTCTACTATTTTCGAAATACGTTCTTTCGAATCTTTAAAGCTATTATTTGCGCCGACAAAATTCAGACCGTTGTCACTGTAAATATTTTTACAAATTCCACGTCGAGCAATAAATCGTTTTAAGGCGTTTAGAAAAGCTTCAGATGACATGTCTCCGACAAGCTCTAAGTGTATGGCTTTGGTTGAAAAGCAAATAAAAAGAAGAAAATTTTTAATGAATTTTCGATTTTTCATGATTCCTTCCTTAACAAGAAAAGGTCCCGCGAAATCCACTCCACAAGACAAAAAGGGACGTGAAGGGGTGATGCGGGATGCAGGTAAATTTCCCATTACAGGAATAAAACTGGTAGGATTTACCTTGAAACATTTTACACAATATCGAAGGACACCCTTGATTACATTTTTGGCATTCAAAGGCCAAAACTTGCGCCTGATGTTGCATAAAACACTCTGAACACCTCCGTGATAAGTAATGATATGTTCATGACGAATAATTAGTTTAGTAAATTCATGATCACCGGGCAACAAACAACATGGGAAATTTATGATCAAACTTTAAGGAGGATTGAGCGAGTCTTCCGCCTACTCTTAATATATTTTCAGGATCAAGAAAAGGACTCAAATTCAAAATTTTGCTATTTTTTGGAATGCTGCGTTTTTCCTTTAAATAGTATATTTCTTTTGCAAATGTTTGATTTTGGACTATCTTTACCAATGTATTAACTGCATTATTGTGTTCGAATGTAGTTATATTCCCTATCTGTCGATGTTCCCTTTTTGTTTTGCAATTATTCATGAATCGGAGGCATAAGGCAACTGTTCTACATAAAGCTGAGAATGTAGAGTACTTTTCGAAAATATACCAACTATTTACTGTATTAAAATTATTTAAAACATTTTTCTTACATTCAGGTAATTCGACAAAATCTAAATTAGTTTTGTCAAAACTTGGCCAATGAGTTTTATCTTTGAGTAACCAGCCTGGTCCTGACCACCACAGATGGTTATTTTTTAGATTAACAGCATCTATTCCTCGCGAGATAAGGTCTGCAGGGTTATCAGCTGATGGTACATGACCCCATTCAAAATTATGTGTGAGGCGATGAATTTCCGCAACCCTGTTACCTACGAATGTTTTCAACTGAGACGGTTCACGTGCTAGCCAAGACAAGACAATTGTTGAGTCAGTCCAAAGAAAAACATTGTTTATTTCAATTTGGATAGATTTATGAATTTTATCGATTAAGTTGGCCAATAACAATGCTCCGCATAATTCAAGGCGCGGAAGAGTTACTATCTTTAAGGGGGCTGGCTACCCGTGATTTTGCACAAATTAGATGCGAGTTTTTATTACCAAACTCATCTGTTGACAAAAAATACGCACATGATCCATAAGCCTTTTCGCTCGAATCCGCAAATCCATGGACTTGTATTGAAATATAACTCGTTTTCAGAATATGCCTGGGTATCGATATTTGATTTAAATTTTTGAGATCGGACATGAAATGCAAAAATTCGATATACAGTGATTGTGGAATTGTTTCATCCCATGTAATTTGCAATTTCCACAAACTCTGAAGCATCATTTTTGCCTTTATTACAATTGGTCCTATCAATCCAAGAGGATCAAATATTTGAGATATCATGGACAACATCACTCGTTTTGATATTTTTCTTTGGTGAAAATCGATATTTACCGAATATTGAAAACAATCTGAAATATGATTCCAAAGTATACCTAGCGTTTTTATAGTGTGGTCATTGTTAATGTAATAGTGTTGAATTTGGTTTTGTTCAGAAGGATTTAGAATTTGCAAATCATTTGACATCCATTGAGTCAAACTGAAACGAAATGACGACAAAATATCGGTTATTTCATCCTTCAATAGTTTCGTTTGTTTTCGTGTGTCACTGCCTGTAATGAGATCGTCAACGTAAAAATCTGACAAAATGGTATCACAAGATAACGGAAAACATTTGTGTTTTTCTATAGCAGCTTGATGAAGAGATCTTATTGCTAAAAATGCCGATGGACCACAACCGTATGTGACACGAGTTAAGGCAAAATGAAGCAACTTCTGATTTTTATTTTCACGCCAAACGATTCTTTGTAAATTATGTTGTTTTGCATCAATTTTGATCATACGGTACATTTTTGTTACATCAGCCTTTATAACAAAATTGTGTTTTCTGAATCGTAACAGAATTGAAAATAAATCGTCCTGTATGGTGTGTCCTACAAAACAAACATCATTGAGCGATAAATTCGAAGAAGTTTTGGCTGAGGCGTCGAAAACTACTCGTAATTTTGTAGTAACACTCGTAGTTTTCAACACCCCGTGGTGCGGTAAATAGTACACTGTTTCGGTTGTATTAATTTCATCTTCACTAAGAAGCCTCATGTGATTTAAATTCTCGTATTCGCGCATGAAATTAATATATAACTGAGCGAATTCGGGATTTTTTTGCATTTTTCTTTCTAAGTTATATAATCTTTGCTTGGCGCTTTCTAATGACTCACCTAAGTCTTGATAATTCGGTTTCAAAGGTAAAGATACAACGAAATGACCGGGAGTCATCACGCTTGGTATTTTGCAAAAAATGGTTTTCACAAAATTGTTCCTCAGCTGTATATTTCTCAAATGGAGATTGTGGCATTTCTTCTAACTTCCAAAACTGTTCTAATCTATTTTGGATATCATCATCATTATTCATTGATAGAAAACAACTTTGTTGCAGTGGATGATTAATTTGGGTAGTGCCAGAAATAATCCAGCCAAGATGCGATTTTTGCATTATAGGCTAATTTATTCCTAACTTTATTTGTCCGATACAGAGAAGATCGAAAAATATTTGTGCTACAAGCAAGATGTCTATTTTTTGAGATTGATTAAACTCGGGATCTGCCAACGTCAAATTATTTGGAATTTTTAAATAACTAGGATCGAAAGATTGGAGGGGTAAAAAATTTGTTATATTTTTTAGCACTAAGAAAGTGAGGTTACGAGAAAAACCACTGTGTAATGATTTTATTTTTGCATTTACACTATGTGTGATATATGAGGGTGATTGACCGATTCCGGCGACTGGTATGCTGCTTTTGATCAGTTTCAAATGTAATTTGTTTGCTAAGTCCTCACAAATAAAATTACTTTGACTGCCTGAGTCAAGAAGACATCTGCATGTGATAGGTTTATTGTTTTTATCAAAAATAAGGATTTTAGCAGTTGAAAGCAATGTTTTCATATTATTATGAGAACAATGTGTGACGATCGTTGTATCTATTGGTTCGGAACTTGTAGAAGGTGTACTCATTTGCTCTGTTGAGCTGTCAGAGTTTGTTGGTTTGTTTGTGTTACGTAAACATAATAAAGAGTTGTGTTTCAGATTGCAATGTTTGCATGTTGAACCAGAACATTCTGACACGTTATGGGAAATAGATGATCTGAGACAGTTTGAACATAGTTTGAGTTTTTTTATTTCAGGCAATCTATTTGCAACTGGTAATGCTAGGAATTTTGGACAATGAAATATGTAATGTTTTCCAGTGCATAATTTACATTTCATTTCATATGTTACATGAGAATGGATTACTCTATTTTCAATACGCTTGTGATTGTATCCTTTATTGCTATATTTTGTGTCAAAACCCTGTTGCGAGTGACTTGCTACCTGACTGTTAGCATTTTCTAAAACCTTAAACCTAGATTTTAAGAATTTCTCGAATTTTTCGAAGTTAGGAAGATTTTGTTCCTTATTTCGGTCTTGTTCTACTACTGCTTCCCAAGCAACTTTACTTGAATGATCTAATTTTGATTCTAATAAATATAAAAGCATGTTTTCATCAGTTCTACCCACTAATGAATCTAGACATCTGATTTCCTTTTGAATTGTAGACAACATTTGTTTTAGGGATTCCGAAGTTGCCTTCGTTAAAACAGGAAGCTCAAACAACACCTTGAAATGATTGTTCATAATAGACCTTTTATCTTCAAAGTGCTCTTTGATTAATTTCCAAGCAATTTCGTAATTTGCGTCAGTGACTTTCAGGGAATCTATAACTTTTGAGGCATCACCCTGTAGACACGATTTCAAATAAAGAAGTTTTTGATGTTTCGGTAGAGTTTGATTGTCATGAATCATAGCCTTGAAGGAATCATGAAATTGCATATAGTTAGAGTAAGAACCATTAAATTTGGGTAACTCTATGTCAGGTAATTTTATAGTTGCATTTTGTAGTACCAACTGTGAGTTTATCGAATGATTCTGAAAACTTTGATTCGAATGAAATGATTTTACAGATTGTCTATCTTGCTCTGAATCTAGTTTATGAAAATCATTGACTATTTGTTGTGCAGAAGCACTTAACTCGAAGAATAATGTTTCAAAATTTGTTCTTTCAACTTCTTGTATATCACTATCATCAAAGATTTCAATTTCATATTGACATGCTGAAAAATCATCCCATAGTGCTTCGATTTTTTCGAGGCGTTTTATTGAATTTTGAACATCATCAACATGAAAATTATTCAGATAATTACCAAATCTAGTAAGCTGACCCTTTATTACACCTCGTTTGATAATTAATTGCTTCAATTAATCTCCTTGAGTAGAAGTCATTTTACCAAAGTAATTGAATAAATATAGTAAATAATTAAAAAATAATATCGCAACGTTTCTAGCTAGTATACCGCCTAAACGAAAAAGTAAGCAGGATAAGTCAAGGAAAGGAATAGGTAATGTATCAGAACAAACTCACTCAAATTATGATATTCGACGCTAATTATTGATCTTGATTCTTGCTTGATGATTCTGTTTATGGATCGACGAAGATACTGGTTGCTTGAATATTATGTTCTTGATCGACTTACGAAGAATAACTGGTTGGACGTTCTTTGTATTTGCAGAATTTCAATCCCTGCTCGAAAGGACCATGGAGAATTTTGTGTTATGTAGAATTAAACTGTTATAAACGTTTTCTCATTGATTTTATATTGAAATGCTATTGAATTACAGTAAAACTTGAATTATAATTACAATGAAGTTCAGTGTCACAGATACGATGACAGCTCTTGTCTGTTAGGTGACAGCTCCGCTACAACTTGATAAAAATGTCTCTCTTGATAATAGTAAGGCCAGGACTTGCCCAAAATGAAAGAATTAAAGAAATTGTCTAGGTTGGTTTCATTCCGGACCCAATCTTCTCCTTCGGGAAAGACCACAGTGTAGGACGTGTGAAGGTTGATAGTTTTAGGCAGGATGTCTGAGGACAATCCCAGAATGTTGTGAGCTATTATGCCCTCCAGCATGCCGCTGCCTCTCATGACACATGCCTGCGGTAGACTAATGGCCGCTTGATAAAGTCTGTATGTTGCCCATCTTGCCTCTCTCTCCAGAACTATGTGGAGAGGAAGTAATACAAGGAGGACTCCCATTGCTGCCGTTGGCATGAAGCGAATGCTTCCAGTAATCGCCAGGCACGCTTGTCTCTGTAGTCCGTAAAGTTTAGCAGTGGCCATTTTTGATGTCCCTTGCTCCACCAGACTATAGAGCCATACGTTATCATTGGACGTATGACGGTCACGTACAACCAGTATACGTGTTTTGGTGACATGCCCCATGTTTTGCCACATATTCTGCGGCATGTCCATAATGAAAGGCTAGCCTTCCGGATAGTCTTTTCCAAGTGCGAGTTCCAATTAAGTGTTTTATCCAGGGTTATTCCCAGATATTTTGCTTCACTCGCAAAAGGAATTGTTACACCATTGATGGAAGGAGGTATTAAATGTTCCAGCTTCCTTTTCCTGGTGAATGGTACTATGACCATTTTGTGGGGGTTAATGGACATTTCCTCCCTCTCACATCATTTATATATGGTATCCAATATATCCTGAAGGACCTAGGAGATCGTTTCTTCAGATTTATCGTTTATTACTAGGACCAGATCGTCAGCATATGCTTGCAGATCAACCTCCCATAGCGAGAGAATGGCCAGCAGATCATCCACCAGCAGTGACCATAACAGTGGGGAGAGGACCCCCTCCTGGGGACAGCCCCTGGCTGGCTTGAAGCTGACACTTTCCCCCTGTAGAGAGGTCATTATAGTTCTGTTGTGAAGCATAGTCCTTATCCAGTCACATAGTATCGGTTCAATCCCTCTAGAGACAGTGGCCTCATATAGGGAGTGAGGTAGTGCATTTGTTAAATGCTCCTTCTATGTTCAAGAATGCAGCGACTGCTATCTCCAGGGCGTCGCTTATTCCTGAGACAAGGTTATTGAGGGCAATTTCTGTTGATTTGCCAGCCTGGTAGGCATACTGGTGAACATTGAGGGGGTGCTTTGTTAGTGCCCCACACCTTATGTGCCCATCCAGTATTTTCTCCATGCTTTTCAACAGAAAGGATGTCAGACTAATGGGTCTGAGCGATTTTGGGATTTAGGAATATAGATCGCCCTAGTCGCGGTCCAGTTAGATGGAATATGGTTCCATGCTAAACTGGCTCTAAAGAGTCTTATAATGATAGGTATGATATGTTCCAGTCCGATTTGTAACAGAACTGGAGCTATGCCATCCTCTTCTGGCGATTTCTATGAGTAGAATGAGTTAACCGCCCATCTTATCGCCTGTGGTGTAATTATTTTTTTGGCAACCACCCAGTCATCTCTGTGATGTCGTTTTATCCGCCCTATATTTGTGACTAGAGGTTGATTGTCCAGAATCAGGCTGCCTGGGAAGTGGTTATTAGCTAATAGCTCTAGTGTTTCTTTCCTGGAGGCCGTAAAGGAGCCGTCTGAACGCTTTAACGACCCCAGCTCCTGTGTCGGCTCTCTGGATAGAATCTTGTGGATACGGGTTCCGCTTGATGTGTTGGACACATTTTCGCAAAATCGTTCCCATGATTCTCGTTTTGCTTTCCGGATATCTTTGTTGTAAATGGTTAGAGCAGACCTGTAATTTTCCCATTCACCTGATACCTTAGCTCGGTTAAATAACCTTCGAACTTCTTTTCCTGTTTTATCCAGATTTTTGTTCCACCAGGAAGCATTTCGGTTATCCCCTTTCTCCCTCAGTGGACAGTTTTCGTGATAAGCTGAGATAAGTGCAGTTTGTAGATGTTCCGCAGCAATATCTATTTGATCACGACTATTTATTGTGGACGATCCGTTTTGGAGATGGTTCTTCAGGGAGGTCTTGTATCCTTCCCTGTCCATGCTCCGTATGTTTCGGTATTGTACCACTGGTCTGGGGCCTATTGCAATGTTGAATTGAATATGCCTGTGGTCTGAGCATGATGGCTCAGAGGACACCCTCCAGTTGGATATCTTGTTGCTTAGAAATTCTAAGCTGATCGTAAGATCTAGTATCTCTTTCCTAATACTAGTGACAAAGGTTGGCTCGGAGCCGACATTGTTAATTGTAAGCTCCTCCCCTATCAGGTAATTGAGAAGAGACTCACCCCTCATGTTGATGTTTGTGCTGCCCCACGCTTCATGGTGCGCATTGGCGTCACATCCTATCAATAGATGGGTGTTGTTCCTCCTGCAGAAGGCAATTATTTCTCGCACGGCCGCTGGAGGAGGCTGTTCCGCACCCACTTCTCCACGAAAGTATGCTGAGCAGACGATCATTTATGTCATGCTCACCTTCTCTGGAAATTTCACATGGATTGTTGCCATGTCTTGGGTGCAGAAATCTGAAAGAATAAAATAATTAATGTTGTTTCTGGCTAGAATGCATGCCCTAGGTTTTACCCCAGAACTGACCGCAATTACCTTACCAGATGTGGTACTCAGGCCGGTAACTCGGCCTGTGTTGGAGGTCCAGGGTTCCTGGATGAGGGCCAGATCTATCCGCTCCTCTACGAATCTTTTGCCAAGGACGTAGGTGGCGGCCTTGGCATGTTGCAGGTTTCCCTGCAGGAGTCTGACTGTTGTATCAGCCAGGCCCTTATTTGCCGTCTTTTGGCGGTCCTCACCCGCTCTCTTCCTCAAAGGTTGGTTTACTTCCCTTCCCTTCAGAGGTGCCGGCACCATTTTTGAGTGGTGGTCTGTTCGGGATGGATTTACCCTTTTCCGAGGCCACACTCGCAGGCTTTTTGGCCCGAGGCGCAACACTTGGGAGTGATTTACCTTTCCCTTGCGGTGCTCCCCTTACGACCGTTTTCTTAAGAGGAGGCTTGCTTTCCTTCCCCTCCTCCGGCTGCGTCCGGGAGGGTTCTTTCCCTCCAGGGCTGCCTCTCAGACGGAACTGAATCTGTCCAAAGCCGAAGTAGGGTTTGAAGTACAGCTCCTCCAAGGCTGTTATGGACCTTTCGTCAATGGCGAATGTCCATGTTTGGCTACGGCCCGAGTCCTCTCGGTTCAGTATTACCCAATCCTGAGTGGTTAGACCGTGGTTCATTTTTTTCAACCTTGTGAGCACCATCTCGGCCGTGAGTCGTTCGTCGGCTTCATCGTCCGGGATGTATGCCACACAGATGAATGGCTTCGGAAATCCTGCCCTTTGACGAATTTAATTTTCGCCCCTTCCCATGGTTGGAGTTGCTTTGATGCCTCCTCCATCCAGGCTGAAAAGTACAGCTCTGGAACCTCACCTGAGGGCCATCGTCGGGTATTAGGTTCACAGCTTTCATAATTGAACGGTGAAGAGCCCTAATTTGTTCGCCTGTTAGGGCAGTGGTAGGATATTCAGGGTGGATTAGGCCCACCCTGTTGCCCCCTGCCACTGTCCCGTACGAAGGTTTGGCTACCCCCGAGCAAGCTTTCTTCGCCGTGTGATCCGGCGTACTGTCGTCGGATCTCATGCGTTTGCTTGCTCCAACAGCTCTGGACTGAGATTTGTCCCCTTCCGTTTGCTGATTTGGCTTGCCAATATCTTTGAGCACTTGCTCTAAGGCGGTCTCATAAGCCATTCCGCTCTTGAGCAAACGACTCAGAGCTTTCCTTCTCGACCCTGAAAGTCGAGTGCGTTTCAGTTTGAGGCTATCCATAGCTATGGTAGCCTCATCCTGATCAGCTCCAGTAGGTTTCGGAGACTTTAACAGTTCCCTTTCCTGATCTGGAGTCAGTTCTGGAGGCGGTAAAATTCCGCTCTCCTCTTGTTGAGAGACTAGACCTACGCCCAGTCCCTCTTGTGGAGTCGGAATTCCGATCTCCATTGGTTCCCCAGTTTCCAGTAGGCCAAAAAATGCACCACAGAAAAATAAAATCGACGTGTCTGAGCTTATTTTTCCTAATGGCCATATCAAGCGTTTAACGAATTTGTTCCAACCTTTACGTGCTCACTGTATACATGTGAAGTTACATACCTCATGCAATATTATGTAAAGTCATCACTTGACTTTAAATGTGAATTTCCAATATATTCCATGTATTATCACTTGTATACTTATGAAATTTTTCCCATTACTGCAGATTTAATGGCGATTTATACTTGTTTGTTCAAGTGTTTTTACCATCATATTCAAGTAGTGCCAATTGACATACATGCTTTAGTATGTATTATTGGGAATATATTAAAGTATTTGTAGGGAAAAATGCAATTTTTGTTGAAAATTAAAGTTGGATTACACATCATAAATTTGATTTTTCACATATTTCCCGATAATTACTAGTATTTTCCTTTGATTTTTCCACTAACTACAGATTTAACGGAAATTGTTACATGCATGTCTGTTTCAGTTTTTTCTATTGTTTTCAAGTAGTGTCAACTAACTTTACACTGTGTGAAAACTAGTGTCATTTTTTATCCGGAGGAGAGAAAACTGATTATAAGAACATCTAAAGTCAACCATGAAAAATTATAAATGTAATAACTTCAATAGAGAAAAAAAAAAGTGAGAATATTATTGATTTTTGCTATTGTTTTCAAGTAGTGTCAATTAACTTTACACTGTGTGAAAACTAGTGTCATTTTTTATCCGGAGGAGAGAAAACTGATTATAAGAACATCTAAAGTCAACCATGAAAAATTATAAATGTAATAACTTCAATAGAGAAAAAAAAAGTAAGAATGTTATTGATTTTTTTCAACGTTGAGTGAATTGAAACATAGTGTACTTTTTAAAAAATCATTTCTATTTTATGTTACAGTTGAAGCTAAATATTTGATAGATAAGATTAGATCATGATTATACCAGCAGATTCAGATCTTGTTTTGCCTCAAATGTAACGAATACAGAGAAGTGTTATATTATTCCTCAGAGTATGATATGTACTACATTATTCCATAGAGGGGGAAGGGGGATCTGCAAAAAAGACATAAAATCGGATATAAAAATACTTTATTCATCATATCATATTGTTATATATTAAAGAAAAATAACTAAAACTCTCAAATCGTTTGAATATGGTACCACAAAAATAATTTAACAAAATACTTACCCTATACTTCAACTCTTTGAAATTAACTAAATAGTTTAGCTGGCCACATGAGGTTGCCCACTTTCCGATATCATGTTCTGGAATCGAATTGAGATGATAATAATACTAATAAAAATAAAGCTTTTATTCCATTAAGATCATAGTTACATGATATTGGAAAGGTCACAGGAGATAATTGTATATATATATACAGGGTGTCAATTTGAAAACTTCCCACCCTTAATATCTTCCTTCCAGTAAACAATATGAGTAATCGAAAAAACAGGTCAATTTTATTGTCAAGGGGGACACTTTCACGGACTATTTGTAGCCCTCGTGGTTCAACCCCCTAGGAGGGGTAGATGTTACCCTTAGAATTGTAAATGGGAAGGGGGGTCAAGTGGCACATCATTTTGATAGGCGTTCAATTCTTGTTCCAATGGTACTCTGACTTATTATTTTGTGATGAGCATTTTCCGAAAAATTGCGTTCTAAACTAACAGAAGTAATTATTAGAACGCCTATACTGAGATGCATTATTGTATTGACTCCCTTTAATAAAAATGGTTAGAAGAGTAGGTGGCACCGCTCCAACCCTTGAATGACAGGAATAAATTTATTACGCATGGGATTTTTTATTTGGTGGTTATTTTCCTTCTACACAATAAAATTTAATTTGCGAGAAAGACATTTCCAACATAAAATCTACTTACGCTTATCTTATTAGCTGTTCGAAATGTTGTCCATTTTGCTCTAAACAGTAATACAGTCTGTTTTCGAACTCCCCTCTAACATTACGGAAAACTTCACTAGGAATTGACCGGCATGCTGCTGTAATTCGTCTTTTAAGTTCGTCAATATCAGAAGGTTGTGTTTTATAAACAACGGATTTAAGATGCCCCCAAAGAAAGAAATCTAAGGGTGTTAAATCCGGTGATCTCGGAGGCCATTCAACTGCTCCGCTTCTGCCAATCCATCTACCCAGAAATCTCTCGTTTAACCACTGTCGGACGGGAAGAAAATAATGAGGTGGAGCACTGTCCTGCTGGAAATGTAACAGATCCTCCTGCAAAAGTTCATTACCTTCTGCATCAATTTGAGTTTCTAGCTCGTGAGTTATAAGAGGATCGATAGTCTCTTCAAGCATATCAAGGTACAGATTGCCAGTCAAGTTTTCTTCCAGAAATAATGGACCAAGAATGGCATTTCCAAGAATACCAGCCCAAACATTAACTTTTTGTGGGTGATGTGTATGCCCTTCCCGAAAAATATGTGGGTTTTCGTCACTCCAATAGCGACAATTTTGTCTATTAACATTGCCATTCAGAAAAAATGAACACTCATCGCTGAAACAGATGTTTAACAGAAGATTAGGGATGGTATTGACTCGATGAGACATGATTTCACAAAACTCTATTCTTCTATCATAATCATCCTCGTGGAGCTCTTGAAGAATCTGCATTTTATATGGATGAAATTTATGCATTTTCAATGCTTTTCTTATAGTCTCGCGTGACATTCCCGTCTGTTCTGATACTGATCGTAAGGAGCTCGTGGGCTCTGCAGCAAATGTTCCCAAAACTTCAATTTGAGCTGCTTCATTTAGTACTCTGGGGTTATTTCTTTTTTTATTTGTCACTGAACCAGTTTCGTAAAACTTATTCACCAAATCAAGCACATACCGGTGACTTACATTACAATTTGGATGTCTTTCGTTAAAAAGACATGCCGCCCTTCGTGCGCACTTTCCAACTTCGCCATAAATTACAATCATTTCAATTCTGTCTTGAAGAATGTAAACCATTTTTACACTTTTATACACTTATTAAAGTAATTCCTAAACAGCCCAACAGGTACAACGGTATTCACAATACTACCACATAGTTCAAATTTGCTAACCAATTTTTTGCCGGAAAACAGAAACTTTTTACAGCAGAAGTAGCAAAAAAGGAAGGCTATCTGTACAATTTCTGCGATGACACTTAAAAATTCAGCATTCATTAAACACAACTTTACTACCATCTACGTTTTACTATTAGACTACTTTTTTATGTAAAGTGTTTGGAGCTAATGGCTAATGTTACCCCTAATAAAGGGTTGGAACGGTACCACCTAATATTCTAACCAGTTCTGGCCAAACCATGCATCTCAGTATAGGCGTTCTAATAATTACTTCTGTTAGTTTAGAACGCAATTTTTCGGAAAATGCTCATCAAAAAATAATAAGTCAGGGTACCATTGGAACAAGAATTGAACGCCCATCAAAATGATGTGCCACTTGACCCCCCTTCCCATTTAAAATTCTAAGGGTAACATCTACCCCTCCTAGGGGGTTGAACCACGAGGGCTACAAATAGTCCTTGAAAGTGTCCCCCTTGACAATAAAATTGACCTGTTTTTTCGATTACTCATATTGTTTACTGGAAGGAAGATATTAAGGGTGGGAAGGTTTCAAATTGACACCCTGTATTTATATATATATATACAAATCAGGATCGACTTATCGAGGGGAAACATTTAAAAATATAAATAGAATATATATATATATATATATATATATATATATATATATATGCCAATTTGATGACGACGTTTCCAGGACTATGGGGTCACCTTCGAAGAAACCGCTGAGTCGTTATCAACCCAGGGCCAGCGCGTCCGATCTTGGAGACAATAATATATTGTGTTTCGCTGTCTTCAGCGGCATTATTTTGTCAATGTTATAAATAGCCCTGCGAGGCAATAATATGCACTAGTATTTATCCAACCAGTACTCAGTCACTTTCATTGTACTGTAACTTTTAAATAAAGTTTGGAGGAGTACAATAAAACTCCTCTTGTAAAATAAAGTTATTTTTTAAAAACTCATTAATAAAAAGTGAGATATATATATATATATATATATATATATATATATATATATATATATATATATATATATATATATATATATATATATATATATATATATATATATATATATATATATATATATATATATATATATATATATATATATATTAAAATTGCTTATGTATACAAAAAAAATCCTAAAAGCAAATAGTAAACTATAAATATAAAAATCTTGACAGATTCATGTAAAAATAAAAAATATGAATAATACTATGATAGATTATAAAATTTTGAAACTGAATATATATATATATATATATATATATATATATATATATATGAATTTGTTTCATATGAATGAATAAAAATGAACACCCCAGTAAAATGAATAAAAATAAAATAGACTCACTCTTATTCCTGCAGATACTCATTAACACTATAATAACACTTTTTAATTAGAAATTTTCTCAATTTATTTTTGAATATATTGTAGGCTTGTTCTTGCTTTATTCTCTTGCCAATAAAATTAAACGTTGTGATGAAATGCAGACGGATGGACATATTGGTCAATTGCCAAATTCAATTTTTTTTAGACCAACGAATGAGAAGGAAGTTGAAAACATTATCAAAGAATTAAAAATTCATAAAGCTCCCGGATATGATCAATTCTGAGACTCTAAAAGAAATTAGTAATTTCATTTCCGCCCCCTAACATACCTGATAAATCAATGTTTACTGAAAGGAGTTTTCCCAAGTTCACTCAAATCAACAGTCATCACCATTACACAAAGCCAAAAATAAACTGGAGATGACCAATTACAGGCCAATATCCCTAATCACCAATATTGCTAAGGTTTTTGAGAAAATATTGAAAATGAGAATAATTAGTTTTTTAAAAAAGTATAATATTTTGTCTCCGAAGCAGTTTGGTTTCAGGGAAGATATGTCGACACAAGATGCCATAATACATCTCACTACAAAAATATATAAATCATTGGACATAGGAAAACCTGCACTTGCAGTTTTCATCGACTTACAGAAGGCATTCGATACAGTCGATCATATCCAATCATTGGAGGTTTTGGAAAATATTGGTTTTCGTGGTACTCCATTACAGCTGATGAAAGATTATTTATCAAATCGTAATCAACGGGTTAAACTGAACGAAGTTTTGAGTGACACTAAAATTCTAAAATGTGGTGTACCACAGGGCACTGTATTGGGACCAATACTGTTCATCATTTACTTGAATAATTTATTCAATCTTCACACTAGCGCTGATATTGTTAGTTTTGCCGATGATACGGCGTTATTTTTTAGCGCAGACACATGGGAAATATTGAAAACAACAGCAGAAAGGGAACTAGGTAAAGTTATACATTTTTTTGGAAATAAACTCCTTTCAGTAAATTTCAGTAAAACTTACTTTGTACCTTTCGCTTACCTGATTTCAATCGTTTAACAATTCCGAACAATAGCTGCTCCTGTGAAAAAATTGAAATTGAAAGCAATAACCAAATAAAATATTTAGGTGTATACTTAGATTCACACCTAAAATGGAATGTGCACATTACTTTTGTTATCAAAAAGATAAGATCCCTTTTATGGAGATTCAAATATATAAAATCCATATTTAATATCGGTCAATTGAGAATGATATACCAAGCACTCGTTGAACCTCATCTCACTTATGGTATCCTTGCCTGGGGTGGAACCACAAACAATCATTTGAAAAGATTAGAGGTCACCCAGAAATGGATACTGAAAATTATATACAGAAAAGATTACACTTTCCCCACTGAACAACTATTTCATGAATCAAGAATTTTTGATATCAGACAACTTTTTTGCCAATATCTGTTGAATAGACAACATAAGCATAGGCATGAGCTTGTAAATCTACAACATGATTATGGAACTAGGAATAGGGATAACACAAATAAAGTACCGCAGGTATTCAAATCTTTAACCCAAAGAAGTTACTTTTTTCTTGCACCTAGAATGTATAACCTCTTACCACCTGAGATGAAACAAGCCTATCTACCATTGTACAAAAAAAAAGTAAAAGACTGGATTCAAAATAAAAATAGACTGTTCATACATAGCCTGATTGATTTGAAAAATATATATTATATAATTTAGGGATTAATAAACCAAGGGAAAAATTATTTGAAATGTATTGAATTTTTTTTAGTTGAAAAAATAATGTATTTCCTTGCTTTGATGTAATATGGCTGATAAGTAGTTCTACTACTTTAGCAAATTTTAAGAAGTTTATCTTTCAGAGAATGTTTATACTGTGTTTATTGTAACTATGAATGAGAGAATAAACATTATTATTATTATTATTATCATTCCATCGGATAGCTTGTTATACATTTGAATTTCTGCATATGAAGGTGCTTTTTCATAAAAATTTGTTTTGTGATATGGAATCTGTAAGAGATTACCATATCTAGTGGTGTATTCATGGCTATCCGAATTTGTAGTGAAATCATTGAACTTTGTTTCAATAAGTAGAATGCATTTCATGATATATGCAAGGCACTGTAAATAGGTTATATTCCCTAAAATAATTTTTGCATGAATCGGTTCGTTTGATTCCAAATATCAAGCGAATTATTCGTTTTTGTGTGATTAGTAATCGCTGAGATGTACTAACGTTTCCCCGTGCTATTTATTATATTATACACTTTTTAATTGTAATAAAGCAAAAAACCCTCTATTTACTCTTTTACTGATTAGGTCAATACAGTTTTTGAATGATAAGGTGGAATCAAGAAACGTACCCAAGAACTATCCACTTGAGATTTGAATGCTAAGTACAATCTCAAAATTATCTCACAGTTGGGTTTGCGACAATGAAAGTTTAGATTCGATTTCCTGTGAAAATTTTGGTAATATTCATAATATTATGGAACGAACAATTAATGTTTGATATTTTTTCCTCAGTACCTATTCATTCACCTGATATATATCCGATGACAATTTGGTACCCTCATACTCATACAAAATACAGATGATGGCTTGTTTGTTTTTAAAACCTATTTTCGCCAGATGCCCACTGATGTTCATCCTACCAACATGAACTGTGAATGACGATTGTGCCGAATGCCGGTAGGTGCGCATGGCGATAGAATCATGAAAAATAACATTCGAACAAAAGAGAATTCACATATTACCTGAAATATTCTGTAAATTGGCGTCATTCCGCTGTAAAAATACGTAGTTTCACTAATTATTACATTTATTTACAGTCATCATGTAAACCAGCGGAAATTACAAGTAATTAAGCATGCTCATTGTAAAACACGGGAGAAATGGAGGACATTTACCCAATTTTACAATGAAATTTTAAATTACAGGTGCAATCAAGTTATAATACTAGGAGGAGTATGTATATATTACATTTTGGAATGCATTTTTCCATCCAATTTTTACTGTGTAGAATGTTTTTATCACAATAATTCAAAAATTTGAACAACAAAAGAAGAGGTTACGAATTTTTTGTTTTATCGTGTAATAAATATCATACTCATTGAATAATAACGATATCCATTCGAAATCAATTTCAACTATTCAAGTAATGAGTGACAGAATCTTGATATAGTACCTTCGACCTCAAAGATCGTCTTCTGTTCTGCAGAAATATAATTTCTTGTCTTCCTACACATACTGAGGAACGGCAGCCTTTGATCAAAAGCTCAAGTTGACGCCGTGCACAGACGGCACCATAAAGATGTTGAGGTGTCAACCAGGTATGTTTATTATGGCAAGGTTTACCGACATTATTGACCCTGCTCGAATGAAGGTCCCATTTACCATTTCCTCACACCAAATATGTGCTGCTAAATCCACTGAATTTATGATCGTTGCGATCTTTATGTTTCATTCAATTTCAGGCCTTCTCTCCTTCCTAACAGATACATTTGCTTGCAACAGGAATTTCTGTTTCTGTTGAATTTCTCAACATTTCGATGTATTGGTATAGACGATTTGATCTTTACAAACTTTTATTCACCCACGGCATGTTTCGCTATGACAGTAGGTTCCTCAAGTGATTATTTTATAAGCTCCGAACATCCATTTATATACCCTTAACATCAATTACAACCAAAAACACCCCTAACCAGACTGTAAATGATTATAATTACCTCACTTGCAATAATAACATTGTGTCCAAGATAAATAAAGTGAACATTCTATCTATAAAATTCTAACTCAACTCAAAAAAATATGATAATAATAACATAATTCCTCAGATTGATTAGGAACAGTAGATGGACATTAGATCTCTCTAAGAAAATAACTTCAACAATGGTGAATTATTCAAATCAAGTTGGTCGTTGAGTAATAGGTGTGCATTTTTAGGTTTATTTATAATAATAATATAATAATAATAATTTATATCCAGAAATAAACAGTACAATGTATAAATACTTGGGGTATATAGATAATAAACACGAAAATAAACAGGATACATAATATACATGAAGGGATATACATTTATCCAGGAAAATAAAAGCTTATGAAACAAACTGTATACAATGTATAAACTGTGAAAGGCTATGACTTGGAAACAATGACTCACTTAAGTTCAATAAAGAACTCGTCCGTGAGTATACCTTCATCTATAATTTTTTTTAAGGTTTGTAGCTATTTCAAAGGATACAGGTATATTACTACAGGCTTGAAAATTCAAAATGACGAAAGTTTAAATACACATCAATACGTTAAGAATTCAAAAATATAAATCAGATCTGGATGAAAAATTTTAAAAACATATATACCTGGATATAACGAACGCCCCTTATGAAATTACAGAAACATGTTTAGTTAAAAATACAATAATGTCATAAAGTTACATTTAAAAAATAATACTAAAAGTAGGTTCTTAAAAACACAATATTGTCATTAAAAAAAATATAGCAGATGAAACTAACAGTAAAAAATATGTACAGTAGATGACATATTCGGAAAGGTTTCATTGAAGTGGTATGTGAATGATAGCGATTATAAAAGATAAACATTTGATAATGTTGTGAATTAATGTTTTATCGGTCTCCATGATCCAAATTTTCAACCTTTTCCTCAATAATGATTTTGGATTGATACTCTGAAGTTCATCAGGCAATAAACAGAGTAAGCGAGGAGCAAGGTAAGTGAAGCATCTCTGGCCAATTGACTTTTTGCTTTGGGCATTAACACATTGGTCCCTTTGTTGTTTCTGGTGGAATATTTATAGTTCACCGCATGGATGTAGCTTTTATTTCCAGAAACAAATTGGATAATCATTTTACAAAACAGTTGTCTCATGTCAAGTAGTTCAGTTGAATAAGTTTTCGGTTTTCCCAAAATTATTTTGATAAACCATTTTTGGAGAACCTCTAGTGGTTTTAGATAACAGCTTAGAATGCCTCCCCAGCCAATAATACTATACTGAATAATGGATTCTATCAAAGCATGGTACAGGATTTTGAGATGTGTAAACCCTAAAAATTTCTTGAACTGCCAGAATCTGTATATTAGTCGTCGGGTTTTCTTCACTACATTAGCAATATGTATGTCCCACCTAAGAAACGAATCAATATGGATTCCCAGATATTTCACCGATCTCTCTAATGGGACATCCACATTGTTCATCGTGAGGGTATTGTAATGGGGTAAATTGTTTTCATATGACGTAAATGGGACAACTTTAGTTTTCTCTACGTTTACTGTAAGGACATTGCAGCTGGACCATTTGAATATATTTTTTAGGTCGTTTTAAGCTGTTTCACGTACTTGTTGCCATGAATCTCCAGTATATATTAACACCGTATCGTCAGCGAATGAAATTATAGTTCCAGAATTTTCTCTCGAAAGTATTTCATTGCCTACATCGTTTCCTATTTGAACACTTTGTTTGCGGTTGGTAAAAAAGTGTTTCAATAAATTATGAGTAGTACTACGAAACCCCAGACATTCCAATTTTTTCAACAACAATCTGTGACAAACAGTATCAAACGCCTTCGCTTAATCGATTGAAATTCCTAAACACGTTTTTCTCTTATCCATTGCTTGATTAATACCATAGGTGATAGCAGCAATGGCGTCTTGAGTGGAGAAGTTATCTTGGAAACCAAACTGTGTTGGCGCAATCAGTTTATATTTATGAAGGTAGTTTACCATCCGCAATTTTAGGATTTTCTCAAAGCTCTTCTTATTATCTGTTTTTGTGACCGGAGAAACATTGTGAATAGCTTTCGCGTGGAGCTTTTAGAAAGTATTGAATCTATCAATTTAGTATTGTATCTATTGTTCACTGCACTTTGTTTTATAATGTTGTGTCCTTTATTGAAATTGTCTACTGAGAGGGGCAAATTTACTAATCTATGAATCATGCTGTTATATACTGCTACTTTATGTTGACTGACAAGGGTGGGTAGAATCGCAATGAATAATAATATCCGTGTGGGAAGGTTTGTGGTACACTGTATTTTATATTTCTATGAATATTATTAATATATTCATGAAAAATGTTTACTAGGGAAAATGCATATTTTTTTTATTTGTTTAAATAATTTTTCACTTCGTTACAACATAGTGAAAAGTATAAATACTGTTAAAAGTCTTGGAATTAATTATTAAAATAATATATAAAATACCGATTGAATTTGACCTGTTCCGCGCGCTGTGGATGACGTCACATGGCGCGATCAGTATTGTTCTCCTTCTTGTATAGTTAAGGCCTTTTACAGTGTTGTTTACAATATGCATTGTCACTATTGATAGTTATCAATTAGGTTAGAGATTTGCAGTTTTAATCGCTCTTACGATAAGGGAAAATGCTGAAATAGCTATTTATGATACAAGTTCGTAAAGTAGGACTTTTTTGTATGAGCGTGAAGTTTGTTGAATGAGGCGCAGCCAAGTTCAACAAACACGCGAGTACAAAAAGCCTCTTACGAAAGTGTTTCATTCAAATTTTTTGCTTCGACAGTTATTATATTGCCAAATTGTAGCAATTATATCATTGATTTGAATGTTTAATGATATGAATTGTCATCGTATTATCAAACCAAGACTACCGAGTTATATTCGACGCAAAATACTGTATTTTTCAAAAATGCATAAATGTATGAAATGTATGATTTTACACACAGGTGATTTTTTCACGCACTTGTGCGAAAAGTATTATTTTGCGCACTGTCAGCAGTGCGTAGAAGCTTAGTTTACGCACTGTCGTAAAAAAAACATTTTATAGGTATTGTCTACTACAGGAATTCCAAAACACAACTATAGGTACGCCAAATAAAGTAATTTTTCTGTTCCAAGAGATGCGAAAATACGTTAACAATGTCAATATCACATTTACATTGTTGTGAAGATCACTTTAATGTGAGTATATTGTATGAATACAACATTTGAGGTTGTTTGGCATGGAAACTTATTTAGTAAATTACAAAATATCGTGTATTACAACAATTGCCTTGCAGCTTTCACTCCTCTTTGACAGCAGACGTGAAATCTGGATTGGATGCAAAATATACTGTCATCATAAAAGCATCTATTTTTGTTAGATTGTTGGATTGTGCTTTGACAAAACAACTTTCAGTCATTGTTCTTGATAATTTTCAATTGTCACTATACCAAAATCGCACTATGTAATGAAAAACACTACAGATATATAAATATGAGGACTAGCACAGTATGAATATCAACACAAATAAATTTCATAACCTGCCATGTGACTTCATTCTTCGTTTCGACCAATGGTGATGCGTTTTGCAAATCTGAATTCCGCGCGCTTATTTTGCACGTTTGATTAAAGTTTTATGGAGTTAAATACAAAGTAAATGATAAACTGATGGTTTAGGTGTATTGTCAAGACAATTAAGTATCGGAGGTAAAAAAATGAAGTGAATTTAAATCACTTGCATATTCCCTATTGCCTGTTAGTACCAGTGAAACATACCAAAACGTAATCTACATATCAATACCAATACAAGAAATGCTTAATTAAAGGATGTTTGTGAATCAACTTCTCAAGGTTATCCATGAAAATTTCAGCGACTAATGGACTTAATGGATTTCCCATGATTAAACCTTTTGAAGAAGAATAGGTTTCATTATTAAATTGAAAATACCTTCGTTTGAGACATAATGACAAAATGTTTATGATATCTTGTTGGATAAGCCGATCAACTCGATTTTTGTCTAATAATTCTCTGACTAAAGTTATAGTATCATCAGGAGGTATACTAGGAAAAAGATTCTGCACATCGAACGATATTAATTTTGCGTTATCTGGAAGAGTAACATTTTTTATTTTATTTGCCAAGTCATATGAATTTTGGAAACTGAATTTGAGTTGAAATCTACAATTGTTCTATGAAGAAACCCAAGTAATTGCCACAACACATGCATATTATCCAAGACTCTTCCGAGAAGCAATCGAAATCAAAAAACATCCCAACAATTTCAACAGAATTGAAGAAGGGTTACAATTGAATAAAGCATGGCTACCTGTTCTCAAGAAAACGGTAATAACACCATACCGGGAAATTAATGAATCCGAGGGGGTACCCGACGCAGGGACGATGGCACCGGACGCAGGTACGAGTACGTCGAACCATAAATACTGGCTGAGACAACGCATACCAAACAAGTAGTGTTCAGTGATCGAAACTGTAAACATTTCTCTTGAAAATGCCAACCACTCGTGTTGGCGAAACGTCGAGTTTTTCTCTAAATAAACGTCGGCCTAAAAACCCGAAAAACCATCATTTATTCAACATAGTTTTCATTATCCATTTTTGAAGTGTTTCCAAATTATTTAAGTAATGATTTGTGGCACCTCCCCAGGCAATGATACCATATGATAGGTGTGTTTGTACCAATGCATAGTGAATAATTTCTAAACGTCTGAGTCCAAGAATATTTTTCAAGTATTCGAACTTACTGACCAGGCATCGGAGCATTTTTGTAAGGTTCCTCATTTGCACTTTCCATTTCAGGTTACTATCGATCGTGATGCCTAAATATTTAGTTGTTTTAGATGATGTTATTTGTATACCAGCATCATCAGTTGGGATATCAATAGTGGAATAATCTGGTAGGTTCGTTTCGTAGCTACTGAACGGCATTAACACTGTTTTTTCAAGTTTATTGTAAGTAACTTACTATTAAAATATTCAATTATGATGGGAAATGCAAATATTATCTTTTGTTGTAAGTTTTCCCAATTGTTGTCTTCAAAAAGAAGGCTGTGTCATCGGTGAAACTAGTTATTTCAGCAGGAATGTGTAGGTTGAACAGTGAATTCATGTAAATAATGGATAAAATAGTATCCTTGAGATACTCCAAAATTTACAACTTTATTGCTGCTCACTTCATTGTCTATGACAACACACTGATTTCGATTGTCCAAATAACTTTCCATTAATTGATACGGAATTCCTCGGAATCCAATGCATTCAAGAGTTTCTAACAAGTCTGGGTCGCTAACAGTGTCAAATGCTTTGGCAAGATCAACAAACAGATATAAATAGCAATAACCGTGTTACCTTTATCTGCTCTGGTAAATGAAACATCATCATCGCTAATTTTACTTCGTATAGAAATAAAAAATTCTGATTTTAATATATCGGACACCAGATATTTATTATTCATGTTATCCAAAGTTCACCTTGATGCAATTTCTAATTCAACGCCAATGAGGTATAAGGTGCTAAGTAGGTGGGTATAAATCGGCCCAGCCAGGTGGCCTGGTGGGAGGTCGAAGGGGTCATTGTTCTCAAACTGTAACAAAAGAATGTTGATTCAATCCAGAGCTGATAATTTGGAAAGTCCAATCCTCAAAGCAGAAATATTTTGGCAACGAGACCATCTCCTAGTGCATGCGGCTGGATTCAAGCGTTTGTAGACAATAAGAGACAAAAAGTCCAGTCAAACCTTTTAAACAAGCCGATAGCTAGTATCTTATAGCCAGCACCATTCTTTTAGCTCGATTATAATAATATCAATAACAAAATTTTGCCCTTAATATATTCTGAATACTAGTCGCATAACACTTAAAACGAGCCACCCTGAATAACTTCCAAATCAATGATTTGCAGGAAAAATATAAAAATTCATCAACAATAGTGTCATATTCACATTTAATGTAACTTTCCCTATCGCACCCCCAGAGCATGTCACCATTTTTTTTCAAAAGTGTCACCCTATATCTTTTGTATTATCAGATGCTCCATGATTTCAACATGGTATTATACATATGACCTGAAGCTTATAGTTTGGAAGCTATAAGTTATTTAAGTTGTAAACGAGCCACCTAGTAAAACTTATGAAACAATAATTTGCAGGAAAAATCAAAACACATTTGACAAATCTGATATAGGAGGGAACATTCCAATCATATTCGTTCTAGAGAGACGAATGTGGAAGCAATAAATCAGAAAAGGGGTTTTTTTATTAAATTATTGAATCGAAGTCTGATCATGACTTGACAATGAGAAGAAAAAAGAATGTTATATTAAATGTTCAAAAACTTTTCCGCCAACTTCCGTACCACCGCCGCTCTAGATAGCTTAACCACTGTAGAGAGGGCCAGTTGAATACTTGAATTTTCATCGCGAATATTTGTTTTATTTTGTACTGGTCGACTGGCTACATGAACTATCAACCAGAGGCAACGGTAATTCTGTGAGTCGGTAAAACAGTTCTACATCTATAGAATGTGTTTACGTTGGATTTGTACATTTGAGTAGTGATTATTATTATAGTGACCGTTACAGATCTTACCAAAGAAGTATTATTTGTGCCGATTTTGGACGTACCAGATACTTCGTTGTTGCTGAAATACTATTACATAAGCATGGAGTTATATAAGAAATGCTGGATAAAAATTGTTAGGGTTTTCGAGGAGTAATTTGCGCTATGTCCAATTACTTTCAATCTACTGTACGAAGTCTAAAAGCATTCCATGATGAAAAACTCATGTGGAATGTTATACAGGCCGCCTTTCTGAAAACAAATGCAGGTCCTACTCAAGATACAATTCACTGAGGAAACAGTTCATTCATAGTTAACTAAATTAATCAACACCTAATTTATTTGAATTTTGCGGAATAAACGTGTATTTATTAGAAACAAATAATGCATTCAAATTATTTGAATATACCTCATTATTATTCATTTGAAATTGATTTCCAATAATTATAGGTCTCACTATAGATTTATCAACTCTAAATAAAACGTTCTTTTCAATAAATAAAGATTATTTATTGAACTTATATATTTTTTTATCTATCAAAAATATTATTCATTACTAATAAACCAAGGGACGCAAGATGAGCATTCTGAAATCAACATAAAAGAAATTGGAATCAATTTACCTTACAATTTACAAATTAGCTTGACATATATTTATTAATTCCACGAAACTGTTGTCGTTCAGACACTTCTCCAGCTCCTGGTCTATCATACGGCCTTGATGAACTGCGTCACTTGTTAATTTTACAACAGAATCTATGATTGTATTATATTAGAGAATAGATGCACAAACCACGCATATAATAATTATAAAATAAGCGTTATTGTGTCTTCTCTAACTGAGAATATATTGTTTGATTCTGAATTACAATTCAAACGAAAAAATAAATAACTTACAACATGCGACTTAACCTACACAATGCAAATGGCGCACCATACGACGAAACACGAAACCCCGACGTACGACGTGACACGTGGCCCGTAACTGAGCCCACCACGTCACCTACACAGAGAGAAAAGACTGCGGTAGGTTCATGCACAACGTTGTGTTAGACACAGTTGTGCAGATATTTCACACAATTGTCCATCCTTTCATCATTTGCGTTTTGTGAAATTCAATAAATATTTGTCAATTTGTTTAGTAAATTGATGGATGTAGCCATTACTACGTGGTAGGAAATCATCACGAAAAATGAGAAATAAATCTTTCTGTTTTTATACCACTTCTATTTGTAACCAACGTTACTGCGGTTTCGTCCTATATGGACATTATCAAACAATACAATAATCTGAAATAATAAATAACACTCCTTATATACCCTTAATTCTACCCGAGGCCTGTCTTAGTGACTAACGGTCATTAATGACTTTTACCTGGATCTTGTTTATTTGCGACAATGTGACTGAGCTGCCTTAAAACCCGGTGAATACATACACAAAATCTCACCAAATTTCAGATTATTGTATTGTTTGATAATGTCCATATAGGACGAAACTGCAGTAACGTTGGTTACAAATAGAAGTGGTATAAAAACAAAGAAAGTTTTATTTCTCATTTTTCGTGAATTTGTATAGTATTCATGCACTTCCACATTGCCTGAAAATACACAAAAACATGCACAGCTACTATAACACAACTTATAAGGAAAACATCTATAACGCATTGAACTCATCTTACACTCGTTGTGCACTTTCTATTTCATATGCACAAATTGTATACTATTTCAACACAATTGTGTAATTTGCCACAACTTGACCAAGGCGTCGTCTCACCCTACTAAATAGGCATGCGCGGCACCTGCACCTACCGTATCTTGATTGTTCAAATACTCCAAATGTCCAGTCTATCATTGTTTGATTGTTTTATGCTGATCGAAGAGCGAATCTGGCTAAATGTACTTACCTACTATTCATTATTTGCTCATATGTGTATGTTGTTTTGTGTCAAATGGAAGTGTTAGAATATTTGCGGGGTTGGGAACTTCCCGAACTGATACCAATATCCCACTAAGCAAGGTGAGGTTGCATAAAGTTTCCAAAATCCTATCAAGAGCAACTGTGAAGTTGCAACGTCCATTGCAGCCAACGTCCAGCAAGTACCCTGCAAACAGCAGACCTTTCCCATCATGGCATTACATTTGTAGAGGTTTCATTTGCAAACTTGTCAAAAATTTAAGAGAGTTAGATACTGACTTTCAGTACAGTTACATATGCTGAGTTCCAGCAAATAAATATTTGTTAACTTATCTGAAACTTTTCAATTTTCTCACGACTTTGCGCTAAGCTTACAGATGCAAACTTCCAGCACATACAATTTTGCAAATTTACCTGCAATTTACTTACTTTCGTGTAGGTTTACAGTACAGAAGCTAACTGCTAGTAAATCAATCTTCAGACACTTGCCCAAAGTTCACTCACTTCTGTCGTAGATTTACATTACAGTTATAATTTTCAGTTTCAAAACATATTGGTAGAGGAAGTGAAATACAAGCTGAAAAGCAATTCTTACTTCAACCCAGTTTGAGTTTAATAAGTTTCGTGATGTTCTTCACACACTTCAGGTAACAACTATTTTCTCCTTCTATACGACTTGTGAAAACAGATGGCCGGAACTGATAATCAAGGATTCTAGTTAAACAATAGATTGATTGTTTTGACTATTTTATTATCAATATTTTTAGTAATGTACACATGTTTGATCTTTTTTAATTTGTCCGAGGTATTACCTATAAATTCACCTTCTGTTTTGACTTCTATTGCATATTAAACTTAATGGATTTGACGATGCGGCGGCCGATGAGGTTGACGCCATCTTGAACTCAATACTGCAAGAGAAAACTAGTAAACTCAGCATATTATCAATTGAAAATATCTACTCACGAAATATTCTCATTGTGAGACACAATCACTCGTTCATAGATTCACATGATTCCTTCCACTTTCGATTCATATCCTTATTTGTTTTGGGTTTACCCAACATTCCAAATACTCGCAATAACACACAACTGAGACTCACTCACTAGACACTAACCCATCTCTGTCACTCCGTCTCTCGCTGCCATAACGCTGTACTGTGACACGACCTGACGCAATCGGTCACGAACAAAAGCTTTATATTATGATTGGCAGTGTCTGATGCGACACAGTGATTGCCAAATTTAAATCACTGTTTCGAATATTTGTGACAGAAATTTAGAGTTTGATAAAGTTGTTATGTTTTGATTAATTTTGGATATTTTGTGTATACCACAAGTAATAATACACAAGGTGGTGAAACAATAGAACATAAGTTGTGTTTTTTTAAACAAAACATTTAGTAATTATTCATTACTTGTATATCGTAAGTACATAATATGGGCTGATTAAATTAAACAAAACTATTCAGAATAATAAAACACTGAAGTGTATCGTTTATACACAATATCTATAATACAATATTATAGAAGAAAAATTCACAAATTGGTGCTGTCAACTTTTCAGAAACAAATTGTGCTGAAATTATTTACAATTGTGCAGAAAATATACATTTATTTCTCTCTGTGTATCGCAGACATTTTATAATAATGGTCAACGCTGTATTTTCAATGAATATTTAATATCTGGTACTATGACTCATTCACTTTGAATAAAATTAATGATGAAAACACTGTTAGTAATATTACCAAACAAATGATTTCATTAGGAATGCGTTTATATTGTTAATTATAAACATATCGACCCCAAACAAACTATTTATTTTTTATAACTACATTACATTATCGCGTTTATCAATATTAAATAAAATTACCTGATACAAAATAAATTTTTCTTTTCTTTATTCATGGTTGACTGGAAGAGCAATTGAGGATTTAATCGTGAAATTGAACACTGCAATTTGAGTGGCATCTTAAGTCATAGTTTTATGTTATGTACTTTTATGTCTATTCGGTAAAATCATTTATTATTATTATTGTAAATAAAAGGCGCCCAAACAAATATTTATTAACTATATGCCCTATCTTTTTTTCAGTGTAGGAAGTTGGTTTACTTCTTTAGAATTATTAACACCTAATGACAATTTTCGCGTTTTCTAGTGCTCTCTGCTTCCGAGAGGACTTCTTCTACTGTTTCCACTAGTTATTTCTTAATTCAATGATATTATCAAAAAATGCACACCTGTCTCTGTAATCCTGAATCATCCTCCTGCATTATATTCACTTACGGGATCCACTCTATTACTCGAAGAGTTGGGGAGAGTCATTCTAATACGAAGAAGACTATTCCTTCAGAATAAATTACTCTGCTATACCAGCTCACAAAACAGTTGAGGGCACTTTTCAGTATAATAGACAATATACGTAGTCGCGATATAATCAATCTTATGAATAGATCAATCAAATTCTCGGGTCCGCTGTATGATTTACATGTCGACAGGAAAGATGTTTATAAATGACCTGAAGACAGCCTGCGAACAACAAACCCTTTTTGGGGCCTATTCCTAGCTAGCCACTTTCTTGTACTCGAACAAACACACTGAGTTGTCCATTCGATTAGTTGTGTCTATTGGTCCGGCAGCTGGCGACATCTGTAGCTTTTATATGAAGTAATGTCTGCCAATGGCAATTTTGTTATTGTGACAGGTAATAAAAATCACTACTTTCCAATCGCCACCAATGCTACTAAGCGCCAAGTTGAAAATAGAAATTTCAACATTTTATGATTCTTGAACAGTGAACTTCTGAGATGTACTTCAATAGATTCTCTGAATTGAAAAAATTTATCCAAAATGAAATGGCAGATATTTTTAGTGGCTAAGTGTTGAAATATATGTATCGAAAGGTAGTGGAAATGCAATTTTTTTAACAAATAATTTACGCCTGCCATAGTGGTATTCAATCAGTTTGACCAAGTAGATATCAGAATTATCATCGGCAGACGGTTTGCGCAGATATAACAATGTTATTAATAATATAATCATTGAGTTGTATCAAAAATGTAATATATTAAACAATTATTATAATGTTGCCAGTTTGAATTTCTGTCTCTGAATGTAATCAAAATATTCCACTGGCAGACATTTTGCACGATGGAAAATAAGTGCCAGACGCGCATGAACACGTATAAATTTGACGCTGAGTTTCTACAACTAACCAACTCGTGCCGTCGATAGTTTTATCAAATTCATATTGAAAATGAGCAAATTTTTTAATGGCGGACGGTCTCATAAGTTATAAATACAAACTATTATTAATAAAAGAACAATACATTTTCAAGTAACTATTCACAATAAATATGTGTCTGCTTTCACTGACGGTGAACTTGAATAACGTTTACATGTATATTTTGATACTTGCAGACATATAGGGAGTTTGTAGGTGAGTTGGATCGAGAGGTAATGAAATGAACAGGGCCAACTATACACATTCAACACTGGAGATTATAGAAATTACCAGGGTTGTCAAATAAATTCAAGAGTGGAGACCTACATAAATCGAGTTGCTCGTTGAAGGTTCTATATTTTGTGTTCCTGAACGATTTATTAATTTCTACGGCTTCCAAAAAATTGATTTAATTTCCTTTATTACATTTATGTAGGATTTCGAGATTATTTTTATTAATCTTGTGTTTTGATTCTTGCAGTTGTTCATACATTGTAGATTTTTTGTTCAAACAGACGTGTTCACGGAGCCTTACGTCAAAATTTCTACCGGTTTGGAGTGTATATTCTGCAGAGCATTTTCCACATTCTATTCTATATTTACCAGAATTTTTATTTCTATCTTGTTTGGTTTGTTCATTGAACATTATTCTGTCTAAATTATTATTACTTATGGAAGCTGTTGTCAGTTTGTATTCAGAAAAGTAATTTAGATAGTTTTATGAAAATTCACCCGAGAAGCTACTATATCTACATGTATTGTATTCTCTGATAATTGGGTATAATTCTCTTATAACTGTTTTATGGATTTAATCTGATATCAACTTTTCTATCAAAGAAACTGTTACCTGTTTGTTTACCGTAATTTGTTCATTTTTAGTTCATCCTGGACATTTTTGTCAGGTAAAGAGATTGCGGAAGCTCTGTGTATCATTGACCTAGCTGAAGCTGATAATTTATGTGAGAATGAACTGAAATAATCAAAGGGAATTGTACAGTCTGTGAAGGTGTCTTTTCGGACGATATTAAATTGAAAACCATTATTAACCTTTGAAATATTCAAATCTAAGAAGTTGAGCTCCTTGTTATTTTCAATTTCTACTGTGATTTTAATTTTGTTATGCAGACCATTGAGAAAGTTCAAAATTTGATTAATTTGTCTGTTCCAACCACCAAAACCTACTAGTACGTCATCAACGTACCTGAACCAAAACATGTGTTTCTGAGAAAGGGGGTTATTAAGGATGAGGATATTTTCTAGTGTGTCCATAAAAATATCTACTTAATGGGGACTTAATGGTGAGTCTGAGTTTTGTATGTAAAAGTTATTGTTATATTTGAAATAAAATTGTTTCAGATATGTATTTCAACAGATTGCAAAATTTCTTAGTTATATATGGGTTTGTATTAAATGTATCTAATATGTCTTTCACAAGGGGAAGGCATTCGTCTGTTGAAATGTTACAAAACATAGGTTTTACGTCAAAGGATACTAGTTTAATGGAGGCTGGGGGTTCATGCATATCGTCTTTTTTATATCCCATGGTGTGGGAAACAGCATTGTTGATTCCTCCATGATCATTTTTGAGAATGTTGACATGTAATGTATCCACCACTTCTTGCATTTTCTAAAAATACTCTTGCTCATCTAGACATACGATGCTGTTTCTTTCATCTGCTTTGGTATAAATGAGTTTGTTGTGGGTTATTTTCTCTGTTAAGGCCATTAACGTATCTTTGATATTCCTGGAATATCTTGGTGGTTGAGCTTTCTTAACGATTTCTGCTACTTTGTGTTTATGAAGAGATGGTTTATCTATTATGATGCCGTTGCTTGTTCAGCTTCTACTTCTATGAACTATTTTATGCTTCTGTTGTCCGAAGGGGGGCTGGCAAATTTTGGTCCTTTTTCTAGTAGTTCTATTATTGAATGATTGAATTCGGTATTTTATAGGTTTACGAATCTTGAGTAAAATGTATGAATCGAATGTTGAGTGTTCTTTCCTAGTTGGCTTTTGTTTGTTGTTCTCTTTCAGTTCATCATATTTCACTTTCAATACTTTACTAATTTCTTGTTCAATATTATACTCCAGGCAGTCAAATTCCACAAAAATCATGTTTTACCAATTGGGGAAAAAGTTAAAACGCGAAAAAAAGAAAATCCGGCTCTTTCGAGAACGGTAAGAGCTGGAGGAAAGGGATTTTTACCGTTGGTTTTCTATTGACAACAAGCATTCAACTGGTGCTCGAAAACGATGTTTCACTGGTTGGGAAAATGGTAATGAGTATTTTTTTCAGTTATGGATAGGTGAACTGATCTATTCATAAAGTCGAAACATAGTTCTTTGATTCCTAGTTTCATGAAACGCCACTTGCAGAACGATAAGAAATTTTTTCTCATTTTCTGAATGTGTCCAAAATACCGTTATCGACCTCCTCTATCGATTCTACAAAGTCCCTAAGACACCTATTTTTGAGGCTCAACCTCGGAGATATGAATTTAAAACAAATTATTTGCAGTCATGAAATTATCTTCGAATCTAACCTCACTGAACCTAAGTCGACCTTAAAACACCAGAATTGGAAAAACTAAATTTTTCCACAAAAATACGGTTTTTTCAAAATATGAAAAAAATATCTTTCGAACTTTTTGTACATCTGTATTAGGACCATGAAACTTTTCATATATATTTTCTCAATATCCCATTTCGTTTTCGAGTTATTGGTGTTTTTAGAAACAAATAGTAAAGTCCCTTATTTTTCTTTTTTTTCAAATATTTCCCGAGCTATTGGTAGGTATAACGGAAAAAAGTAATTATATTTTTTGTAGGTTTTTGAAAGGTGATCAAAAAAGGTACCTATCATGGAAAATTTGAAAATCTGTCGCCGTCTTCGACTTTTTGGGGGTTTTATAAAAGAAAATTCAATATTCTGTTTATTTTTCATGATATAAAAAATTCATATGCATTTTTTGTAGACCTAGTTGTGGACTATGGAATTGATTGACCACATCTTTTGGTATCTTTCAATTTTGGGTTTGTGTCAATTTAAAATTTTTTTCAAGTACGAGGGCTGACAATAAAGTAAGGTCTCCAATTTTTTTTTTCATAGAAAATGACATTTATTTACAAAAAGCGATACACCGTTGGAAAGGCCAAGGTCTTGGCTACTTTTCTACATAATCGCCATTTTTTTCCAACACCTTGCGCATCCGCACGATGAACTTGTCTATGCCGGCAGAATACCACTCTCCGTCCGCCTCGCGCAGCCAGGTGTTGACCTCTTTCTGAACCTCCGCGTCACTATCAAACTTCTTCCCTCCGAGATGTTTTTTCAGGGCGGGGAACATGTGGTAGTCACTGGGGGCCACGTCGGGACTATAGGGAGGGTGATCGATGATTTCCCAGCCAAATGTCTTGAGCAGGTCAAGGGTAACGTTGGCTGTGTGCGGGCGCGCGTTGTCGTGGTGAAATTTCACTTCTTTGCTCAGCAATCCCGGGCGTTTGTTTTTTATGGCACGACGAAGCTTTTCCAGGGTCTCACAGTACCTTGCTGCATTGATAGTGGTTCCCCTTGGCATGAAATCCACCAACAATACCCCGTGGCGATCCCAAAACACCGTAGCCATCACCTTGCCGGCTGACAGTGTCGCCTTAAACTTTTTGGGTTTCGGAGAATCGCTATGGCGCCATTGTTTGGACGACTCCTTTGTTTCGGGTGTGTAGTGATGAGCCCACGTTTCATCCCCCGTAACAAACCCTTCCAAAAAATCATCGCCTTCCTCTTCAAAACGGGCCACAACTTTGGTCGCACATTCCACGCGCCGCTTCATGTGGTCTTCGGTCAGCTGTTTCGGCACCCATCGGGCAGAAACTTTGTGGTACTGCAACTTGTTCACAAGGATATGACGGATTGTTTCGCTGCTACACACTCCTCCAAGCTTCTCTTCCAAGTCCCTAATTGTCGCACGGCGGTTTTTGAGCATTTCTGCCTCCACTGCTTGAACAATCGCATCCGAGACCGACGGTTGGCCACTTCTCTCCTCGTCGTGAACATTAGTGCGCCCGGAATTGAACTCGCGGCTCCACTTACGCACGTTTTTTATGTCCATACACTTTTCCCCGTAAACTTCAACTAGTTGACGATGGATTTCAATAGGTGTCACCTTTTTCGCACTCAAAAAACGTATTACAGAACGCAATTCGCATTTGGACGCTGACGCGAGTGGTACCTCCATCGTTGACGGCTGCTCAGCCAAGACTGAGCGGTCGGGGAAGCCTCACTCAGCAGCAAAGTGGTAGTGGGGGAACCAAGGAACACGGCGGTGTTGCCAGATATCGCCTAGCGCGTGATCCGGCGAAGTTGCAGCGTTGGAGACCTTACTTTATTGTCAGCCCTCGTACAATCACGAAATGCTCATTTTTAAAAATTCATCAAGATATAGAAAAAGTTGATGAAACTTCGTTGTAGACCTGTTGTTCGAGTACAGTAACAGTGTCGGGATACATTTTTGTGATATCTCGTTTCGTTTTTCGTTTTTGGAGATTTTAGAGACAAAACACATTTTGTAATTTTTTGTCAATTTTTTTTTATTTTCTTTCCAATTTATAGTCAAGTTGGAGAGAAATGGTTTGGAAGGCCGGTGAAGCCGTATTCGAATCGATTCAAAAAATTCAATTTTGTCATTAGTACGGTCAATATCTCATTTTTTTGTAATCTCTTCTAGGCTATAGATTTTTCAGAAAAAATCGTCATTTGTAAATATTCTGATGTTAAAAACTAATTAACCAAACTTGATCCAAAATTATGAGTGACCGTGTACATTCAGAATAGGATCGGAATATAATATTGTTTTCTCAATGTTCACCTATATTAGATCAATAAAGATTTCACATTTGCAATATAACTTTAATCAAGATTTAGCCAATACATTTGGATAATTAAATTCAGCTTATCTCCATTTTCACTTTTGACAAACCTTCCTAGTTAGCATTTATCATCCGAAAATATTAGTGAGAAATCTACAATAGCTTTTGCTGCTTGAATTTTGAACGGAGTGAAGATTTTTGTACTTGCTTGGGAGATATTTTCTCTAATAGATTCAACAATTCTTCTGTCTTCAAATGTATAAAATAAAACTCAGAGCGTTACTGAATACGAATATCGAGAATAGAAATTTCACTCTCAACGCTTTTAAGAAATATATGTAATACATTTACTGTAGCAAGCTTATTTGAAAGGTTTGAATATCTTCAAATTCAATGCTATGATAGTAGTATAAATAAAGAAAATGTATAAAACGAAACTCAACAGTTAGTCACAGCTCCATCTAGGTCCTTTTGGATTTGTAGAATATTTGATTTCAATTTTTTGGTTCATAACAAATATTTACTCCTCAAAAATACAAATTATCCAAATAAGACTATCCTAACCTCCGGCCCATGTGGAAGAATCGAGTTGAACCCTGAGAATAACTTCGCAAATTGTTCTATCGGTGGTACCTCATGTGTGTTGTAGAAACTACCATAAGTTCATCTTATTCAACTTTTCTGAAAATTGATATTAAATTGTTTGAATTTTCACAACTTCAGATGTTTCTGCTTCTTCAACCAAGATGGCATAAGACAAATACCACGGCAAATAATAATTACAATAGCCTTTCTCCACCGGCACAAGCTATGCTTTTTGGTACACTCTACGAAAGTTAATGAGGGAGTGTCATTATTACATTATTATTAAATGAAACGTACCGTTTTTTTAGATTATGAAATTCCTAGCAAAATTTCTCATAAATGTAAGTTTTGTAAAAGTTTGGCCTTAGCAGACGTTTATGTACCATCTAATACAAGGCAGTCCGGGTTCGATCTACGGACGCCTGTCACGGAGCTGAAGTGATTCCACTTTTATTTCAACTGTAGGTCCCGGACCTCCCTTGCTCGCACAAGCTCTGCTTTTGAGGGGTTCTCTACGGAAACCTGGTAGTTTCGTAAAAACAAAAGATACAAAATTAAGAATTAATTATATAGCTAGGTAGGTGAACAAACTTTCAGTCTTACCCCACCAAAATTGTCTCCATTGTAGGTACCATGTAGTCGGAAGACTTACATCGAGTGTTTGTTCCGAAGGATTAATCTTCAGTAAAATGGGAATAGGTTACAAGATGCTCATATTATGGTGGAAAACTGACATTAAAAAGCAAAATAATTCATAAAATGAAATGGTCCTAATTACGACCAATGTCAAAACTTCAGAAGAAAAGCAGCATACATTGAAGCCAACGACTTCTTCATTCTGCCAGTCTTGGAAATCGAAAAGATGTGAAAAAACAACGAGTGACGTCCGAAACTATGTAGTAATCAGTCTAGTTGAAAATTTCGTTCTAGTATTTTCTGACGATTTCAAATCTGCTCCATGACTCAATTGTCCTAAAATTCCGAACACGATTTCTATCATACTGACGAACACTACCTTTTTGGCCTTATTCCAGATTTTTGATCAGCATATCCTAACCAATATTTTCGAATAATCGCATTTTGTTTTGAGTTCTAGAAGGTGTGTTTTCTCGTCCGATGACTTTCAGCATTCAAATATTTGAGTACATCCATTTCGGACTTCCATTGTCTTATGATTTGTATAAATCACAACGTTTCAACTGCTTCTATCCGCAGTCTTCTTCTGGTGAATACTGACAAGTTTCAAATGCTTACGTGTTTATATGGTAATCAATTCTTTTGTTTTTATGGCTGGTAATCTCAATTAAGTATTATTGGGTTTGATTATTAAACTCGTTTCTTCCTGTTACCTACCTGCACATTTTAATTAGGGTGATCTTCACCTCTTGGGTTCAAGCCAAAACCGTCAATAAGCGGTTTCCAAACTTTCTTGACTTCTACGCTGGGTTGAATGAATGCTCTGTTAGCTTGGATATAAACAGCTTCTTTAAATTTCCTTCTGAACCAGTGTTCTTCTCTATGTAGTACTCCCGCGATACCGGATTTTGACGTGTCACCTCGCTGCGTAAAGCGTTTGTGTTTCTCTAGTCTCACCGTCATTGGTCTCTTGGTTTCACCGATGTACGAAGAACCGCATTCGCATGGGACCTCGTGAATACAATTCTTGGTGGAGGTAGTGAGATTTTCCGGTTTGGTTTTTGTGAGAAAACCCCTCAACGTATTTCCGGATTTAAAGGAGCTTTTGATATTGTACTTGTTCACGATCCTTCTAACCTTTTCGGATATTCTTTTTATGTACGGTAGGTGGACTACTAGCCCCGGTTGTATTTCCTTGGTTGGTTTGGAGGTGGTGGCTTGTCTTCTAACATCTTCCAAGATTTTCTCCTAGTATCCGTTTTGGCGCAGATCACTCTTTATGTTGGAGTGCTTCCTGATCCCTGAATATTATCTCCGGTCTCTTGACGAGTGTCCTTAAGATGCCTTTTTTTGTTGAATTCGGGTGGTTAGAGTCGAAGGCCAAATACTGTCCGGTGTGAGTTTTCTTTCTCTGAACAGATGAATGGATGGAATCGCTTCTTCTCTCAACTTCTACGTCCAAGAAGGGTGATGAGTTGCTGAATTCCTTCTCCATTGTGAACCTGATGTTATCCATTACTCCATTAATATTAGATAGGAATCTTTGGAGCTCTTGGTCCCCATGCTTCCATATTATGAATGTGTCGTCAACATATCTCAACCATAGCTTAGGTTTGCTTTCAGTTTGTTGGATGTCATGGTTCTCAAACCAATCCATGTAAATGTTGGCAACGACTGGGAGTAGGAAGGACCTCATCGGAAGCCCGTTCATTTGGGCTGAAAGAGGAATTATGGAGATAGATTTCTAGCAGTTCTAATAAAGGCTCGGATTGGTAAATCAGCTCTCTCGTGTAGTTGGTCGTCATCTTCGAGTTTCTTCTTGATTATATCGACAGATTTCTTTCATAGGCTCGTTAGTGTTCAGGCTCTCTACATCAAAGCTGACGAAACGATCCTGAGGTTATTAGTTAATGTCTTTAATGATGTTTACAAAATGTCCAGAGTTCTTCACGTAGGAGCTACTTTTTCCATGTGAGGGGTCCAAAATGGGCAGGAGGAATTCAGCCAAAATGTAGGTTGGCAAGTGTTTGGAACTGATTATCGGTCTCGACGTCATACCCGTCTTGTGTATTTTTGAAAGGCCATATAGGTGAGGAGGTTTGCTGTAATGCGGCGTAAGCTGTGTGCGTTGTTTGTCTGGGATGTAGGACTCGTACTTCTTTGAAGCGTTGTAAATCATTCTCTCAATCGAAGGTGTTGGATTCTTTTGTAAGAGCTTGTAGTTTCCATTCCGTAATACATCCTCAATTTTCTCGTTGTCCGTCTAGACGTCCATGACAATTTATTAAGATTACTGGGTATATATACGAATAAGCCTTTGAAATTTGTCAGTATTCACCAGAAGATTACTGCGAATAAAAGCAGTTGAAACATTGTGATTTATACAAATTATAAGACGATGGAACTCCGAAATGAATGTAAACAAGTAACATCGTCGTCTACAACCTACAAACATTCGAATATCTATTTCAAGTTTAATCTACCATCATTCTCTTGCAATTGAAAGTGTTCTACCAAAGGTTAACTTTCTTGCGTGATAATTGTTGGTCGGAGATACAATATTACACCTTGTATCAATCGGTTAGCCTAGGAAAAATATTCATTTCCCACCGAATAAGCTTATAGTGTTCAATTTCAAAATTTATTGGGAAGGATAGCAGTGGCATAAAGTCCATGTATAGATCAATATGTGAAACGGTTATTGTTGAGAGGATTTGTTATTACACAAACATCTAAATAAACCAAGTCAAGTTTAATGATATATAAACATTGTTATTTAAAATGAAATATTGTACGTGTACGTTAACAAGCTTTATGCTGAAGAATATTCCCTTTGTTCCAAACCGCACTGGAACAACAGGTCATAAATACTGAAGATAGTAGTAAACCATACCTATTGACACCTCAAATAAAATTGGTGTCCTAAAGAATACTCGACGTAATCTTCAGATCCGTATCTGGATGTTATGTATCATAACAGTGCCATCATACACTTCAGAAGAAATTGAATTTTCCTGACTGTATCGTTAAATTGATCTTTTACCTTACAATTAGTATAGATAAATACATTGTTGAATCAGAATGATTATTTAAATAACACGTACACATCCGCTGGTTCTTGTACTTTTATAGCGATAATGTTACTGAATAACAAAGTGATAATTGATAAAATTCAGTGCACTATAATAATAATAATACTAAGTATATTTATTCATTTACAATTAAAAATATAAATTGTTAAAAAATATCAGGTATTTCAAAATGGCATGTCGATTTATTTTCTTGAGGCTAGTTGTGTCATGTTTATGTTCACTACATCCTATATCTAGACTAAGATTCTAAACCTGAGAACTTAGGTCAATTTGAAATATAGAACTATAAATAGAGATAAAATTTAATATAAATAGATAGAATATAATATAAGTTTAGATAATAATTATAATTATAAAACACTATGATTAACATAATATAAACTTGTTTTTTTAAAATATTAGGAACTAAAATAGTTGAAGGTAATACATACCTTAATAAACACTATGAACATGATTTTTTTTTTCAAAACTTGTTATTAAAATATTGTAAATATACTCAACATGGTTTATATAATACCTATACAGTTAACTAAAAACAACAAAAACCAAAAACACACGTGCCCGTACACACTTATCCATCATAGATCTATGAAAGTATTTTGATATTGGATGTTAGAAGCCAATATGTTAATTTCAATGCTCAACAAGATGCACTAGAATTTTTGAGGATCCTACTGGATGGTCTACATGCTGACGTAAATAGAATTATAGAGAAACCAATCACTTATCGACAGAAATCAACGAAGATTCAAGTGATAGTGAAAAAGAAGTAGAGGCTTGGTCGACATTTTTGAAGAAAGACATCTCCATGTTGGTCAACTGAAATCCACCTTAAAATATACAATTTGTGGTCATTGTTCAGTTTCGTTTGATCCATTTTGGGAAATTTCCGTACCCATTCCTCTGAGAAAAAGCAAAATGAGCCTGTCTGATTGTTTGGATTCATTTACTAGTGAGGAAATTCTAGATAGTGATGAGAAACCTACTTGCTCAAATTGCACGAAATCCGTATCTCCAAAATTCTAGTCATCCATTTGAAACGTTTTTTTTTTTTTGGCAAATTGTTTTATAGAAAAATTGATTAATGCCGTTGATTTTCCTTATGAAAGCTTAGATATGAGCAATTATGCCACTGACTATGTAGCTCGTTGTTGCTACAACTTGTGTGCTTTGTCTATTCACACGGGGCCAGGTAGCCGAGTGGTTAAAGCGACATTGTTTCAATCACTTTTGGCTGCCAGTGAAAGGTTCAAACCCTAGCAACTGCAGAACTTTTTCTGAGGCCCGAGAAAGTGCTAGGAATCGCACGTTAAAAGATAAGACCTCGTTAATCCTTAGCTCGCACAAGTTTCGACTTCTGAGGGCTGCCGTTCGTAAGGAGACGACAGCTGGTTAACGGAAAAAACAATTTTTTTCTAACACTGGGACTCCATACAGTATCTATAGATATCCTTACACAGACTCGTGGCACGTGTACAACGACTCTCGTGTATCTCACATTACCTCCATGACAAAATCTCTGGTGTGCTGATTCTTGCTCATAGGTTTTCTTTCCTTTGGTATTCATTTTATTTTTATTTTTTTTACATTTAAAGTTACAACAATACTGATATTCATAAAATAAAACTAAAAAAAATTTCAAAGATGTGATTAAGTGCCCTCCTGCTCATAGAAGAGTACATATGCTCTTCTGCTCACCATGGATTCTGATGGAATGGGCGAAACATGAGAATCGTTGTACTCGTGCCTGTATATGGATGCTTACAGTAAGCAGTGTAGTGTCTGTTATGGGAAGTCCAGCTGTGATTCAGCAAAGCACATAAGTTATAGCGACAGGGGGCTTCATTTTCTGCTGTGTAGCTACTCATAATCTAATCAATTTAGAGAAAAATCAATGGTGACATTGAATTTTCCTCGAAATCTGTCTGTTTGAGAAAACCTTTTTAAGTGGATTACCAAAATGTTTTGGAATTTATCAATCAATAGAGATTTTGTGCATTTCCTTCTTCAATATTTATTGTATATTAATTATGTTTATATTTATTTCACCTGTTATGTATTTTTGGAAAAAAAATTATTTCATTCCAATGCATAAAATTGTTTTCTTTATTACATTGTTATAAATTATAACATTTAAATATTTATTTTTGAAATTCTTAATGTAAATTTCGATCTTCAGATGTGTTGGTAAATGATTGTATAAATATTGTCCCACATATATGAAATATCGCTGTCCAATAGACCTTTGAGTGAAGAAATCAGAGTTCTTTGGGAGATCGTTTAGTAACGAACAGTCGTTGCCGTCCGATGATGAACCCTTTACTCCCATGTACACCTACTACGTAGGCTTATTATGGCAAGTACCTGTCAGAAAACAACTACTCTCCTGGCTAAGAACAAGACGGGTATTGAATTAAATCTAACAGATACTTTGAGTCTTGGGAAGAACTACATTTGCATCTTCTCGAAATCTTGTTGGATGTGTTACATTCATGTTTATCAGATTATTTTCAACTATATCGATTAGGTCGGTTTTGTAGAATAGTTATCTGATATTCAGTAATTTCAAAAAAGAAATTGGGATGAAAATTGTTGGTTAAGATTTAATATTAATACCTATTTATTTATAATCCGTATTCAGCACCGGCCCGAGCAAACTTGGTGCACTAGCCGAATAACTGGGACGACACCCAAGTAGCACACCCATATTGGTAAAATAATGGTACAATATTGTGAATATATTGGCGAAATATTTGATATACATTATTGGCGAGATAAAAAAATGTCAACTATCGGCGATATTGGTCCAATATAACTTGAACAATATTGGCGAAATATTCTCGAAGCAATATTGTCCTCAAACTATTCGGCGATATTGGTACAATATTCTGATAATTTCTTTAAAGAGAAACATTCTCAATTGAAAATTGAATCAATACATGATTCCTCTGGAAATGGAAAAACCCTACGATAAAATTGAAGTTACTTTTTTGTAATATCTAACAGAAAACAACTACTTCCCCGGCAAAAGCCACGCTGGATATTGAACTACATCTGATAGATATTGAGAAAGACCCTATATAACTTGAGAGAAAAATTCTGAAAGTGAAAATTTTCATTTTCATTCAGATAGTTGATTATTTATAATATTGGCACAATATTCAAACGTTATATTGTCGAGAAGTAAAATGTGAACATTTTGCGATATTGGTCGAATATTGTTAAGGCATTTCAAAAATAGTATTGGTGAGATATTCTTGAAGCAATAATGGCCTCACAACATTTATCGATATTGGTTCAATATCAATTGGATATATTGCTGGAAGTCAATATACCTTGGGAAATTATTAAATGTCTTTTAGTTGATCAAGGTGAAACCAGAGTCTGCCTTTTGATCGCTATAACCACGAGTAAGCTGTCTTGAAAACAAGTTATGGAAAGTATTTAATATATCTTTGTAGGTTTCAGAAGACGTTCTATATGTAGAGCCATCTAGCGGATTTTTATCCAGGATCTATCATGATATGATTTTAATATGTTTCATTCATTCAGCCAATATTCAAAATTCATTTCAATCAACAATAACAATATGGAGACAATACTGTTTTAACGATATCGGTAAATATTATTGAACCAATATTGACCAATATTGACCCAATATTACATACAATAAGATTTGTTGAATATTGGCGAAATGATATTCAACTAATGTGTGATCACACCTGGAGAAACAATATAGTTTTTATTCCCAGAATCGATATGAAGGGAATAATGGGATTGCAATATTTATTTTAGATGATGAAAACAATGTCAAGACAATATTGTTTTATCGATATTGGTAAATATCATTGAACCAATATTGACCCAATGTTAGTTATAACAATTTGTTAAATAAAGTTGAAATGATATCCAACCAATGTGCTGTCAATCTTGGAACTACAATATAGTTTTTTATTCCTAGAATCGATATGACTGGAATATTGGGATTGCAATATTCATTCTAGATATGGAAAACAATATATAGACAATATTGTATTATCGATATTGGTAGAAATTATTCAACCAATATTGACCCAATATTACATGTGACAATCTACATTCAAAACAGGTTCAATCAATATTCCACCAATATTTTTAATACAATATTGTTTTTTGAATATTCACCCATATTGGACCAAAATTATTTTTTCATATACAATATATCTATATTGGCCCAATATGGAACCAAGATTCAGCCGATAGAATGTGCTACCTGGGCACCCCTTGAAATAAGAATTTCGCTACAAACAAATCACAAATGTAATTTTAATCGAAATAATAATGATAACAACTTTATTCACACAAAAAAATATAACAAAATAAAAATTCACGGTTGATGGAAGTGAATAAGGATATTAAGCGATAAGTGCCGAGCACTTGTTTTGCGAAGAAAATATCTTGTGTGAAAAACTGAAATATGATATCTACAATGTAAAATATAAAGTATGAAATGTAAAAGTTTAAATATAAAATGTGAAAATTGAATTTAGAATGTCAAATGTGAAATGTAAAATGCAAAATATAAAATGTAAAAGTTGAAATATAAAATTTAAAATATGAAATGAAAAATGTAAAGAGCCAAATGGAAAAAATTTGAAGAGTATGTAATAATTATAACGCTCTAAGTCAAATTTGAAACTATTCCTCTCAAATTTGAGATGTTACGCTATATTGCTCCGGCAGCTCATTTTTTTAATTTGAAGCAATAATGGTCAGATAGGTAAGAATCATCAGAGGTGGTATATCTTTTAAACCAAGACTCACTTTTATCACAAAGTTTGGTAAAAAATTAGGATAATTAAAAGATGTCAGGAGGACGCCACTGAAAGTTAAATAAATAAAGCTCGGCCTAACATTTATCAAACTTAACTCCCTCTTTCAGTAGAAAAATTAACAAAAATAATCTTGTGTGGGTTTGTCACCTGAGAAGAGAGATTGAATAAATACGGATCAGTTTATGTACTCAAAAATTTTAATTACTGTTCAGTAAATATGGGAACACAAGGATGACTGAACACTGGTAAACATACAAATGTGAAACGTTTGTTGCCTAACGTGGCAGATGTATCAGTACCTGAAAATTTGTCCTAACCTAAAGTTGTCAACAAATCAAAAACGAATTTTATGGTTGTAGATAGAAGTTTTGAAATTACTAGTGAGCTAGTTTCACATACATACATATTTTTGTTCCTGCTACAAGGCCTTGTAAGGGATTCACAAGTATATTGTAAATATAAATTTCAACCTATTTTACGTATGGTACACTGTCGTGAGGATATGTTGACACCAAAGTACATGCAAGAATATCAACAAAGTAACATTTGGGGTTTGTTATGACTTGTATATGATAAGGCACTATTTAACTTGTGTCATCTGAGTCTCGTCGTAGCAACAAAACGTTCTCACCAAGTCCACACGACGATTGATGAAAGATAAATATTGTAAGCTGTACGTTACCAAGTTGCAGCAAATGTGATCATATTCAGTGTCCTCATCCCATGTGATACTCTGTCCACAAAAATCATATGTACCAAAAGAGGCCACCAAACCTGTGGAAGGGTGTAACTTGCTGGTTGTATAGAAATAGTAACTCAAAAACTGGTAAGTGAATTGTTTGTTTGTTTAATAACCATAATCTTCGCGCCTGTCCAGCGTATTCTCAATAAAATGGACTCTTGTACAAAACTTAACCTCTTCTAGGGTATCGAAAGTCCTCAACTGCTTCGTGTGCGAACAATCCTTCTAGGTCGGTTCGCAGTGATCCTCTGGTGACTCAACCAGACGGCTTCATCAATACGTTCAACTGTATTGAACTCAAAAATGAAAAAGCTCGTCAAAGAGTTTGCCTGAATAGACTTCAATGCATGAAGCTTCGATTATGTTCCATTTGACTTGAACATTTGAGCTTGTATATAAGTATAGGCCTAGACAAATCTTCTAGAAACTGTCTAACTTTTGTTGAAGTAACTTTACTTCTACTCTTCAACAAATTAGCCTAGCATTTATAGAAAATAACTTTATCATAATAGCTTTGTTATAACAATAGTTTTATGTTAGAACAATGATTTATTTTGTTAGAACCAGCATGCTACACACCGCAAAAGAAAGAATATTTTAGCATGTTTTTAAAATTCTTAATCCTTTTTTTTTTGTTTTTGAGAAAACAATAAGTTTAAAAATATTACCAACCTGATTGTGATCAATTTTTCACCATAGGAAAGTCCAAAGAATTTTCAAAAAATAATTTTTCCCATGAGGTCAGCCAAGTAATTTCGCTGGTTACAGAGAAGGATGCAAAATGGCCGAAAAGCCCTTTTTTTCGCAGGAATATCTACGCAGTCTAATATTCTGACTTTTTTTTCTAAATAGGCAATCATGAGTTTAAATATTTAAAATCTCATTGGTTTATACAAATGACGTATACTCTGACGTAGTTTGCATTGTATCTAAATATTGCTGATAGATGGAGATAAATGACAGAAATATAAGAGCAATCATATTTTTGTATCTACTTTCTCTCTCTATAAACATGCTGAAACATTGTATTCAAATTGACAGGCGGATTCGATTTCTCCTTCCACAGAATTTGTGTGCTATGATATTGGCTTTTCTCCTGAGAGCCTATCAGCCTTAATCAGTTATCTAGAATAACTACTTGAAGAGTTCGGACTCGCAGCGGATCAGCAGTAAACTCATGCACTTACTTAAAAACATTATCGCCAGATGACAAGGAGTTAACAGAATGAGACGAAAGTTGGAACGGAACTTTTGTGACGTTACATAATAATACAATAAGAATGATCAATGCTAAAATACAATACTATATTACAATACAATAATGAACAATAAACAATAGACGATGAACAATGAACATTAGAATAATAATACCGTGAGTATATTGAAAAATCAATGAATACAAATCAATCCAATGGGGCTTACCTAACCTAAAACTAACCAAATGTGTGAGTGTGTGTAACTTATATGTCAATGTCCATATTTATTACTGAGTTACATCTACTATCCAATTTGGATCAAATAGCTCAGCTAAACTCCGCCAGGAAAAATAAAGACCATTTATTATTATTATTATTTCCGGTGTTGAGTTAGCGGGAATTCGGTCGAAATGTTGAAGAAAACCAGTTGTTAAATTGTGGACGTTTCGAAACTTTATTGTTTCATCTTCAGGACTCTGAAGTACAAACAAAAACATACATATTAAAATGGTATTCTAAATAGTGATTTTGATTGGAACAAAATAAATTATGTAAAATAACAATCGTTGAAAAATAAAACGCTTCGGACACTACAGAAAACAACATCAAAGGGTACTTACATTTAAGGTGGCTTTCCGGGTTTAAAAAGGGTGAAATAAATAGAGTCGACATAAAGTATAAATAACTACACAGGTTCATGAAAGACTTTGACACATACACGATCGAAGACATGAACAAACTGAACTGTCGTTGAATCGTTTCTTTACATTGTAAAAAAGGCTCGTGCACGAAATGTCTATCGGGATTGGAAAAAGTTGCTTGATAATGATTCGGAATTAATGTTTGATTATTGCTATCAGATTGAAATATGAGTTGTTTAAATTTTCTATATCCGATCTTTTGTTAACATATTTTGTTCCGTGTTTTGTTATTTCAATCATTTCGTTTAAGAGTCTTTTTTTCAATATTGTTTGTTGTCCTAAAATACTAACAGAATTGAAGTCAAAAGTATGGAGTGATGACTTACAATGTTCTGCCAGGCTAGTGGGATTTTTTATTGTTTTCAGCGGATTGTGTCAGTCTCTACTGTGTTCAGTCATCCTTTGTTTTAGATACCTTCCTGTTTGTCCTATATACACTTTCTCACACATGGTATTTTGTAAATGATATTGGATTTCAGGTCTTTTAGTGTTTTGGTTTTGAGTCTTGTGAAAAATTGATTTTTGACTGTGTTTTCACATTTCATGCCGACTTTTAGATTTTCATTTTCTAAAACTTTGCGCAGTTGGGGTGTCAGACCTGTTACATGCGGTAATTTGAAATATTTGATGTTTAACGGTGCTTTTTCTTTGTGTGTATTAGTTCTGTCGGTATTATACTAACTTTTTTATCACAGACTTTGGGTAGCTATTCTTAAGTAGCATCGTTTCAATAAGTTTTAGGTTTTGTTTTTTGAAACTCTCATGTGCTAAGTGTGTAGCTCTGTGTTTGAGATTAGTAATAATGTTTATTTATTGTGTCATTGGATGATCGAAGTGGTAGTTAATAAATCTTTGAGAGTATGATGGTTTATGGTACCAATCAGTTATAATTGTGTTAATTGACCTAATTATTAACATATTTAGAAAAGTAATCCCATCATTTTTTTCCATTTCTACAGTGAACTGGAGTCTAGGATGATAGTCATTGAATATTGTTAATATTCTGTCTACGTTTTCTTTTTGTATGCATAGAACTATATCATCGACAAATCTTTTGAAAAAGACGATAGGAAAATTACATTGATTAAGACACTTATTTTGTGAGTCGGACATAACAATATCGGAGCAAATAGGAGATAAACAATTTCCCATTCCTATACCAAAAATCTGTTCATAGAATATTTCATTAAAATTAAAATAGCTGTTATTCGTCACAAACTGGAACAATGCGATTAATTCCTCTGGTGGAATAGTGGTATTATTATTATTATTACTATTATTATTATTATTAAATGAGGGATATTGATAGTTAAAGAAATACAATAATTTCATTTAGCTCTATCTTGCTGATGTTTCTGTTGAATAATGAACGAAAATTTTACAAGTGGCCAGTATACACGTTCTCATTTTTTGATGTGTTTCCGAACTTGTTTTTCACTTCATTCGGAAGATCATTGAAAAATTTCGGGGCCAAGAACTCGTTAGATCTTTGACCGATTGATTTGGACATAAACGGGATAGACTGTAGATTCTCTTCACGAATGTGTTCATGCTTCCTTTTTTTGATTTTACTAGCTGCATGATAGTTGATCATACATTTATGAAAGAATTCCTGTCTGTGAGTTTTCCTCTTATTCCAATGTCTTCCAAGTATTCTAGAAGTAGAGGATGACCATGTAGAAAGAAGTATGTTTGGATCAACACAGTGCGTTTCATCCGAAAAGATACATTTTCAATAGGTACTCCTTCCATCGTATTGTGTTTTTGTTTTGAAAGATGGTACCGGCATACATTTCATTGAAAAAAATAGTGAAAATTGTTTTTCTGCAGAAAAATCTCAACGGATATTTCATGTTTTAAGTCATCTGAGAAAATTTCGCCAAAATTGGAATTTTACCCATATTCCATACTTTGTCCTCAGTTTGCAAGCTTTGGAGACATGCGGAACTCGTTCTTCTAACGAGCGGCAGAGCTTCGGAACTTTCTGCCTCGGGAAGTGTTCCCTAAGGCACACTGCGTGCAAAAATTCGAGAAGAACACCAATTCTTACCTACTTTCCCTCAAAAGGATATTCGTTTTCCTGGGAGTTGAAACTAAAAAAAAATAACTTTGAATAACTACATAGGGGAAAAAAAGAAACTTAAATAGTTTTCTATTTTTCATTTTATGCTAGTGGATGGCTATATTTAAGGTAAAGCAACAATGACCTCGGCTATCCTTGAGAGAGGAGTTCGGCCCTGTAGTCTTTTAATGAATAGGTTATGCGTTGCCACTGCATCATCCGAATTATGGTTTCTTACGTTACGCCCCCTCTGAAGGATCTCTAACCTTTCTGTGACATTAAAGAATGGATTTTTCACCGAAGACAAAATAACTAAAACACCATCTGAAATTGAAGAAATGATTATGTGCAAAGCACTTAACTGTGATATATTACATTTGATAAGCTATAATTATACTAATATTATTCCTAATGTAAGGTGTCAGAAAATCAGAATGTCGATGATGTTGGCCTTGGAAAACGCATCATCATTTCGAAATGAATTATCGTTTTACGCTTTTTGATTCAATTAACTCTTTAATTCAATCAGTTCTGATTTCAACTGCCATACAAATATATACAATATATTATTTTATTTTATTTGAAATGTTGCAAAGAAGTTAAAGATTTGGGCATTACTTATGACAGCTCGTTATCTGTCACTAAGCACATCAGAAATATTTTCAAATCGGCGAATCGCTTGCTGGGATACAGAATTAGACAAACGGTTCACTTCACTAATATAGATGCTCTTAAAATTTTATATTATAGTCTAATAAGGTCCAAAATGGAATTTGGCGTTCATATTTGGTTTGGAGAATATATGTCGACATTACACCTTCTTGAAAAAATATCATGTTTACTCAAATTACGACACAGTCAGGACTCTTCACCTTAGAAACGAGTTTAAAATATTGTCCCTGGAAACTTTCGGTTTTAATATTTCTATTCAAGATCGAAATTAACTCCCACGTTACATAATTGTGGCCATGTGTCGAATAGCGAATAGTTTCAAAGCTGTTACTGCTTTAGAATAGACTACCCCACAAAACATATTTCGTAAAATGTTGTTAAGACATATTCTGAACGATATTAATTAAGTAGTGATCCATTGTGTATGTGCATAAAATATTATTTTTATATATATGGTATACCTAAATTTGATTATCGTAGGTAATACCACAAGTGTATCGGTGATTATCGAAATAGCAATTCGTTTGAATTTGAGAATCAAATTATGTTGCTTGGCAACCACACGAGCGCTTGCGCGAGTATGGTTGCCTAAAGCAACATAATTTGATTCGAAACCGAGAAGGAATTAACGATAATCACCGATAACACGAGTTGTATTTGTTAAGATTATTTCATGAATAGAATCGAAACCATTTTTATTTATTTATTATTCAATTTAACTAGGAACATTAATCCCGCATTTAGTTCTGAAATTATGCAACTAACAAAACATTTACTTGATATTTAAAACATCCCTCTATTTTAGTTACCAATGACAGAGCGCGTCATTCGTAGTGTCGTCATTGCATGTCTAGTCTACTGCTTCTCGCTCGAGGTTATGTTTTGATAACATTTTGATTTAGTGATTTGATTAATCAACGAGTATGCAAAATTTGTCGAAAATTGTGAAGTTGATATGAATTAATAGTGAGTGCTTATTTAGTTTTGGTCAAAGTTTGGTGTTGTGTCATTATAGCAGCTTGCTAGTGGTAAGTTTGTGTTTTGATAATAACCAATCAGGAATCGAACTACAAAATCGAAAACACGTCATATACATATCCAGTAGCCAATCAAGAGCCGAACTACAAAATCGAAAACATGATGTTTTCATTCATCAACAGAAAAATTTCAACCAATCATAACATGCCATTTTAGCATAAGTGAAATAATCTATGTAATTAGACCATAGAGGTCTGTTTAGATATGAATAAATACATAAATAAATAAATAAATAAATAAATAAATAAATAAATAAATAAATAAATAAATAAATAAATAAATAAATAAATAAATAAATAAATAAATAAATAAATAAATAAATAAATAAATAAATAAATAAATAAATAAATAAATAAATAAATAAATAAATAAATAAATAAATAAATAAATAAATAAATAAATAAATAAATAAATAAATAAATAAATAAATAAATAAATAAATAAATAAATAAATAAATAAATAAATAAATAAATAAATAAATAAATAAATAAATAAATAAATAAATAAATAAATAAATAAATAAATAAATAAATAAATAAATAAATAAATAAATAAATAAATAAATAAATAAATAAATAAATAAATAAATAAATAAATAAATAAATGAATAAATAAATAAATAAATAAATAAATAAATAAATAAATAAATAAATAAATAAATAAATAAATAAATAAATAAATAAATGAATAAATGAACAAATGAATAAATAAATAAATAAATAAATAAATATATATATTTTATTTTCCTGATCTATTTGTAGTTGTTTGCTGTTGATTTGGGAATCTCCTTCCTTCGATGACAAAGTGCCTGTTTTTTGTTCCATTCTACTTTCCTTGTTTATTTGTCCATTAGTAGTGGAACTAATGGCTTCCTTTTTTTGTGCCTGTATCTTTTTTGTTTGTGGAGTGTCCTAGTTTTTTTGGGGCGCTATCGGATTGTTTCTTCTTTATTCAAATGCTCTATTATCAGAACTTCCGAAGGTCTACAAGTCTTTCCTATGTGAAATGCTTCACAATCATTACATAGAGACATGCGTTTGTTGAACTTTTTAGGGGTTTTTATACCTGAACCAATGTAATATTTCTTTCTTCTGTTATCATTGACTATGTGGTCAGTTTCCAGGTTGTTCATAAAAGATTCTGCCAAAAATAGATATTGGCAACTACCCATTGCCATAAACCTTCTGGTTGTCTATAAAACTTCTCGTTGAAGACAAAGAAAAATTCGAGAAAGGCAGATATTTAATAAAGTTAAAATTTGTATAACGGTGTCTTCATCGACAAGGTTACTTCTGATAATATCACCAACCAAAGGTATATATTCTGATTCAGGGACTGAAGTGAAAGGATTAATGACATCAAAAGAGATCACAAGACAGGTTTATGTAGGTGAATTTGAATTGTTGTATACAGATGCCGAATTTAAAGTATTACCTTACAAGTATTTTGGCTTGAAGTTTGTTAAATGTAAATGAAAGCTGCTATTGTTGAAACTGGTGTGTTAGTGAAACTATCACTTAAATTGTCCCTATCAGGTAGTTTTATTATTTTCTGATGTATCCATCAATTCTACCAAATTCACAATTCTACGTAAAAAAAAGTAATGGAGTAATGATAGTGTTTCCATAAGGAATAAGACTGTTTAAAACTTGTTGAAATGATTAGATAGATAGATATATAGCTCTATTGTCTATATGAATACATGAAATGTAACAAAAACAAATTTAAAAGATTGTATGGTATTTACAAAAGTACAATGTAATCATAGAAAAAACCAACGTGAAATATAAAAGATATAATGAACAGATATGTACCAATAAAAAGACAACTTTAGAATTTCTTGATATGAATCGTAATATATAGAAAGACTAGAATCTGTGTGTAAAATACTCTCCCAAACTGAAGAAGCACTTTCCCATAAAAAGGTTCTTTACTGATTTTCTGAATTGACCGTAAACGGTCAATGACTGAAGTGTTTTGGTAATGATTATATATTTGCCTACTTCTATATATTTGAGATTGCTTGGTTATCGCTACGTGCATTTCTCTCCGAATGGTTAACATACTTTTCTTCATGTTTGTGAAGTAAGCAGTCAGTCTCTAAAATGAATATTTTGAATATTGTTATATATGGTTTTTGAAGAAAATGGGCCTACACGAGTCACGTAACTTCAATTTGAATATTATTCTTAAAGCTCTTTTCTGGATAACGAATTCACTTTGCATTATGATCTGGCTTCCAGAGCCCCAAAAAGGAATCCCATACCGGAAGTAACTATCTATAAGTGCATATTACCTACGCCTAAAATCCGAGTCCACGAGATATAACATTTATGGCAAAGCAGCCAGATGACGATTTCTTTTTCAGAACCGTAATTTGTGTCTCAAATTTTAAACTGCTGTAAATGAAAATACCGAGGAATTCAGTTGCAGGCTTGCTTTAAATCATTCGATCACCTAGACTTACTTGTTCCAAATCCCACTTGAATGATACCAGATTTGTTTTAGAAACATTCAGTGATAACATATTGGATTCACACCATTTTTTTATTCTTTCTAGATCTACGTGGATAGATCGAGTCAAAGTATCAGGATCTCTATTTCGCAAAAGTACCGTGGTGTCATCCGCATACAAGGTGAATTCTCCAAATACATCAAGATTTGCCATATCGTCAATATGAAGCAAGAATAAAATTGATTGCGGAACTCCACCAACAATTTTTCTAGTATAAGAATGGCTTCAGTGCTATCTGTGTTGAACTACCCTTGCACTGATGAGAGGCAACAACCTCGAAACTAGTCTGCAGGTGGTCCCCTGTCCAAATCAAAACATAATTTTGCATAGAGGGCACTTGCAACTGCGTCCTCTGATGCTTTGAGGAACGTTGCACAAATATCTGTTAGATTTAATTCAATACCCGTCGTGGTCTTAGCCAGGGGAGTAGTTGTTTTTTATAATAATCCTACGTAGTAGGTGTATATGGGAGTAAAGGGTTCATCATCGGTCGGTAACGACTGTTCGTTACTGAACGATCTCCCAAAGAACTCTGTTTTCGTCGATCAGAAGTGTTGTTGCTCAATATCATTTTTTGACTCCTACCAGTAAGATAAGATTTGAACCGTTCGAATGCTGTTCCCCGGAATCCATAATGGAAGAGTTTTAACAGTAGGATTTCATATTCCACACAATCAAATGCCTTTGAATGGTACAGAAATACAGCTGCAGCCACTTCCTTATCATTTAGGTCATGTAAACGTTTTCAAGGAATTAAAAGATTGCATCAGTCGTGTTTTTTTCGTGTCGGAAACCAAACTGTATGAGAGTTAAAATTCCATGTTGTTCCATTGTTCAATTTTCAAATTATTCAAAAGTGTTAATGCTCAGTACTCGAAATTTCTAATCATTTTCTGATGGTGCTCAGCGCTCGCGAGCATTTCACTATTGAACGTGATCAATAATTAGTGTTAGCGACCACTTTTTTGAGGGCTTAGTGCTCAGTGCTCGCGAGCACATTTTGTCAGTGCTCGTCTCAGCTCTGCTATTTGTCATATTTTTACATAATCGTTTTATATCTGAAATAAATAAATTTTAATATTGTCACTTTTATGACGTGCTACTATCATGTACTTGTAATGTTTTCAAATAAATATATTCCAGTATACTCATTACATCCAGTTATTGTCATCAGATTTGAAAATGTCATCGGGTTTTTAAATCAGCTCCCCTTCGATTTTTCGTATTATTATTACTCAGTAATTTTGAACTTCTTGTTTCAGGTAGGCAAATTCAGAATGGGATAAGTCGGTTTTGAGAACCCAGTAACTTATTTGGACAATTGATTCAGTTGCCCTTCTACAATTGCACATAATTCCTTGATTTTGATTGCAGAGTGTAGAAGCGTGTAATTCCAAAAAAACCATTCGAAGAATCAAATTCTTACCACAAATTAAAACTTTCAATCAATAAGCATTTTCTTGTTCACATTTCTCAACGCCAAATCCTTGTGATATGGTGAAATATGTCCACACATATTTTATTGATATAATCTAATCGGGTAGTGTGAGTTTTCAACCTTTCATTCAGCACCGGTTATCATGATAAACTCCTAGATCTATTAAATAGATATCATTAATATCATGGGAAATTTTGTACATTACGCAGGTGTATCAGCTGATAATGAACGTAATGAATACAGTGTGTATTTTCAATAATAAACTTTGACAACTAACATTTTGGCATGTCTAGAATTACATTTAATTTGCCTATTAGCAAGTTTTATCATTAACTACTGTTATACGAACTTTTTGAATAGAGAGATATTTACAACTTTGATATTGATTTATTCAGAAGGTTCATTATTGTTCAGTTAGTGACACGGTACCTCTAAGTTACAATCAATATAGCTGCTTTCGCTGATTGTATTCGTTAGCTCTGAAAATATCGACTACCACGGAAGTCAAAATTGATATGTTTAATGGACGTTCCATAGATATATATTCTCAATTCTTCGAATTTGAATGAAATACATAGAAGGAATTTGAATTAATTTGACAACTGTGTGGATGCTACTACGTTGATGTTCTGAATACTGGAAAACAACTCCGGAACATTACTCCCATTCTCTTCCATTCCAAAGTGTTTGAGGATGAGAGAAATTTAATCAAAAACGCCAAAAAGGAATAACAATTTGAAATGAGCTTACCTTTGTTCCATAAAGTTCATGTCCCTTTCCAGGCCTGTAATGTTGGTGAATTAATTTTTTTCACCTGTTTTCATGCAGTCACTTGCATATATTTATACATACAGTGAAGCTTTTTTTAATCCCCCCCTCCTGTTACCTTTTCAACGGTTCGCCATACAAAAATGGGACAGAAACCGTTTTGAATGGTTTGACCCATACTACCGAAATTGTGAAAATACTCATTAACAAAATTGAAAACAATGAAGATGTGTATAAAGAGAATTGAATCCCTTTTTCAACAATGTGTCATTGGAATGTTTGAATTGATGTACCCTCCGTGCCCTCTATCGGACAATCATATAATGTTTTTTATTTCGAATAGTAGTACTGCTGGTACCATTCAAAATAGGTTTTCTTCCATGTTCGTACGTCAAATCGTTCAAAAATTAACAGGTGGCTGGACTAAAAAAACCCGCACTGTAGCTTCTTCGTCTCTTCTTGTACACATACTCTGAAAAAACAAATGAAGGATATTTAGCAACCAATAATTAAACAATGCTGAGAAAATGATTAGAGCTACAAATATATGAGAATTAATAAAGTGAAAATATAGTATTTTTCGATTTTATTCCGACAGTTCCAACCTTTGACAGCTGTTTCGTGGTCACCCACTCATCAGAAAGGATTTATGGATCTTTCAACTAGTGACTGTAGATGTCATAAGTAATTTTCTGTAGGATTGATAAATATAGGAATATTGAAATAATCTCATGAATTTGGGGCATAAATAATTGAAATACATACAGTTCAATATTATTTTGAATTGCGAGAGTGCACCGGCGATCAGCTGATGGCCGTTGTGATTTTCTAGCGAGAGCACAGACCCTAATCTGTGGCGAGAGTGAGAGGAAGCGTTGCCAGACTGAATTTTATAGACTCTTCATACGAATCGACGAAATGTTTCTAGAATTCCTGAAACAAATACGCATGTGCCAAAAATATTGACAGCTAAATTTTTACAACGAGCATACGCAGAAACCATGTATACAAAAGTTTCATTATTTTATAAAATTATTCTCCTGGTTTTTGGAACAATATATATTTAGAACAGCGAAATTATACATAAAAAACATTCATAATTTTTTGGTAACTGGTTCGTTCAGGTACATAAATGAGTGTCGCAAATGTTGAAAAATTAATAAACTAAATAGACAAGGTATTCCAAACAAGAGAGGATCAATCAATGGATCCTAACCTAAAAACAAATGTGTTCCTAATACAATAACAAATATATTGCAGATTTCAAGAACTATTTGTTCACAACAGCAAAATCAAAACTTACAATATACGAATAGGGACTTGATCATATATGAATTAAGCATGAACACGAGTAACTAACATTCAAGAAATTACTAAATTTTCTCTGAAATCGATATAAAATGTTTAAAGTCCAAACGTAAACAGTGCGGAAAAGTAAGCTTCTTCCTTTTTGTTAGGTTAATGGAAAAGTTGTATTTTTGACCTCCTAATCTGTCAATTGTGCACTAAACCAATGAATTTTGATAACTCTGCTTTCTACCATTCAAGCTTTCCCATTCCTTTTTCCCATTTCTCAACCACATGTTCACACCCAATTTTGATTATATGCCAAATTTCTCACCCACTGGCCAATCAAAAAACGGTACGTGATAAGTATTATCAAGTACATGTTTTAAAACCGGAGTCAAGGTGCACAACTTCTGAAAAGTTGAGATTCAATTCTATTCCATAAGTCAGATATTGGTCTGATATGTGTGACGTAAGTTTTTCCTTAGATGCCATTGATTTTGAATTGATAATCTCTATTTATTCATTCAAGAAGCAAATTCTTCGAATCTAAGGAAATTTCTTTGCATCTGGCAACGCTGGAAAGGATAACAACTCAACAAGTGCGGTTGTCTAAATCAGCCAAGCGAGGTGCGCGTTCGTTTGCCGAGAAATATTTGTGAATAGTTGGCAAAAAATCAACTAATTTATTGATATACACATAGATGACACATCCGCACACACCGACAAGCACGAATATACCCACATGCATTCAATTATATGCTTAAAATATTATGGAATCGATGATGTGAAAATAAAAGTTCAATTGTTCCGATGGTTAACGAGTCTATGAATTTCCTGACGAGGTTTATGAAGTTACCACTTCTTGAGTTTGGATTTAAACATGGTGAAGCAAAGTAGTTGTTTCAGGTCACTAGGTACTTCACTATATATTTTTAGAGCAAGATACAAGAGGCTTCTTTTCCCTATTGTCTTCAACATGCGAGGTACTTTAGAGACTGATTTTCATGTCTGGTTGGTTGAGAGCTTTGGAGTGTGTTGAAATTTCTTCTTGGATAAAAGATTAGTGCTAACTCAAAAATTTGCTGGATATCCACAACTTCAGCTTCCTCATAAAGATTGTCGGTAGAGTAACTAGTTTTTTCCCAAAGTAATTTTCAAGATCCATTTTTGGATAGTTTCCAAATTTTTCAGGTAGTAGCTCGTGATACCACCACTCGCTATCATTCCATTTTGTGACTGAGTTTGTATCAAAATCAAAATAAAATATAAAAATAAATAATATTTTTTTATTAGATGATAATATGTACATTCCATTTGAAATTGAAAACAAGATGGATTCCCAAAACTTTAACTGCTGCCCTGAAAGCGATTCTAAAGATTTCGTCATCACGTTGGAAACTGATTTTTGTATATTCTGGTAAGTTTGAGTTGTAAATGGTTGAAAAACGATTTTTGAAGATTCATTGAGGAGAGTTCTCTATTGAGAAAATCTAATATAATATTGTAGTGGCCAGATTAATTTATGAAATGAAAAAAATAAAATGAAAATTGAAATAATCTGACCACAATCACACTCACCCTGTATGACAGCTAATCGATATGTACTTTGGGTGCCAATTGGCTACCCTCTCCTGAGAGAATAACCACAATCGTAGACTCACACAGTGAGTGAAGCCAGATTGTTACACAATTATACCACATTAGCTTTCAAACAGTTGAGATGTGATTGGGTCTTTGATCCAGGGTAAAGATGCGTTCAAAACAATCAGTAATCAGTACAAATTCAAAGTTATGAATATTTTAATGCCTTTGATATTTTAAGCAGCTTCCTGGCTCACAGTTGCTGCTATACGCCGAATGGCAAAAACTTATTTTGCCAATTTACCACAGACAGTGCTTTTATGTGGAGCCCAGGTAAGAGATGGGTCAAGATTTACTCCAAAAAATTTTTACTGGGTCCACCTGGGAAACAGTGCAATGGACATTGTGATTATTTGAAAATAGGTATGTTTCAGATTTCGTTTCATTTAAAAATAATTCATTGTGGTCAAACCATTGTTTTGCATGATCGGTAATGTTTGCTGAAATATCATCAACAGGGGCCAGGTAGCCGAGTGGTTAAAGCGACATTGTTTCACTTTTGGCTGCCAGTCAAAGGTTCAAACCCTATCGACTGCAGAACTTTTTCTGATGGCCCGAGAAAGTGCTAGGAATCGCACGTAAAAAGGTAAGACTTCGTTAATCCTTAGCTCGCACAAGTTTCGAATTCTGAGGGCTGCCGTTCGTAAGGGGACGACAGCTGGTTAACGGAAAAAACAATTTTAACAAAACAATCACTGGTTGATTCCATATGGAGAGTGAATGATGTATCATCAGCGTATAATATGGTCAGTGTTTCATGTGAGAGGGTAGGTCATTGGCATAAATTAAGAACAAGAAAGGACTCAAGATGGATCCCTGCGGTACACCCGTTTTAATAACAAGTTCCTGATTTATGTTATCGTTATTATAGACCTCTTGGGTTCTATTCTCAAGGTAGGATTGAATGATATTTCTAGCAACTCCTCTCATTCCATACCATTCTAATTTCTGCAGTAGTCTTTCATGATTAACATAAACAAAAACATTTGACAGGTCAGTAAATAATGTTAAACATGATTGCTTATTTTCAAAAGCTTCGATGATGTTGTTTGCCAGTCTGTTTACCGCATAACAGTGCTTTTCTTTTTCCTAAATCCAAATTGATGAGCACCAAACAAATTGAGTTTTTCCATATATTCACTAAGTTGTATCAAGATCGCCTTTTCTATTAGGTACTTCAGAAATTGTTGGTGAAATATGTATTTGTCTGTAGTTTTCAGGTAGTTATTTTTATGGATAGCAAGTACTTTAGAAGGCTTGAACACAGATGGAAAGATTCCGTCAGAGAGACAGTTGTTGATGATGAAAGTGAGATGTTTAATCAGGAGTGATATAAACTGTTTGAGCAATTTAGTACTGATTCCATATATATCTTGAGTACTTTTGGTTTTAAGATTAGTGGCAATTGATAGGATTTCTTTTTCATTGAAAGGCCGTGAAGAGAGGAAATTTGGTAATTTATTGAATTCATGTGTAATTGAAATATTTTCTTGGGTTCCAATGCCATCAACAATATCTTCAGCATAATTGGTGAAGAATTCATTGAAAATATCTACATCAAACGCGTGCTGAGTTTCATTTTTGTTGTCAGATAAAGTTATTTGGTTATGGTAATGGTTTCTCTTTGCCTCTTCAAATGCTTGGTTATATTTTTTCTTCATTGAGTCATAGTGTAATTTATTAAAATTACTTGGATTATTTTTTGTTATTTCGTATGTGAGTTGTATAATTTGTTTGAGTTTATTAATTCCAAACGTTCTCCAATTATTGCTGTAATTTGGTTTGGTTTCATATTGACCCAATATTATTTGTAACAATCTACATCTACCATTATTATTAATATAATATTGTTTTTTCAATATTCACCCATATTGGATCAATATTATTTTATCTTTTACAGTATATCTATATTGGCCCAATATAAAACCAAGATTCGGCCAATATGATGTGTCACCTGGGCGTGTTTGCTGCAAATTCTACTCTAGATTTCCTGGAAAACAACCCCAGAACATGACTACCATTGACAATCAAATGTCTGAGATCATCTTTCGTCAACGAACTTTTGCTGGGACTCAACATTAACAAAGCTGGTGGGTCTGTATAAATTCCACCGATCGTTCTAGAAAAATGTGCCCCCGAACTAACACGTTATTTGCAAGGTATCCAACCTCCCCTTTAATTTGTGGGTAGGTTTTTCCGACAGGAAAATTGCAAGAGTACCACCAAATAATGAAATATTTCAGAACTCCGAAACTTTCAGATTCTATAAAAAAAGAGTAATTCGTTTCGTTGGTAACGCTGTGATTACCAGCTCGCACACTTCTATGGAACATCGCAGAAATGTTGGCGACCTGTCTCTGTTTAATAGATATATTCATGTGTCATGGTCTCTCTGAACAGTACAGGATTTTTTTCATTGAGAATGAAAACAAACAAACAAAAAAATACTATTCAACTAAGCCTTCGAATGAGTGAAATTGAGAAAAATCGTATCTCTCACTATTGGAAAGTAAATCTTCTATGAATTATATTTGCTCCATTTTAGCCATCCCGATGAAATCACTAGTAGTTATTTGAATTATTTTTCAGTTACTATTTGTAGGCGATTGTATCAATATCAGTTATTGCTGTATTACATTACCAATCCTACAAGAGATATTCCCTTTGTATTCATTCTTTATATCTGATTGCGTATACAATTCGTCCTACCCTTATTATCCTGTAACTGTTTCAATCCATGACAGAATAGATTCTGCTATCAGATTTTTTTTTGTAACACTCCATTATTTTTGCCACCTAAGGAATGACAAGAGTTTGTTGTAATAGATATTGTTCAGATCTGATGAACTCAAATTTAATTACCGGTATAGTAAATTGGCTGTTTTCAAATCATCAACTTTCATGGTCATCATTACCAGAATGACATTCGAATAAAATGCGACATTACCTGCTGATACAAAAGAATCTTATTCAAAATGAATAACGATGATATCCATTGAAAAGAATCGACTTCATCTGTGTGTCAAAATATTCTGCAACAATGGATTGTTGACGTCTATTGAATATCAACATTGACAGATACTTCAAATCTCACATGGTGACTTTCAGAATTTGCTATTGATTGACGTAATTCAGATACAATTCTCCTCAAGAGGAACTAGATAAGTGTGAATGACTGTCATAGTGTCGTCTGTGTCGAAGGATTCCACTCATATTCATAATAGGTCCCAAATGAACCGACTGACTGGATGTTAGATTATTATTTCGAAGTTATGTTGGTCGACCTGGTCATAAAATCGTTCGCTAATTTTGACTTTCTATTTCAGTCATTAGTTGACTTCCGATAATATATTATTCGAGAGTTCTATAAAATTGCTGTTTCTCAACTGTCATATTTTAGAATATTCCTTTTTGAAAGCTCTGTAATTTTGTATACTTGAATTTGACTGTTTATTGAGAAAAATATATAGATATAAGGATTCATTTGAATATCACAATAGGGTTTGAAAATAAAATAATATCAAGATAAAAATCTTGATTGAAGTCCGGGACTCAAAGTGATGGCGCATTTGCTCTTTCAGTTGCTGTTTTGTATGGGAAAATCAACCACGCTGTCAAATTTACTGCCATCAGTAGAAGAAAAGCGTTTTGAATGTATAACTAAAATTTTTGGAAAGGTTTGAATATGAATCATCTTTTTTGAATTTCCTATTCCTTCCACAAGTTGAACAGTATGGGCTCTTCTGTCAACAGTTCAATGCATTGTGTTAATTTCACGACTTCGTTTGGTTAGTCTGGAATAGTTATCGAAAATTCCCAAAAAGGTTCAAGAGTAACAGAGCAGTAATTACAAAAAGTGCATTCCAATATAGACTTCACTTGACCGGCAAATGTTTCCACATATTATATCTTAACCAAGAATATGGAAGCTTTCTGATTATCACTCATGATAAACGTTTTGTGAAAGATGATTATATGTACTCTTCTTGTTTGAATCTTCATGTAAGCCTACCAGAAGATGTCTTAGAAATTCTTCCGAATCTGCTGGGATGCTATGATTAAAGGAAGGGGTAAAATTTCTGAATAGATGGACGAAATGTGAAGTATCATCCATTTTTCGAGATGAACCAGGACTCCAGATATTTTTCATCAAAGATATAATAGATTTCACTAGATTTCCTTTTATTCTTGATCTAGAAGTATTCAAATCATCCATACAAATACCTTTCTTGAAAAATTCCAACAAAACCTTGGTGTTCGAAAGAATCGGATCATGCCATTCATAAAACTGGTACTCCCTACATTTTTCAATCCTCTTGGGCCAAATGTAGAAATGGAGTCTTTGTTGTTGTAGCATGCTCACCTATGTTTAACGAATCTATAGGTTCATTGTTCCTGTAAATGAAAGAAAGTGATAGAGAAACTGATATTGATTTTTTGAAAGGTACTGCGTGATTATTTTTGATAACTGATTTGCATCTCGTTGGAAAATCGGGACAAAAAATATTTCATCCAGTGGATGAGATGAGGGAATTGTATCTATTACAGAAGAAGCATTGCTCCGTTGAATTGCTGTTTTACTGATCCTTTGTATCAAAAATGACGTTGAACGTTTATCTTTTGTAGTGCGGCCCAATCTCCTTCCAATTTCATGAATAAAGGACAAAAATCCATGGTCAAAGACACCAAAAGTTTCGACAGCTATTGGATGGAAAAGATAATTAAGTCAAGTCGAATCAAGTCAAAAGGGCCCCGCAAACACCTTATGGGATTTGGGTCCCAGTAGATTTTTTTGAATGTTCAAATATGCCTGAAAAGAGGAAATTGCAGTTTTTTATGATAATTCCTCCTTCCCCAAAACGGCACAAAACGAAGAAATTACGGTGGATTTTTCTGAATTTTCAATATGATGGAGTTCAAATTATTTTGAATAGAAATTAATCGGGTGGCAAACCCCAGTAATGAATAGTTTTGATGCTAGGGTGCGTTGAAATCATACCTTGCTCAGAAAAGAATATTTATTATTATAGGACGAAACAATATTTCTACGTATTTCAGTTCAGATTATGCTGAGCAATTGTGTAATTTTTCATACAAAAATATGAAACCATCCTCTTACCTCCAACCCCTATTTTAAAACACGAAAAAAATCAATTCAGGCATCAACTCAAATTCAAATTGTCTAATTTTCATTTATTTTCAAGATTTTCGCCCAATTGATTAATATTCAAATAACATCAAATACGCCCTATCAAAAAGTCAGCAAAATCCACAAATACTTTTTGAAAGGAGAGAATGGTTAAATTAAACAACTGTACGATTTCCTTAATTTGAGCTGATTAAAACATTTATTTTGATAAAGCATTGACAAGTTGTACAGAGAATAAATTTTTTTCGTAATTTAAAATAGGGATTGGGGCGAGGGGAACGTTTTTTTTATAAAATTTTACACCATTGTTCACCATAATCAATCAATCATATACACTTTATTGTCCAAGAAATAATCCTTATTGACAAAGTAAATGTAGAACTAAGTAAAAGTTAAAACGTATGTATATAAACAGATACAATTCAAACATTACAGATAAACATAATCTAAACTAAAATACGTAGATACATTGTTTTCTTCTATGATAAGGAATAGTTTATTGTGAGCAAGCATATTAAAAATTCAGAAATATCCACCAAGACTTTTTCGTTTTGTGCCTTCTGGATGGAAGGGCGATAATTATAAAAAACTGCCTTTTTCCCTCATTCAGGCATATTTAAATATCCGACGATACATATAAGGCACTCGACAATTATTTTTTTTGCGTTTTGTATTAGGAGTTGGGGGAAGAAGGGGGTTAAGAATTTTTTTTATAAAACAGCACACTATTGTGCAACATTAGCACCAATGAAACAAGTGAAAATATTGTTACCGGATTCAAAATAAATAGTCTAATCTGCGCAAAGCGTAATTTCAACGCTGCAAAACTGTTCACTTTTTTAGGTTGGCGCAATGGTAACGTTGGTTGAGAATTACATGGACTTCATCAGATCAAAAATTTAAAATAATTCACCGGGACCCAAATTCCATAAGGAGTTTGCAAGGTACTTTACTTTATGGTCAAAGATAAACTCTTGTTGACAAAGCATTAGATGAACACTTAAACATACATGTAATAAAATAGGTACATGTCAAAAAAAAAATTCCACGCACAAAACATTACATTTGAATCACTATTATATAGAGGTTATCACAGTAGAATTCGTAGATCGAATAGTAGGCTTTTTCTACTAAAAGAGTTAACTGAACTTTTGTTATCTGTTATATTTTTCAGCATAGAAGGAAGATGGTTGTATACTTTAATACTTTCATAAATCAGAAAATGCTCAGTCAGAGCAAATTTTGGAATAAGTAAGAATAGCATAAGGCCCTGTCTGGTATTGACAATCATTTCTGGGAGTGTACATGCTACTTTTATTTTTGTGATTTAGACATACTGTTTCCATTATGCATAAACAAGTGACAGTTGATATATTGTGGCAGATCAATTGAGGCTTACAGTGATCTCTCGATTGAGACTTTGTGATATATCTCAATGACCGCTTCTGGAGAGGAAATATCGTATTATGTAATTGTAAGTTACAATGGCCCAAAAAGCTACCCCATAGCGAATATGTGATTTGATTAATGCAAAGTAAGCCATTCTAGATGAAGTATACCCCAGCTCACTTGATATCACCTTAATTGCGTAACATCCACTGGAGACTCTTTTACTCAAATGTGTAACATGTTCTTTAAAATTTAATATATTGTCTATGTAAAAACATAGGAATTTCTAACGAAGTTTGTTTTCTATGTAGTGATTCTCCAATTCTAAATCGTTTAGTGCACATTTGAAAGTAACTTGTTTTGTTCAGGTTGGAACATGAAGAGTTAGCGTTACACCAGTTTTGAATATGTTGAACATCAGTTTTTATCATATTTGATTAATTTCTTCATTACAGCATATAAAGCAAAAATAGGTCATTTATATAGATTAAAAACAAGACGGGTCCTAAAACAGACCCCGCCTGTGCTACTCCATGTTTGATGTCACTGAGATCAGACTGTCTGTCCACTTGATGTTTTCACAAACACAAACTGGCTTCGTGCTGGCAGATACGAATCAAACCAGGTCAAATTTGTTCCTCTTGAAAGCCGAATTGACGACTGTACAGGATATTATTTCTCGAAAACAAGGACATTAGTCTTTCTTTCACCAATCGCTCAATAATTTTTTAAACAGTTAGTAATGATGAAATGGGCCTGAAATTTGAAGGATCTTCCAGATCTCCACTCTTATGCAATGGAATTAATTAATTAATTCGTAATTGGCTTTTACTGTATTCCAAAAAACTAAAATCCTCATTGCAAGGTTGATTACAATATTCATGTATGAAGTAAAAGTCACACTTACATAATATATCTAACATTGGGAGCAAATAGTAGTTTATAAGTATTATCTTAAATAATTCAAGATCACAACAGAAAGGAACGATATTCATAAGGTGATTAATAGAAGAACAAGAAAAAAAGAATGAAATAACCATAGCTATTTTCAGAAAAGTCGGAAACATACCATTCCTGGATGATTCATTCATGCATTCAGTCAATACCTGTAATGCACTTAGAGGTAGATTTTGAATTATTTTTACAGTTTTTCCATCCATACTCGCCGAGTTTTCATTTCTTATTTCACAGATTATCTGTATAAGCTCATCAACATGCGTATCAACAATATTTACATTTTTGAGGTATTCCAAGGGGTCACAGCTGGCTTTTATGTTCTCTTTCAGTTTTTCGCCTATAGAACAATATAAATCATGGAGTTTTTTTGACGAATGTCATATTTTAGATTGGCCTTGATTTGACCCCTGATGTCAAGAACTATAACCAGTTTTCTTTTATTTTATCATTGGCGGCTCTGATTTTCTCTGCATAATTTTTATCTTTAGCGCTTTTAATGGTTAGCCTATATTAGCCTATATTAATTAAAATATGTTGAAAAATATGTGTGTATATGTATATGTATGGTCAAGGTTTTGATATTTCTCCCTTTTCAATATTTCGCTGGATATTGCTGCAACCCCTGCGGACTTAAAAGTGTTTGCTAAATGAGACTCAGCAACTGTGTCTGCACAATGAAGTCCCACACCACTTATGTACGCTGAAACGTGTGATGTCGAAAATATAATATTTACTAGTAAGTACTTGGTATTTCATATCTCTTTCTCAATATAATGGGTAGAAGATTGATAAGGCAGATTATACTCGACCTGTGATCATTTTAATCATTGACTACTGACTTGGTTAGTTACATGGACAGGAGAGATTCATTTCAGAAACAACATGGAGATTCGTTTTACAATACACTTATATAAGGATCGATCAGTTTTGTCACGATATATGCTATTTAATAATAATAATACTTTTATAGGACACCAAATTGTATAACATGTTATAGAAAAAAATATGTATACATAAATCTAATGGGTGAGCAACGGGCATTTGGTCCATATTGCGGAGTTATCCCTAACCTGATCTTCCACAAAAGCTTTCCTTCTGAAATAAAAACGTAATAAGGCTGAAAAGAGTGATGAGAATAGTAAGCTTTTGAAAAAAGAGAAAGAAGGGGGCAGAGAGAGAGTAGAAGCAGGTCAATCAGATTTCCATTGCGATTTCTTCATTCGTAACACTTCAGTCTTGCTGTTTTTTCAAAAGTATTGGTCGTTAGGGAAAAACAGTTGAGATTTCAGTTGTTTATATAATCAATTGTGGCACATATATTATATGAGAACGAGCGCCTACAAAATTATTTTTGTTAGCAGTAGTAGTTGAACCACTTTACTTTGCAAATTCAAATTGTGAACTTTTCTATGAACCAAGTATGTCATGTAGGTAGGGAAGAATTTTATGCTTGATGATTTTAAAGAAACTTCTATGTGTAGACGTCTGCGGTTAATCATATTGAGCCAGTACACATCTTTAAGTTTGTGAGAAATTCTGGATCGATTTCTAATACCAAAAATTAATCTTATGCAGGAATTTGGTAGTTTCTGTATGATCCTTATGTCATCGCTATCTAGACAATAGTGATTACTGAGTCGCATATTCTTTTTTAATTTCTGTACTTAGGAATATATCCATTTCAGGAATGCATAACCAATTCTGAGTTTATAGGTAACATATGTTTTGTAAACCTAAGATTGGTGTCTATAATAAGCCCCAAATTTTCAGAGTGAGACTTGGAATCTATTTTGGAATGTCCAATTTTCGAATAGCAACTTTTTGCTTGCTCATTCCCTAATATCACAGCCATTGACTTGTGAGTGTTGAGTTCTGTCCAAATGTAATTTTGGAATTTCATGTAAACCACAAAGATTGAAATGTAGGCGTATCGACGCGACGTCTCCCTGTAAATTCATAAATTGCTGGACAGTGGCAGAAGGCCACAAATTGATTCATTATTCCTTCGTTAATGGAATTTTCATTGTTACTCTTTGTTTGGGGTATCGATTGTTGTGAATCCTGAAGCATTCCCGCTGAAAGGGACACCTTTTTGTTATCGAGTATAATAATATGTACCATAGCTTCAAAAACACGTATATGGACAAGCAGTATTTCTTCGTACTATTTCAACATGTTCACTCGTAGTTGATTTGGAATCCGGATATGCACTTGTAGGAGAATGTTTTGGATACTTGTTCTCAATGAGATATTGAATAAATTTATAAAATTGTTCTCGGTAGCCAAGAGCAGATATTTTGAGTGCTTACTTTCTTTGTTCAAACTAAGATGTTTCAAAGATCTGGTATAAATACTGCAAACCCAATATTCCTCTCACATCGGTTCCGGGGATGAAAAACAATATTGTTTATCCAAGTTTGATACCCCGCTGTTAACTTTCGAACGGATTGTAATTTTCGAATAAATTTCTTTTTGTTGAAATGGCAGTTCATAAGCTACTTCTTGACAAAAAAATGTTTATCTTTCAAACGTCTTTCAATTCTCAATACGATAGCATAATCTCAAACAAAAATGTCGATCCAAAACAAAATGCAGGTACATAATGCTAGAACTATCATAAAGTAGCCCCACCCCTGTTAAGTTTTGAACGGGTTGGATTTTTTCTTTCAATTTTTTTTTGATGGAATGGGATTTCATAAGCTTTTTTCCGTCAAAATAGGATTCATGTGAGCAACATTTGTTTCAGTTATGAAAGCACGTTTTTCTAGAATGAACATGTGAATAGACATAACTACCGCTATTGGAGCACTGAAAGTCGTCATGAGTTCAGGGAAACACATACTCAGTACATTTAAAAAGTTAATGTTTGGACTGGCATATGGAGCGTATCATAGGTCCATATTTCTTGAGAGAAAATTTTAACGGAGTTCGATATTTGAGGAAGCTACAAGAAGACATCTTTCCGGAAATAGTTCAGGTGGCTGGATATAACAGAAAATGTTTCTTTTCAATAAGACGGAGCGCCACCTCATTATTTCAGGCCATAGTAACCAACATTTTCCGGAAAGATGAATTGATAGGTGGGGTCCTATTGAATGGCCAGCTCGCTTGCCTGATTTATCCTCTTTGGATTTTTTTTGTGGGGATACCTCAAATCTCAAGTGTACAGAACCACCCCAGGATTGGTAATTGAATTGAAAGAATGCATAAGAAACGTATGCAGGAATCTTACAGTAGAAATGTTTGAAAAGGTAAGAAGTGAATTTCAGAATCGTCTCTTCATGTGCCAGGAAGTCGATGGCTAACATTTCGAACATTAGATTTGTTTTTCTCCACTAATTTCTCAGATATTTATGTAAAATAAACATTGTTGTTTATTTTGGATGATTTTCTTAATTTGGATGAAATTCCATAAAACAATCACCTGAAATTTCATTCGCATATGGCACTTTTTACAAGTTTTGGGAAAAAAACTGTAATTCAACGATCCCAAAATAAATTGATGATTTCACTAAAGCTCATTAATAGCCATCGAAAAGATCCTCATATGGCAGAGCTTTAGCAAGTATGTACCGCCATTTTGTTTTGGATAAATGATTTTGTTTGAAATTTTGTTGTCGTACTTATGAAGAATCCAAATACAATTCAAAGGATGTATCACTCGACGCCCAGCCATTTCAAAGAAAAATTGAAAATGGCGGACAAGCGCTATTTTGGAAAATGGACATTTTTTTGTTCTCAATTGGTAGATTCTGATGTACCAGCCAAAAAAAAATTCAAAACAGAATTCAAATCCGTTCAAAAGTTAACAGAGGTGGGGGTCTAAGAGAGTTCTTACATTTTGTACCGTTATTTTGTTTTGGATGAATATTTTCATTCGAATGATTGTGGACGTATACAGAATTGTAAGACGTTTCGACTGAGGCATCACTTTACCCCCAAAGTCATTTTCCCCCAAGTTTTTCAAAATGGCGTTGGGCAGCCGTGTAGAAGGATAGACATTATTTTTGTTGTCAAAAAGTAAATTATTTTACCATAAAAAATTTCAAAATAAAATTCCAACCCGTTTAAAACTTAGCAAGGAGGGGGTTACTTTATGGACTGTATCTGAAACACTATTGTCTAAATATTGTCTCCAACATCAAGAATGAATATTGCAATCCCAAAATTTCAATGAAATGAATATTCAAGTTTGATATTACATCGGTTGAATAGTATTCCACCAATATTCAACAAATCATATTAATCCATCATGATTGAAATTGGTACAAAAACCTCACGCCAATATTGACACAATATTACAAAGAAAACTCATTACCATTATTGGAACTTGAATACTGGCTAAATATTTGAATGACAATGTCGTAATAAGCTATGATCAAACCTGGGTAAAAAACCGCCAGGTGATTCTGTATAGAACATCAGCGAAAACCTAAGAAAATGCACTAAATGCTGCTCACAACTCATTTTCGATGTAGTTTACTCAGTGTTTATGACGTCCAAAAGGTAGACTCTGATAACACATCAATTGATGGAGAACCAACTGTAGTTGTAGAAGATCCGAGTAATTCGACATTTCTTTTAATTTCTATTATTTTTTTAGGCAAAATGTACACTTCAAATATTCTACCCATATATCCAAATAATATCGCACCAATATAGCTGAATGTTTGGGGATAATATTGACTGTTTCAAGAATATTTCGCAATTGTTATTTTTAAAATGTCACAGTAACATTGGACCACTATCGCAAAATATTTGTTTTTTATGCCAATATCACTTTCAAATATTTTGCCAATATGGTACCAATATTATGCCAATGTAAATATGCTACTTGGATTAACAAGAGAACATGGTAATGGTGTTGGCCCAAGAGACCCAAACACGTGTCTATTTTCTTACCAAATTGCTTTTGTTACCTAGTTGTAGCATACTTTATTTATGATATAGTATTCTAGTTCCTCCGTAGCTATTCTCACAGCTCAGGAGCCAGAGGACAATTTTTGTTCAAATCTTCGACATGTTCATTCGATTCAAGACCGTTGTCATTATATTTATAACCGTAAAAATTTTGAATCGTTCAAAAAACAACAGTGAGTGCACATTTGAAATACACTATCCTAATTTTCAATATATTGAAAAACAATAGGTTTCAGTCTCATCCATCTTTTACTATTTTCAAATCTGAATTGATGATATGATGAAGTTCAACTTTCTTATCTTTATGCCATAGTATGGTCTTCAGCGAACAGTGTGAAATTTCCTGAAATGTCAAGCGTTGTCAGATAATTCACATACAGTTATAGCAAAATTGGACCTAAGACTGATCCTTGAAGTACACCACACTGTACCTTACCCAAACTTGTTACTTTGTCCTTACTACCAGTGTGCGATCAGATATGTCATCAACCATTCATATGATTCATTTCGATGGCCGCATCGATGGATCTTCCGCAACAGTATCGATGATTTCGGATAACGTGGGAAGTGGGTCTAACATTCATAGGAGATGTCATTTTACCACCTCCATAGATTCGTATAACGAGATTTCTTTAAATCAGAACGGAAGTTTCATCAATACCAGTTGTGATATCATGCAACGTTACTTAAAATTCTTCAATATTATTGCCATATAGTAACACTCACGTCTGCTGCATTTACTAGCGAATATCATCAACTCCATCTCTCATTAGATTTGTTGGTGACACCTTCAATGCAATCTTTAAAATTATTGTCTTTCGCTGGTTTGATCACTTATGAACCTATGCTGTGGAGATAGAAAGGGCCAGACTAAGAAGTACTTGTGGAGCCGAATATCCTGCACAACGCGTCCTACAATCCACAAGAGATAGGTCGAAAATGGCTTCCCTAAGCGAGTCTAGCATAGAGGAAAGAGGCGTCCTATCACCATTGCTGTGGGCAACCCTGGTGGACGACCTGCTCAAAAAACCATCCGATGTAGGCGTTCATTACCTAGGATATGCAGATCACGCAAATTTCGAAGGCATTAAATACAGAAATCCTTGAATTATGGATTATTTGAGACAGATTATTATAAAATAATAGTCGAAAATCCCTAATGATGTTTTATTATTCAAGTGTGAGGAATAACGACAATTATGTACAATCCTATACAATGGTGAATAAATGACCCATAGAAATAAATGTATGAGATTCTGGAAACTGCATCTAGAATTAGATTACTCAAAAAAAATGTGAATAGAATCCGATCAGTTTTAGTATGATTGTCAAAACAAATATTGCTTGTAGGTACTGAGACCCATTGTTAAACACATAATGATATACAGTTACACTAGAAAATATCCACAGTGAATGATAAACATATAGTTCCTTTATATATGAGGATTTCTCAGATTCTTTGGTGATGATAAATTTCAGATTTAAGTATCTAATAATGTGAAGTAATACTTAGGTATGGACATTCAGAATTCATACAGCTAAACTCAGACCAACCTTCGATCGAAGGAGTCAGGACATTACAGATTGTGGATGTCAGCAAATATCCAGGTGGAGCATAGTAACGTACGGTAGAATAAGCTCTTGGCTGAGGCAGGAATGAGAGTCTGGTAAGAGTGAAGCAAGCCCTCTGGTGGAAGTGAAATAACCCTATCTGATGATAATGAAATGATCCCTTCGGTAGAAGTTCAATGAGCCCTTCGCTAACACCCTGTAAAATGAAGGAAACGGCAACCCATTTCAACACTTATTGGGTGAAGTAAAAAATAGTGAAGACAAAGAAAAACACTCGAAAGGAATTAAAAAAAATACATGCCTCTTTACTCAAGAGGGTTAACAAAAAATGACGAAATCATTTATTTCAAATGAATGAATTGAATATACAGATACGATGAAAAATGTCTGATCACCTCAATGTCTCGTTCATCATAACCCCCAAAACATTTCCACTCGCATATTTGAACTCGTTTCACCATAAGCATTTTTATGAAAAAAAATTAACTGACATCTGTACTACCAATAGCCGAAAAATGAAAATGCCATCTCTCTTATTCACACTAGGATAGAGTTAGTAGGATACGGAAAAATAATAAATATTGGAACACGTCTAATTTGACATAGATAGTGGATGAAAGGAATGTTCGTATCGATGTTTGTTGGAACAGCTCATACCTGCCTACTAGCTGAATGCAGTTAACAGGAATAATCTGAATAACGGCTCAGAAATAAAGAACAAATAGAAATAGAACATAAACATAATTATACAATAAAGTGAGTAGAAAAATAAATGGTAGGTACGTGCAGTATTATTTAATTTGGTGACAATAGTGTGATTATACAATAAGTCGATAAAAGCTGAATGATTTCCATTTGTTTACAGAGTCAACCTCAATGTTATTGTTTTTCAGTTTAGGCAGCCTATTCTCGAATGTCGAGTGAGATTTGTCGAATTCGACATGTGTCGATGGAAATTGTCGCACAAGATTGGCATGTGGTATTCTCAAATGGGTTCGACATATATGTCGCATGAGATAAATTTTGTCGAATAACATGAGCTGGCAACACCGAATTTTTGATGTTAGATTGTGTTCTATGCTCCTGCTCTTGTAAAACGTTCATATTAATAACAAATAAAATGACATTTGCTTTTGGAAGTAAGATTACATCAGAAAAATAAAGTAGAAACATGGAAATAGAAACCAAAAAAAAATGATTGCATCCAAAATCAAAAGCGAACTTCAAAAAATATAATGAAAGAAAAAGAAAATGAGCCTCTTTTATCGGAGAATTCTTTAGTTTTTCTGAACGTTTGAATACATTTTTCTCAGATGAGAATGTAAAAGCACTCCTGTATAATATTACTCGATTCTCTCGAGGCCGCTGATAGTAAATTAGTAAAGATGCCATTCTCTCACTACAAAAATCTCTGAAAAAGTATCAAAGAATGTTTTGACATTTACTATAAACTATTGGACCCAACCTATAAATTTCGCATCTTATAAAATTCTCGCATTCGACATAAATTGTCGACTGCCTTTGACCATTTTACAATTTGTCTATCAAAAATTTGCGAATGCGACATTTGAGAATAAGAATATTTAGATTTCGTTCGACAAAGAGCATATCTCGCATGCGACAAAATATGTCACGGTTTGAGAATAGGGTCCCAGGACTATGATAAAATTTCACCCATTTGTGCACTCTTCAGAAATTCACGGTTTCAATGGAAAACTTTGCTTGCTGAACGAACAGGTGATGGTGAAAGTAGATATACAGTGGGGAAAACTAATAGGTAATTTCATTTCAGGTTATGATGGAACTTTTCAGTCTTGTAACGAAAAACTTGATAGTTGAGTACAGAACTCAAGTACAGCCATCAACTGAATAAAGTTAATCAGGTCATGTGAATTTGAACAAGTCAAATTATAATTGAATGTAGTCGACAGATAATTGGATTCATTGTTGTACCTAGTTTGACTTTGTCTTGACCTTCTATTCATTAATCCAGCGTTGCTTCAGAATCGAGTACCTGAAATTAGAATCAACATTACTTGGGTTTTTCTAACTTTTAATGCAAAATATAGTACCTGGTCAATAGCAACGAAGGACCACCTGTCTATAGGACAGAAAAAAAACACAAAACAGTTCATTTGAAACAAAAGTTGTGGTACTTGTTAGTTGATCTTTCCGTTTTTGTTTATAATACCTACTTGTGAATAAACAACTTTCAGGAAACTAAACTGCTCACAAACTACTCTTGTAGGATGATGTAAAATTTGTCAGATTTGACAAGGAATCATCAATTCAGCATTGTAGCACTTTCTCAGTTATTTTTCTGAATGGAAGTTTGAAAATTTCACAATTAAACTTTATTATGGGCTCGGACTGGTGAAGTAAAATATTTATGAGTTATTTTTCACATATACGGTGATTCTTTTTCGGAAGGAAGGATTTCAACTCGACAAAAAGGTAGTACCAAACATTATGACATGACATTCGCCTTCTTTGATATATTATTTACTTCGAAAACTGAGTTGGAAATCGAACAGGGTTGGCTTCAGAGAACCGGGTCCAATGCTAGCAGAAGTTTCAACGGCTCACATCTCGATTGCTGAGCTACTGGCCATCCAATAACACCGGCCTTTGAATTCCATAAAGTTATATTCCTAATAACTTACTGTTTACCCTACTCCATTGATCTATTCTTCCCACACTCTATTTAGAATATGTTAATTTGTTTTATTAAATTCCACTATAGAATGATCCAGGTAAACAGCTTGAAAACCAAGTTCGTACGTTCATTTTGTAATGAAATTCACAACATTGAGTTTGAGTTTATTGAGTAGATAATATTTTCATTACAATGGTAATATAATATAGTTTCAAAAAATTCAGGATGAGATCGTTTCGTGCCTGAATAATACCTGACACTAATCAACCAAAATTTTACGAATATTTGGTAGATAATATGAGTAAAATGAATAATACCTGAAAATTATACAAAAAGTAAACTTAAATTATGAGAAACTAAGAAAATAAGAAAATAGTTGGGAATAATTTATCTGAAATTTATTGTGGAGGTACTTCAGAAGTTCTAGAGTTCAGGAAAATGAAGATACTACAGCTTTCTGCAGAATAATTATGAATGTTTTTGATGGACTCTGTGATGAAATTATATATTTTAGAGCCAACGTATGCTATTGAATTTTCATAGATGGTAGAATTAGGATGAGGAATATTCAGATTTTTGAGTCGTTTTTGTCTTGTACTGTGCCTGTGGGAAATTTCTTGATGTTGCATTCTATTTTTGTACATGAATTTCAAAATATTGAAAATGTATAAATTTGTTAAGTCAAGCATTTTACTTTCTATGAAGAGTTGTTCGGTGGAGAATCTGCGCCTTTTTCTTAGTGTTACTTTCAAAATCCATTTCTGCTTGACTTTCAAACAATTTATTTGATTATTGTATGCAGCTCTCCATACTATTATTCCGTAGGATATGACAGATTCTACTAAGGATTTATAGGCCAATATCAACATTTTTTCTGAAAGAATATCCATGAGTTTATAAAATGCAAATACCAGTTTTCTCAGTCTGCTATTCAAATATTCTGAATGGTTATCCCATCTGAGGGATTCATTGATAATAACTCCCAAATATTTGATTTCTTTAGTGTTTTGGATTGTGTTTTTACAGCCACAGTGGGTCGGATCACACTTTTCGTGAAATTTCATTTATTTCAGATTGGGTTGTTTTTGAACTATTGGTGAATGTCATGAATTTAGTTTTACTATTATTTAAGCTCAGCAGATTACAGTCCATCCAACATTTAGCTTCGTATAAACTTGCTTCCGCTTTTTTCCCAATATCTTGCCAATTTGTTCCATGGAATAATAAAACTGTATCGTCAGCATATGAGATGATATCTCCAGCCACCTCAATATTCAACATTTCATTGATAAAGACAAGGTTCAATTTAGGGCCAAGGACTATTCCTTGCGGAACACCATATCTGATTTCAGATGGTTTACTAAAATTATTTTTTGTTTCAACAACTCTTTTATAAATTACTTCTGTATAACGATAACGCTAATCCTCTAATTCCGTATTTTACAAGTTTTTCCAAAAGTTTATCGTGTGAAATGCTGTCGAAAGCTTTAGCTAAATCCAAAAAGATACCTAACACTTTCTCATTTTTATTGAGGTGTTGGTGAATTTCATTCGTGAAATAATGCAGTGAATCTTCAGTGGAACATCCTGCCTTGACACCGAATTATTTAGGAGAGATGAGTTGGTGGTTATCTATATGATTTCGTAATCTGCTGGCTACACATTTTTTAAATAAGTCGTAACTGGTGTTGAGACTAGGGAGTTTTTTATTTGTTTTTCCTTTGAGTCAGGTAACGATGCATTATCTGAGAGTGGGTTCGAATCGTTCTTGCAAGATTTTCTCCAACTTTTGAGAAATAATTCATGAATGTACTAGATGTTTCATTTGCATCAGATTCATATTCCTTGTTTTCATTAAATATAGTTCGGTTGATTCGTTATTTGAAACTGAATTTTCAATGATTTTCCATATTTTTTTAGTGTTATTGTTTGCATTTAGAATTTTTCTAGAGTATTAGTTTTTTTTGGTTTGTTTGAGTTATTTAGTGAGAAAATTCCTATATTCCCTGTACTCTTGCCAAAGTGTTTCGTTATCTTTATTAGCCATTTTTTTTTCAAAGCATCCCTTTCTCTAATCAACTTTATTAATCCATTAGTGATCCATGGTTTGAGTTTTTTAGCGACCTTGATATTATTATAGTGAGTGCATTTTTCAGATGATACATCAACTTTTTCTGAAAATTATCGAAAGCTAGCTCAGTGTCATTTTCATTATATACGTTGCTCCAGGGTTCAGCTTGTACTATTAAATTGGGTGCATCATAATCAATCTTGGTGATTTGTATGAAATCGTTACGTTCCTTCATGTCTACTTTACATGGAATTGAAACTTTACCGAAAAATCTTAGAGGTTTAGTTCAACATTAGTGAAATACTGTCCACCTTGTATAGCACTTAACGTCGGGACATGTAACAGAATCGATTATACCCCAGTCGTTGTTAATTAGCTCCTATTATTAGATGATGCTACAAGTGCCCTTTTGAAAAATCCGAATGGGTTTGTACCAGGTACAGAGGTCTACTGTGACAAATTCTGTTTAATAGTTTGTCTCTATCATTAACACTTGCTTCTGTTCGAGCGGCTTTCAAAAGCACCATTCATTTTTTATTTGTTTTAGTCTGGTTTGTCATAGTTGTGTCTCTCATATAATTAGATCCTTTCAATAACTAGTTGTCACCAAATGTGTTTGTTCTTCTTACCATACCAAACGCAAATTATTAAGCTGGTTGTGGCCTGAGAAAGTACTCAAAATAGCTGATAGGGAAACAATTGTGTGTTAGGTTGCACGAGCTTTATGCTTGAGGTAAGAGAAATTTGATGTACAGTTGTTCATCATAAATATTGTGACTCTTCAATCTCCCCCAAGATGCTTCACATATAGGCTGTGGTCCAAATAATGTTGGATCAATATCGTCAAAAATCAAAACTAACAAAGTTTGAAGTATGCATGGTAAAAATTTTTGGTTCAAAAGACTTTTTATTTTTTGTTCACTCCTAAAGAGCTCAAAATAATACAGTATCGTCACAAGATAATAATTTTCAACAATATCGATTGATAAAACATTCGAATAAAATTATAACAAATAAAAGGACGTTGCATCAAACATTTTGAAGTTTTTTCAATATGAAAAATTTGACCGTAGGTATATAATAGTTTGGCAATTTGTAATATTTCATGCTTTCTGAATGAACGATTCTCTACAGGATCCCTTTTACTTTTTCAAATTTTATTTTTTGAAGAGAATTTTATGAAAATGTGTGAAGAATAAACTTTCACTCAGATGTCCATGACTTCAAATGTGAATGTACAGTTGAGTGCATGAAAAAGTCGTACAAGATACGACACTAATTGAGGCATTGCTCTAATTGCACTAGAAAATGTTAAAATCGCGTTACTGACAAAAATACTTTGAACTTTGACCCTACTTGTGGATGTTGATAAGGAGTTGAATGATTAAGATTGACAAGCCTGACTCGCATTAGCCTATAACTGCTGTACGACTTTTTTATGCGCACAACTGTACTTTTTACTGGTGAAGAACTTTTTCAAATAACAATTTCGATATTTTCCAAAATGAGTGTACTTCACTCCTGATTCATTATCAAATTGTCTAATGCGCCTCGTAGATTACGTCATTTCGCTATATTTTGTAGGTGCATATTCAAATTTAGGAGAGACTTCTTTTATCAGTTATAAATTTTATCTAAAAACCCTTTTTAAAAAAGTTCTAGATGACCCGTAGTTAGGATAACACTTCAAGGGTTTTCACTTGAAATGCCCACTTAAAATACCTCCGAAACCGGAAGAGTATCAATTTCGGCAGAAATTAATAACTTCCCATCATTGGTGGAACATAAGGTGCAATTGCACAAGTCAAGTATCAGATTACCATGAGTCTTGGTTAAATGAATCAATCTTCTTGAATTTCTGATGTGGGTTAGTAAACTATTGCGCGTTTTCCGTGATCATTCCTAAGGATTCTAACGTTCATTACTAGTCTGGAAGTTGAATTTGATCTAATCGCAAACAAAAGTTCCACTGTAATATGGTTTGTATGCAGTGTAGCCCTTACTTATTATTTAAACTGAACAATTTGCGGTTTTTATTTTATTAAATTCAACCCTTTCTTCAATTCGGCATTTGAATTTTTTATATTTGCTAATTTCAAATCACAAACATCTTCAGCTATTCTAAGGTGATTGAATTCACAAATGTGGCCAGGGTCAATAAAATTACTGAGAAGTCCAAACCCATCTTGTCAGAGATCGACAAGAATTTGAGTGAGAGTGAAAAAGCTCAAGAACAAAGGCCGAGATTCTTGGTGATGGACAACTCCAAGACTGTAGTTCACTTTGTCGGCCAACGGAAGTCTACATCAAAATGTACATATTGTACTCATTGTTCAGTCTCTTTCAAGCCATTCTGGGACCTTGCTCTACCAATTCCATAAAAATAGGTTACTCAAAACTTTCGGACTGTTTGGATTGGTTCTCTAGAGTAAAACTTTGGATGGCGATGAAACACCTACATGTTCAAATTGCGAAGAGAAATGTAAGGGCACAAGTCCCTTTCGATTGATAAATTTCCTGAAATTTCAGTGATTCATTTAAAACGTTTTTCCAGGAGAATGATTCAAGGAAAAATTGAAAGGGGCTCTTGATTATCCTGTAAAAGGTCTGGATATGAGAAACCATGCAGCGTATAGTGTAGTCCCTTGTCGCCAAAACTTATATGAATTGTCCAATTATAGCGGGACTATCGTTTGTTGACATTCTTTCGCACACAAGTGGCACGAGTACAACGACTCTAGTGTGTTACCGATTATTTAAAAATTTCTCGTTAGCTTAGGGGCATATGTCCTTTTGTACGAGCAGTAGGGAATTTGATCATATTTGTGAAGTATCTCCAAATTTCATCAAAGTTTTTTGCTATAAATGAAACAAAATTTTTGTTCTACTAATATTTGTCTTCAATACAGTGTGTCCCACTTACCATGCTCACCATGGGCATCTTTTTAATGGTAAAAGATACGAGGTCGGTTAAATGACACCAAATGTGGAGTTTATCAAGGCCAACTATAATGTGAAAAAATATTTTGATAAAATCTATTCTTTTTTGTTTTATACACAAATAACAGATTTTGATCATTTTCATGTCTCTTGCACGTGAATATTGACCCACTTCTGGCGGTCCTAATAACTTGAAATTTGGCAGATGCTCATGATTCCGGTGACAATGCACTATGGAATTTTTATTGAAATAAAAAATGGCGGCTCCTCACGAGATTTGTGATAATAGTCCAATTACATTCAAAATTGGTATATGGGGTTTTGATTTTTCTGTTAAAATTTATAAATTCAAGATGGCGACTTCAAAATAGTTCTTGTTTTTGTATAAATGACGATAACTCCGTTGTTATCAACAAAAAGCTATTACTGTGTCATATCATCTGTAAGAGAAAAAAAAAGTTATTCATAACTAAGTTATACTGAGCTATGACCTACATTTGAAAAATAAAAGTTGGTGCTGATATCTCAAATTCTAGAAGAGTTGGTATGAATTTCATATTTTTTTCGAAATTTCATTAAAAAACTGCCATCAGAATGTGAAATTCCGATTCAAATATTTTCATAAATAAAGAAGTTGCGGACGAGATATGAAAATGATCTGTTTTTTGCGTATAAAACAAAAACGAAAAATTTTTATCAAACTATTTTTTCACATTATAGTTGGCATTGATAAACTCCACATTTGGTGTCATTTAACCGACCATTAAAAAGATACCCATGGTGAGCATGGTAAGTGGGACACACTGTATATCATGAAAGTTTCCACTTGGTTTTCCATAGCCTCGCAATTTCGCAAGATAGTTGCCAATATTTCCTTCATTACTTTTGTTATCCACTACCGTTTTAGATTCAACGATTTCGACACAAAGGAATGAAGCCGAGTGATACCAAAGATTATTTAGAAAGTTCTCTGTGTTTGACTATCATTTTTATGCTACTTTATTAATTCGACTACTCATGAATAATTCAGTAGATTCCAGGTTACTATATCAAGATGGTTTTTGATGATGAACTACTATCAGATAAAAAACAACTTTGTTCGGTGCTTTTGACAATGATCACAGTCCTCCGCATGATTCACCAGTTCTTGTGGAAGAAACACTTCCATTCTTCAAGAAATAAGTGGCTCATTAGGTATAATTATTCCGAATTGTCATCTAGAAACGACAATGTCCCAGCGGACAGCGGAAAATGACACCGGCGTTTATTCTTTCTTGAGTATACATTGAGGTTTACGCTTTTTTCTGCATCATCATGGGAAGGTCCAGAGGCATTGGTATCTGTCCTAATCAAGAAGATGACGGTGCTAAATCTTTTTATCGATACGTTGTCACTGTCCGTATTTGATGGCTTTTGAAACACTGAATCACCGACCGGGAGCGGAGACCAGATAAATAATTAATCTCACACTCTAGGGTTCGGAAATCTTCGAGTGTGGACATGTGCATGTCGGATTATAATAACAGAAATACCAATAACTATATCACCACAATGATTTGTCGATTGAACCGTGCTTATTCCCTCAATCAATAATGTTTTTAGAAAATTCCCAGGTAGCACCTCATATTGGCTGAATCTTGGTTTCATATTTAGCAAATATATTGTAAAACGCTACCTTAGAATAGGAAAGTTCTATCTGAATACACAACTGTTTTGAGAAAATTGCCGTCAATGTTGTAAGAAATGTTTTTGATAAAATCAAAAATCAAATCACTTTATTTCTTTTGAGACAATATACTGTTTTAATTAATAACAATAATAATAATATTATTAATAGTAATAATATTAATATCAATATTTTGTGAGTGGCTGTTGTAGTTGTTCTCCTAATTTCTTTTTGGTAGAATTGAAATGGAAAGTGAATAACATATTTGTTTTTATGGTTTTTCAAAATATCATTTTGTTATTGTATTGTTTATAGATTTTCTAAATTTTACCTTTCGATTGCCCGGCTAAATACTTACTTTACTTACTTTCTTTCTCTGGTACAGCGCCTTACTCAGTCGGTCTTGTAGCATGTAGAAATAAACAAAAAAAACTCTTTGTTCTCAAAGTAGAGTTCAGGAATCGGGTTGCTAGTTTATGGTTCAAAAGTAGGACTATTTGTAACAAAAATATCAAAATTTTCATAATAAAATACGTAGGTATTTGAAACATCAAACAATAAGGTTTTTATTTCATCAAACATTAAAACAACATAAAGAAAAATACTTTCATTTGGAAAGCCTCAATTGGGAAGGATTCATGTCTCCAAGACTTAATCTACCTGTTCTGCTCTAGCTAACTTACTTCGTAATTTTGTTTTCTTAATTTTTACTTTTAAAATTGCAATTGAGCCAAGATCTCGCCAGCGAATCAGTAGCTACTACCAAAATAGACCTGAAGTTAGGCGAGGATTTGAATTCATCACACGGTATTCTGCATTTTCAGACATAACCTTGCTATGAAGTAAATAAAAAGTTCATTCAAAGTATTTGTGATTAATACTAGTAACTAAATCTAAATCAGAGTCTGTGATGGATATTTAAAAGTCTTTTGCACTTGTGCGGGTCTAATAGGAAGTAAAAGTTTTGTTGATACTCGGAATTTAACTTGAACTGTTTTAAAATGTCTTGGAGAAGAAAAGTTTTGCAGATTCACTAAGGATTTGGGTGAAGGTAAGCTTATCGGGCTCATTCTCGAAATGAAAAGAAAAGTGGTGTTACTTACGTAGTTTTAACTCCTGAACACGAATCCGAAAGAATTTCGTGGGGGTCTCTTATACTTTTCCAGTTATGACCTTTTGAATCTTGAAAATCGCGATTTCAAACACGATTTTTTCGGTAAAAAATCGAAGAAATTGTCTCCTTCTTTTTGTTGACACTTTTTTGAGACCGTAATCAACTCATATTTCACAATTACAAGCACTAAAACCAAACGTTTTATACAAAAAATCAACCTTCTTATAAATTATACATAACCCTTCCCACATTTCTAGAACGAACGCCAATGAAGAGTGGGGTTAAGAATAGTGAAATATAAGAATGTTATTTTTTTCCGTAAAACGTTTGGTTTTGGTAGTTGTAATTGTGAAATAAGAGTTGATTAGGAAATGAAAAAAGTGTCGACAAAAAGAAGGAGGTATTTTCTGCGATTTTTACCGAAAAAATTGTGTTTGAAAATGGTCGATTTTCAAGATTCAAAAGGTCATAACTCGAAAAGTATAGACCCCAAAGAAATTCTTTCGGATTCGAGTTCAGGAGATAAAACTACGTAAGTAACACCACTTTTCTTTTTGTTTCGAGCATGAGCCCGATAAGCTTACCTTTACCAGGATTTGTTGTTTAAATATTCAGCTATAACATGGAAAATTGGTAACTTTCTAGAAAATTCCAAGCTTTCTGGAAACCGGCTTTTCGTTTTCGAAGATTTCTCGAGATTCTGGAGTGCTGGTAAGTTGAATTTCTCTATGCATCAGGTTCAACACTTTGGCTTTTCTTTGGCACAGGTTTTAGATGAATGTTTGTACTTTTTACTATTTATTTTTGTAAAATAACCAGGAGCTCTCTCACAAAGATGTTGTCTGCCACTCTTCATATTCTGGCTTCTTCTCTCTTCTTTTTTCATTCTTGAAAAGTTCTACGCGATTTTTCCACGACTCACTTTGATCACTGTATGATTTTAGTTCACTTCTAATTATTTTTTTCTTATAACTAATTATTCTATTTACAAATCTCTTACTACTAACAAACTTAAAATTATTCTATTCTATTATTGTGAGGTTTTCAGAATTTTTTATATCAAAGTATTTTTCTTTTTGTCTGGATTAGGTCGCTTATTTGATGTCTTTCTTTTTTCACCTCGTCCATCTACTTGAGAAGCTTGCCTGTTATTGGCTGTCATTGAAATTTGATATACTGGATGAGTTAAAGTTATATTCTGAATTCTTATTCTTATTTGAAATTTTTTTTATTGAATTTTGGTGTCTTTTTGGATTAGTAATGTCTTAACTAAGAAACTAAGCAAGTTTCAGCTTTGTATTTTGTAAACTGACTCTGATTTTGCATGATTCTTGAAATCGCTTCGAGCTTTCCGAAGGTTCAAATAGGAATGTAAGATTTCAGTGATTATTTTTACTTTTTAATGCTACTGCATGGTTTCAGTTTTTGACAATGATCTTTCCAAAGAAAGGTAAGACATGTACATGAAAATTAAGTATCTAGTTGGGCTTTCTGATGGTAATTTTGTTGATTTTATGATTTTTTTAAAGTGCTATTTTCTTTTCCACGTTTCATTTCATGACAATACATTGTATAAGATAGAGAAATGAATAAACATATAAACATGGATGGGTAAATATGAAAAAATATACATAACAAAACACACTAAATAGTGTATGGTGTCCTAAATACCTATATACATACATATGTATATTATACAATTGCAGACAGATATACCTACACGAAATCGGATAAAATCTTGACTCAGAACAAAAGAATTTTATCCATATGATAGGACTGGTACACTTGAGAAACACACATATATTTATGTATAGGTACAGTAAATAAAATTTAGAATTAAAAGTATTCATTCAAAGAGTACAGACATTCCAACCCAATATTCATTCATTTGTTTTTTGAAGGTATTCTCATGTTTCTACAATTTGATAGAGATAGGTAGATTATTGAAAATCTTTGGACCAATTCTAGATGGTACTTTATAACAAACTTTGCTTTTTGATAATTGTAAACGTAAATCATCCTTGCGACGGGTGTTGTATACGTGGAAGTCGGTATTTCTAAGGAACAAGTCCCTGTTTTTGAACACAAACTTCAAATATGTACAGGTCAGAATTACAAGTCTTTTGAATATTTTACGACATGGATAGTCTCTCTTCACACCAGCTTTACATCTTATAATTTTTTTCTGGGAAGCAAATACTTTATTTGATAGTAGAGTCACCCCACAGGCAAATACCATACCTCAGTCGACTTTCTACTTGTGCATAGTAGACATTTAACAATTGTTGTTGTCTCAAAACAAGTTTGAGATTACTGAACATAAAGTGAATTGATGAAAGTTTGGAAATCAGGAACTTGCAATGTTCTTTCCAATCTAAATGTGAGTCAATTGACAAGGATTTATTATTTGAAACTATATCTACATCTGCAAGTTCTCTTTGATGGAAGTGAAATTTTGTTGGGGTTTTTTTTGTCTGCATTGAAATAAAGAGATATTTGGATTAACCAGGAAACCAATTGAGATAGAGTGGTTTCACAAGTTTCTTTTAGTTCTACTTAGTTTTTGTGAGAAATGAGTAGGAAAGTATCATCTGCATAAATTGTCAGTTTCATATCTGGAAATGAATTTGTGAGTTCATTGATGTACAGAATAAACAGAACTGGGACCAAGACAGAGCCTTGGGGGACAACTATATTGATTCAGTATTGATAGATGCAACATTATTTCCATTATGTTTCAGACTAAAATACTGAGAACGACATTTGAGAAACGATTCCAACCATCCCAAACAAACACCTCTAATTCCATATGGACAATTTCTATAATTCTTTCATTTTGGGCAAGTTCTGGCCTTACTATAAGTAAGAATTACATTTTTATCAAGTTGTAGCGGAGCTGTCACCAAACTGACAAGAGCTGTCATCGTATCTGCAACACTGAACTCAATCGTTATGATTATTCAAGTTTTATTGTAATTCAGTAATATTTCTAAATATAAAATCAATGAGAAAACGTTTATCACAGATCAATTATAAATAAAATCACAAAATTCTCCATGCTCCTTCCGAGCAGGGATTGAAATTCTGCAAATACAAAGAACGTAAACCAGTTATCTTCGTTAGTCGATCAAGAACATATATTCAAGCAACCAGTATCTTCATCGATCCATAAACAGAATCTTCAAGCAAGAATCAAGATCAATTAGCGTCAAATATCATAATTTGAGTGAGTTTGTTCTGATACATTACCTTTTCCTTTCCTTGACTTTCGTTTAGGCGGTATATTAGCTAGAAACGTTGCAATTTTTTTTTTTTTGATTATTTACTATATTTATTCAAATACTTTGGTAAAATGACTTCTACTCAAGGAGATCAATTGAAGCAATTAATTATCAAACGAGGTGTGATAAAGGGTCAGCTTACTAGATTTGGTAATTATCTAAGTAATTTTCATGTTGATGATATATATTCATAATTTAATAAAACGATTTGAAAAAATCGAAGCACTATGGGATTATTTTTCATGTCAATATGAAATTGAAATCTTTGATAATAGTGATATACAAGAAGTTGAAAGAACAAATTTTGAAACATTATTCTTCTGCACAACAAAAAGTCAATGATTTTCATATACTAGATTCAGAGCAAGATAGACAATCTGTAAATTCATTTCATTCGAAACAAAGTTTTCATAATCATTCGATAAACTCTCAGTTGGTACTACAAAATACTACTATAAAATTACCTGACATAGAGTTACCCAAATTTAATGGTTCTTATTCTAACTATATGCAATTTCATGATTCCTTCAAGGCTATGATTCATGACAATCAAACTCTACCTAAACATCAAAAACTTCTTTATTTGAAATCGTGTCTACAGCGTGATGCCTCAAAAGTTATAGTTTCCCTGAAAGTCACTGACGCAAATTACGAAATTGCTTGGAAATTAATCAAAGAGCATTTTGATGATAAAAGGTCTATTATGAACGATCATTTCAAGGTATTGTTTGAACTTTCTGTTTTAACGAAGGCAACTTCGGAATCCCTATAACAAATGTTGTCTACAGCTCAAAAGGAAATCAGATGTCTAGATTCATTAGTGGGTAGAACTGATGAAAACATGCTTTTATATCTATTAGAATCAAAATTAGATCATTCAAGTAAAGTTGCTTGGGAAGCAGTAGTAGAACAAGACCGAAATATAAGGAACGAAATCTTTCTTACTTCGAAAAATTCGGGAAATTCTTAAAATCTAGGTTTAAGGTTTCAGAAAATGCTAACAGTCAGGTAGTAAGTCACTCGCAACAGGGTTTTGACACAAAATATAGCAATAAAGGATACAATCACAAGCGTATTGAAAATAAAGTAATCCATTCTAATGTAACATATGAAATGAAATGTAAATTATGCACTGAAAAACATTACATGTTTCATTGTCCAAAATTCCTAGCATTACCAGTTGCAAATAGATTGCCTGAAATAAAAAAAAAAACTCAAACTATGTTCAAACTGTCTCAGATCATCTATTTTCCATACCGTGTCAGAATGTTCTGGTTCAACATGCAAACATTGCAATCTGAAACACAACTCTTTATTATGTTTACGTAACACAAACAAACCAAGAAACTCTGACAGTGCCTGGCAGTGACTAGTGCTAAAAAATATAACAAATTTTTTACCCCTCCAATCTTTCGATCCTAGTTATTTGAAAATTCCAAATAATTTGACGTTGGCAGATCCCGAGTTTAATCAATCTCAAAAAATAGACATCTTACTTGGAGTACAAATATTTTTCGATCTTCTCTGTATCGGACAAATGAAGTTAGGAATAAATCAGCCTATAATGCAAAAATCTCATCTTGGCTGGATTATTTCTGGCACTACCCAAATTAATCATCTACTGCAACAAAGTTGTTTTCTATTAATAAATAATGATGATGACATCCAAATTAGTATAGAACAGTTTTGGAAATTAGAAGAAATGCGACAATCTTCATTTGAGAAATATACAGCTGAGGAACAATTTTGTGAAAACCATTTTTTGCAAAATACCAAGCGTCATGACTCCGGTCATTTCCTTGTATCATTACCTTTGAAACCGAATTATCAATACTTAGGTGAGTCATTAGAAAGCGCCAAGCAAAGATTCTACAACTTAGAGAGAAAAATGCAAAAAAATCCCGAATTCGCTCAGTTATATATTAATTTCAAGCGCGAATACGAGAATTTAAATCACATGAGGCTTCTTAGTGAAGATGAAATTGATACAACCGAAACAGTGTACTATTCACCGCACCACGGTGTGTTGAAAACTACGAGTGTTACTACAAAATTACGAGTAGTTTTCGACGCCTCAGCCAAAACTTCTTCGAATTTATCGCTTAATGATGTTTGTTTTGTAGGACCCACCATACAGGACGATTTATTTTCAATTCTGTTACGATTCAGAACCACAATTTTGTTATAATGGCTGATATCACAAAAATGTACCGTATGATCAAAATTGATGCAAAACAACATAATTTACAAAGAATCGTTTGGCGTGAAAATAAAAATCAGAAGTTGCTTCATTTTGCCTTAACTCTTGTCACATACGGCTGTGGTCCATCGGCATTTTTAGCAATAAGATCTCTTCGTCAAGCTGCTATAGAAAAACACAAATATTTTCCGTTATTTTGTGATACCATTTTGTCAGATTTTTACGTTGACGATCTCATTACAGGCAGTGACACACGAAAACAAACGAAACTATTGAAGTATGAAATAACCGATATTTTGTCGTCATTTCGTTTCAGTTTGACTCAATGGATGTCAAATGATTTGCAAATTCTAAATCCTTTCGTACAAAACCAAATTCAACACTATTACATTAACAACGACCACACTATAAAAACGCTAGGTATACTTTGGAATCATATTTCAGATTGTTTTCAATATTCGGTAAATATCGATTTTCACCAAAGAAAAATATCAAAACGAGAGATGTTGTCCATGATATCTCAAATATTTGATCCTCTTGGATTGATAGGACCAATTGTAACAAAGGCAAAAATTATGCTTCAGAGTTTGTGGAAATTGAAAATTACATGGGATGAAACAATTCCACAATCACTGTATATCGAATTTTTGCATTTCATGTCCGATCTCAAAAATTTAAATCAAATATTCTGAAAACGAGTTACATTTCAATACAACTCCATGGATTTGCGGATTCGAGCGAAAAGTCTTATGGATCATGTGCGTATTTGAGATGAGATTGATAATAAAAACTTGCATCTAATTTGTGCAAAATCACGGGTAGCCCCCTTAAAGATAGTAACTCTTCCGCGCCTTGAATTATGCGGAGCATTGTTATTTGCCAACTTAATCGATAAAATTCATAAATCTATCCAAATTGAAATAAGCAATGTTTTTCTTTGGACTGACTCAACAATTGTCCAATTGTCTTGTCTTGGATAGCACGTGAACCGTTTCAGTTGAAAACATTCGTAGGTAACAGGGTTGCGGAAATTCATCGCCTCACACATAATTTTGAATGGGGTCATTTACCATCAGCTGATAACCCTGCAGACCTTATCCCGCGAGGAATAGATTCGGAGAAAACCCCTAAAAGCAGAGCTTGTGCGAGCAAGGGAGATCCAGGACCTACAGTTTAAATAAAAATGGAATCCGTACCACGTCAGCTCAGTGACACGCGACCAGGGATCGAACCCGGACCGCCTGGGTGGAAGCCAAACACTCTAACACCACGACCACTTCGCTAATTATTCATCATGAACATATCATTACTTATCACGGAGGTGTTCAGAGTGTTTTATGCAACATCAGGCGCAAGTTTTGGCTTTTGAATGCCAAAAATGTAATCAAGGGTGTCCTTCGACATTATGTCAAATGTTTCAAGGTAAATCCTACCAGTTGTATTCCTGTAATGGGAAATTCACCTGCATCCCGCATTACCCATTCACGTCCCTTTTTGTCTTGTGGAGTGGATTTTGCGGACCTTTTCTTGTTAAGGAAGGAATCATGAAAAATCGCAAATTCATTAAAAATTATGTATGTCTTTTTAGTTGCTTTTCGACCAAAGCCATACACTTAGAGCTTGTCGAAGACATGTCATCTGAAGCTTTTCTAAACGCCTTATAACGATTTATTGCTCGACGCGGAATTTGTAAAAATATTTACAGTGACAACGGTCTGAATTTTGTCAGCGCAAATAATAGCTTCAAAGATTCGAAAGAACGTATTTCGAAAATAGTAGAAAACAGATCTGTTAGTGATTATTTACTTGAAAATCAAGTTTGTTGGCATTTTATTCCATCCCGAGCACCGAATTTTGGTGGACTCTGAGAGTCTGCAATCAAGCAGATTAAATACCACATGAAGAGAGTTTTAGGTGAAGCACGTTTAACTTATGAAGGCTTTCATACCGTTTTAACCGGAATAGAGGCTATCCTGAACTCACGACCCATATCTCCTTTATCCAATGATCCAAACGACCTTCAACCTCTAACTCCCGGACATTTTTTAATCGACGAACCACTTACATTGATTCCCGAAGAGGATGTTCAAACTGTTCCGAGCAATCGACTGAACCATTATGAGCGATTCAAACAACTTACTCAGCATATTTGGTCTAGGTGGTCCCATGACTATCTACATAATTTGCAGCAACGAAGCAAGTGGATTTTTGAAAGTACAGATTCTAGAATCCCAGCTTATGGTTCTTTGGTATTGCTAAAGGAAGATAATCTTCCTCCTATGTGTTGGAAAACTGGCAGAGTGATTAAGCTATTGCCTGGCAAGGTCAATGTGTGCCGAGTTGCAGAGGTCAAAACAAGCAGTGGCGTCTTTAAACGTGCAGTGAACAAACTATATGTCTTACCAATGGAATAATAACTTCATATATTCGTTTTCTTTGAAAGTACTACCTACTTTCAACCCGGCCGGTTTATGGACAACTTCTATTATTCTTTCATTTTGGGCAAGTTCTGGCCTTAATATTGGTAAGAAATACTTTTTTATCAAGTTGTAGCGGAGCTGTCACCAAGCTGACAAGAGCTGTCATCGTATCTGCAACACTGAACTTCATCGTTAGGATTATTCAAGTTTTATTGTAATTCAGTAATATTTCTCAATATAAAAACAATGAGAAAACGTTTAACACAGATAAATTCTACATAAAATCACAAAATTCTCCACCATAGTTATATAGCTTAGATATCAAAATCTCGTGGTCTACACAATCGGAGGCCCGACTAATATCACAGAAAATGCCCATTGGAATCTCTCCTTGGTCTATACAGTTTATCGGATTGTTATAGAATTCATATATTGCACTCGTTGTAGATTTACCACGTCGAAAACCATGTTGGCTGTTGGTCAAAATGTTATGTTTATTAAGAAAATTGATCAGCCTATCCAAATAAACACATGTTGTTTCCAACATCTGCAATCAATATTGCAATCTCAATATTCCACTAATACCGATTCTATAAATGAAAACTACATTTTATATCCAAGTTTGATTGCACCTTGGTTGAATATTATGTCTCTCAAAACACGTAGTCGCGTATCTCATATTTAATACTTTTTCAGAAGAAGCATTTAAAGTTTTTCTCTGACTATGAAGGATATTTGTAATAGTAATTGAGGCTATGGTCCCAATTTAAACCTCGCAGATAGGTACCGTTGGATAAGTAGGCACAATTAATAGCAAATAAGATACGCCACTTTGTGAAAATAATATTTTTTATTTCAGAATACAGAATGGTCACTTACGCCACTCAGGTTCTTTTTCAATTAAGCGAAATAAAGCTTATACCTATTTTATTTGTGCAAACAGAACATAAAGTATTAATACAAGGTTTATTGATTTCATTGAAAATATGAACAGGATGTTCATAAAGTCAGTTGTGGAATCATCTGCGACTGAAAATTGTAATTTAGTCGCTATTTTCCATCGTACAAGATAACCTCTCTTGGAAGGGATTCATGTTTTAAAGAGAAACATTCTCAATTGCTAAAGCAGGGGAAGTAGTTGTTTTCTGTTAGATATTACAAAAAAGTTACTTCAATTTCATCGTAGGGTTTTTTCCATTTCCAGAGGAGTCATGTATTGATTCAATTTTCAATTGAGAATGTTTCTCTTTAAAGCAAGGTTTATATTTTTCACATTTCCACCTCAATTTGTGTGTGGAAGGGACGCGTGAAAGTCTCTGTATTCGGCGATTTTAACAACTGGAGTTACTCCTTGACAAAAAGACATCAGATATTGATACTTGGCCTTCCCTATCTTATTATGCTCCTCGTTGAGAGGACGCAGAATAACAGTTTTCAAATTTATCTTTTGTCTTTTCAAAGTTTTATCTTCCTGTTGATTGTGGCTTGATTTGAAGAACAATGTGTCTGGATGTAGTTTAGAAACTTCAACTTCCATAATGTCACTCCATTTGATAAAATCCGTCTCCCTACTTTTTAATATTCGAAGATCCAAAGATAACTTTTTGAAGTCAATGAAACCTTCGAAGCCTAAAGGAAAAACATCGTATGGCCTTTGACGTCTAGCAAATTTAAAAATGGTGTGTAGTTGTGCAGGTACAAACAGGTCTCCTGCATGTGATATAGCGTTCGATATGCAGCTATGTACAGAATCGCCTTCATTTTGTCCATGGTATGATTCAAAATACTGCAGAGTTATGGACTCTGTATTCCTACTTTGTACTACAGCATAAAGCAGCATAGCTGCAACAACATAATTTTTATTTTGTCTGCCACATCCGTCTGAATATAGCGAAACGAATTGAACATTATTATTATCATAAGATTGTAGAACTCTGTAGATACATGTTGCTATTTCGCACGACCCTCGTTTTCTAATACCTTCATGCCAAGTAAAACATTTGCATGCTTTGGTAACTAAGTCGTAATAGGTTAAATTAAAATAAAGGAAATATTGCACTTTCGTTGGACACTGGTAAGTATAGAACTTGTTGTAAATCGAAACTTCCACATACGTATTTTTTGTCAATAGTAGCTCTTGTTTTGCAATCATTCTTCAATTCTCTGCCTTGATTTTTTCTGCGTTATGTTTGTCATAGACGTCTTTTAGTTTCAATTTTGTATTATCATCACCATCTTTGAATGTGATACAGAGGGAACATCGGTCCTTCTTTGGTTTATGAACTCTTCGTTCTGCAATAGTGTGATTCTATTTTAGGGAACTTATTAATGTGCTTTTCAATCGTCTCGTGAATAGTGAAGTCCCTTTTTTGACTTCTTGTGATTGTCTGCCTCCCCGCCTATCGGGTTCAACGATACCACTAACAGTTACTTTTTCAATGCTGTTCTCATAGTTCTCTCGGATATACCAGGAGTACCTAAGAAGAACTTCTTACAGACCAAAACCTTTTCATTGTTTCTTGTTAGATAATAAAATATTGTGTTCTGCCTTCTAGATTGATCCTTATTACTGGTCTTCTGTTAAGTTGTATCTACTTTTGTATGTCTCGCTATAAATTCTCGCTGATTAGTTAAATTTTCTATTTCGTTGTATGCTTCGAATAATTTGCTTCGATTTTCTTCAGTAAAAATGCTGCACATTCTACCATTGCATCTTTCTTTCAAGAATTTTGGTGGTACAATTTTTTTTTTTGTTTTTGTACTGCAATATTGCTTACTCATACTTCTCAGAGAATTCACCACTTTTTGTTTGTTTACTTTTATAAAAGTGCCTTCTTTTTCACTTCCTTCCACTGCATATACCTTTTCGATACATTGTTTTCTCGTTTTTTGTTAGTGTCGTTAGTTGATTCGTTTACAAATATTCTGTTGTAGTGCTCTTGCTACTATGATCATTGCATGAGTCTTAATAATTTTCAAAATGATCGAAGCAATGCAATTTCAGACATCTATGGCAGGAGCTAAAAACCTCCCTCTTGCATTTATAGACTTCACAGGTTGCACGGTATGGAGGATCAACATCGGAATCATAACCGCTAAATGGATCAGACAAAGACATGTCTATGGCATGTGAAGGTGAAACGGTTTCGTTGTGTTCTGAAAGCGAATTGTTATATAAGCAAAATTTGGAATAATCGCACAAGAGTACCTACTAGTACCTACGGCGATGGCTTCCACAACAAAATCATCGGTGATTTCTATTTCTGGTATTGGTTCCCTTTCCGTCATGGTTTCTTCACCAGCTGAAGGAATGCCGATTTCATTCGTAGTGTCGTATATTTCAAATCATTAAAACTGATCTCTTTTCGAAAACCTACAATTTTTAAAGTAACAATTAATAGATATATTCTATAACCTATTTTCCTTCATCGACGTTCTCACCAATATTATTATGTTTTTTGAATTTTTCAATATATTTGAAGAGTTTGTTAAAGGTACATCATCTTCTGAAGACCACTCTGCAGCCATATTTTCCTCCATTTCTTTCATGACACCACTATACCTTTTGTATAACATTTTGACTTTATTTCCGACTTTTAAAATTCTAGACGTAATTTTCAATTCACTAGATGAAAAGATATTTTTTGTTCTCTCTCCAACGTACTAGCACATCCATTGTCTTTGAAAATATTATAAGCAACAATACTTTAGCAGTTACCTCTGAGACAAGACTTCTTCAGACTGAGCCAAAACAGAACAATTGCTTGCAGCAGATTCGTTTCAACATGTCATAACAGGAAAAATTGAGATACGCCACTATGTGTTTGGACATATTACACAGGACAAAAATCACAAAGTGGCGTAAGTCGACTTACGTCTATTCGTGATGGAGAAAACTGATTCAAATTGAGATACTCGGAAACTGTCCTCTATGTAGGTACGCCACTACGTGCAATCGAAAGAGCATGCAAAGTTTAGTATCTATGCGTCGTATCTCAAGTTTGGATATTTCTGAGAAATACGCCACTACGTGTTTTGAGGGACGATTATTTCGACAATATTCAACACATCGTATGAACTCATTTTGGGTAAATATTAGTTCATTCATAGAGAATACTGTCTTCATATTGTGACAGGGTTTCCCAAAAGAACCGAAACGGCTGAATATGTCAGCAACGGCTTGACATAAAGTTATGAAATTTGGTGTATGGGGGTTATCAGTAGTGCCGGATCTAAAAATGAAATGTGCAACTTTGCCAGATTCACAGTTTTTCCTATGGAAGCCTTCAACTTTCTTTTGTTGAATGTTATGCTGTTTATTTTTAGCGCATTCGATTTGTCGTGTTCAAATTACTATGACCCAATGACCGAAATTTTTATTTATTTAATTTTTCTAAATATGGCAATTCAACATTTCGATAAAAACTATCACAAAATTTCAATATCTCGAGAAATAGTGGCGATATGACAATATGGCTAAACGACATTTTTTTTAATTAAAAAAAATCGAACCCTATTGATTATGTTCGAATCTTGAATCGAATTTCAGTTCTGAAAATTTGTACGTCGAACTCTAATAAAATTTTATTAAAATCATGAGGTATAAATTAAAATGCCTTTGGAAATATCTAATCAACTTTTATTGTTATTGTTGTCATCCATCTGTAATTATTCTGAAAGTTTCTTGAATTATCATTAGGATAAAATGGTTTTCCTGTAAAGTGAAGCTAAACGGATTAAAATATTAATCTATCGTGGTTACGGTGATAAAATGAGAAGCAATCAAGAGGTTTGTGAATTATTCAATACTGCACATGTAGAGATGCATATTAAAAAATCTACAGTTTGCCGAACTTTAAAAAGATAAAAACAAACAGGGATTGTGAAGACTATTGCGAAAACTGGTCGACCTAAAACGGCCACTACAGATGTCAATAAGTTGAATATCCTATCATCTTTAGAAGAGAATCCCAAAATGTCTATAACAGAACGAAAACAAAATTTACCGGAAGATGTAAGTAAATTTCCAACGCACATGATTCTAAGCAAGAAAAATCAAGCCTTATAAATTAATGTACACTCAAGAACTTTTGGAAGATGAGCCTGACCGCCGCGCCGTATAATGGATAAAATTAACGATTATCCTAATTCTAAGAACAAAATATTGTTTAGTGATGAATCGACGTTTTTTTTAATGGGCAGGTAAACAGGAACAATTGTAGGTTTTGGAGTAGAACTAACCCTCACTGGATGTAAGAATTACATTAGCAGCATTCACAGAAAATTAACGTTTTGGCAGGGAGTATTAACAACACAATTATTGGAATTTTTTTTATTGATGGAAACCTGAAGAGTCAAAAATACTTACAACTTCTGAGAAGAAACGTGGTTCCTAAATTGCGAGAGTTGAATATTGACATCCATCAAATATGGTTTGCATGAGAAGTTTGACAATATTTGGATGAGGTATTCACAGAAAAGTGGATTGGGCGAAGAGGACCGATAAGAATGGCAAGCACGCTTCTTGGATATGACCCCTATGGATTGTTTCATTGGGAATATCTGAAGGATAGAGTGTACAAAAATAGACAACTAAGTTTAGTTCATCTGAGGGAAACAATTTTATGCGAATCGACTGTTATTAATTACTCCAGAAGTGTTAAATGATTCTAAAGGGGAATTTTATTTTAGTTTTTTTTTTGTTTATGAAGATGTGGAGGATATTTTTTATAGAGAGGAAAGGAGCCGCAGGCTCAAGACTTCCGATCTACTGTGAGACTCCACTGATTCACAGGGTTACTCACTAAAACCTCCACCCCTAGTCCCGTCAGGGATGCTTTTCCAGTAATTTTTGTGACTGTTCCCAATCCAATCTCTCACAGACGCTCTTACTGTACACTTCGGTACCCCTAGTGTCTGCCCTTGATTTGGGGGATTTTCTGAACCTTATCTTGCTAGTTCGTCTGCTTTTGGATTGCCTGCTAGGTAGGCTTGGTTACTGTTTGGCAAATAATTGCCAACATTTTAAACACTTAATTCGTTAAGTTTTTCATTTTCTCGTTTAGTTTACCAAGACCTGTTAACGTTTTTCTTTGATTATTTAAACATAATTTAGTTTATTAATTACCAAAATAATGCGGAATTTTTGACTTCCTACGAAGTTTTGAATTGTTTGCTGTTTGTCAGTGTTTTTTTCATTAGGTATGGCGATATTCGATAGGGTTTGATTTGTTTCAGTTAAAAAAATTCAACTTCACCGTATCAAATAAAATGTGCAAAATTTTAAACAGCAGTTCAAATAAATGAATAGGATTTAGTGGAAATAACATGTTAATTTGACAACGTTGTGAAATTTATTTTTAGATCAGACTTGCCAACAAATTTTTAATAAATTAATTTTCATTGTCATATCGCTACGATTTGTGATATTTTCAACGAAATGTTGAATTGCCATATCGTCGGCTTAGTGCTAGTAGTACTTATCTACAAAAGTAATTTTGATATAAAAATATTTGAAGAATTGTTAATTATTCAAGTAATGCGAAAATTCGAACAAGTTCGAATGTTTGACGGAGAGTACAAATAAATTATAAGAATAAAATCGACAAAGTCGAAGTACCCTTCTCTCCACATATTTCCACACAGTGGAAAATTTGAGGCAAAAATCTGACAGAAAACAACTACTTCCCTGGCTAATGCCACGACGGATATTGAACTACATCTGACAGATATTTGGGCAACGCTCTTCAAAGAAGACTCAGTTGCAAGTGCTTATTGTAGACACACGATAGACTATCCTTAATTTGGCTGGGGATGACCACTTACAGACATGTTTCGAGGTTGTTGCCTCTCATCAGTGCAAGGTTAGGTCCGAGGTCCGACAACTTTGAGTTGTCTTGTCCCTGCCAAATGAATTACAACCTACTGTTTATCTTATAATTCCCTACGGATAAAGCAGCGACTTACAGTTAGTCAGTCGCTGCGCCATCCGCCAGGAAAATCAATAAGCACTCCTCGAGACAGCAAAAGACTCCTGCTAGAGTGAATGCAAATATTCGAACAAGTTCGATGTTTTGCCGGAGAGTACAAATAAATGATAAGAATAAAATCGACAAAGTCGAATTACCCTTCTCTCCACATACTTATGAGGCAAAAATCTGACAGAGGAGTACTTATTGATTTTCCTGGCAGATGGAGCAGCGACTGACTTACTATAAGTCGCTGCTTCATCCGTAGGGAATTATTAGATAAACAGTAGGTTGTGATTTATTTGACAGGGACAAGACAACTCAAAGTTGTCGGACCTACCCTTGTACTGATGAGAGGCAACAACTTCGAAACATGTCTGCAGGTGGTCATCCCCAGCCAAATTAAGGATAATCTTTTGTTTGTCTACAATAAGCACTTGCACCTGAGTCTTCTTTGAAGAACGTTGCACAAAAATCTGTCAAATATAGTTCAATATCCGTCGTGGCATTAACCAGGGAAGTCGTTGTTTTCTGTCAAATTTTTGCCTCATATTTTCCACTTTGTGGAAATATATGGAGAGAAGGGTACTTCGACTTTGTAGATTTTATTCTTATTATTCAAGTAATATTATATTTCATATTATGGAAGTGGTGCAATACACAAATATGACAACATACGGAGTTAATGATTTATGTGTTATATAAAGGTTATCAAAAAGAGTAGTTAGTAACATCAAACTCATTTCGTAAATAAGTTAATGATTTCTTACGCTAGGCCAACGATATTAACAAAAATTAGGAGAATTAAAATTTGATATTATAGGGTCATAGTAATTTGAACACGACAGAGAATTAAGTAATTCTGTATATTTCAAAAGTAAGGACATATATGTAGATCTTATAATTAGTAAACGATAAAAGATTCAAAATCAAATAGGGAAAACAATAATAATAAATAATAATAAATAATAATAAATTCAAAAAAAAACAAACATAAATAAGATTAATTTGTGGTATCGACTATTCCCAGAAAACTAATTGCGTCCCTCCTCTGAATGCTAATGGAAAGTCCTTTCTTGAACCACTGGCCCTCCTTTTTATTTCCTTCAGACTCTATTAGCCGCCTACATATGTCTTCGATGAATTTATTTGCAATTGGTACAAATGGTCCCAAGGTTTCTGCAGCGATTGGGATAAAATGGTAATCGCTCGAAAGAGCTTTGTATGACTGGTTTTTCTTATTTATTTCAGCTGCGGATCATGTGGAAACTGCATTCTGAACCACATGTGATGTTGCAACCGTATCCACAGTGGTAAAATCCCAAAAAAGGCACTTTCCACATGAAAACGGCACCATTGACATACCATCAGGATGCTTTCCATCACTGTGAACATTCGATCCAGGTGGTTCTAATACTGGGTGGAGGTCGACAGAAGCCAATGCTCTGCTCATAATGTAATAAGCTTCCCTGTGTCTAGATTGGCCACCCTTACTGAACAGGCAAGATAAGCCATGTGTCCCAGACTGATCAACAATTTCTCCGCAACGGCAGATGTGTGGCTTGGTTATTTTGGAACCCAGTCTCAGACAAATTGTACTTCTAATCATATCTCTATTCAGCAATGTCCCGAAACTAGAGACAGGTAAAGCATTCAACCAAAAATTGGAATTCTTGTGAGAAACAACTTTCAATCTAGCTATATCTTTCACATAGGTAGCGTGTGCAAAAAGTTGGTTTGAGGCTACTTCAGTGACAGCTTTGTCTTTTCGTTTGGTGGATGCAGGAGGGTTAGCAATGTTTGTTTGATATTTCCAGGATTCTACTGCAATATCTAAACCATAAATTTTTACTGGATGTGTTGAGTTTATGATTTTTTTAACGAGTAATTCAGAACCGTTACTCGAAGAAATAAAACTTGGCAGAGCAATGTCATTTGATCGTCCAATACCCAAGCCTCCATGTCTCGTGGGCAATGAAGCTTGTAACCATTTGGTTTCGGAAAAATTAATATTTACAATTTGTGATAGAATCGAGTGTCATATCAAAAACTGTCAAGAGATGATGACCATGTAAATTACACGTTCGTAATAAATATTGAAAGCGAGGCAAAGCAAAACAATTTTCTAATGAATAGAATGCTTGATGAGGTTCCAACATACAAGAACGCGTCCCCATGAGACTAAGTGATGTGATTTTTTCTTGAAGAGATGTGTTTTCTGCAATGGACCTAAAGGAGAGCCCAAGACTGAAATTTTGTCGATATTAGAACACATTACAGTTTTAGGAAAATCGAATCTGTATTTCTTAACCTATAAATTTCACATTTTGACTTACTCAAGTAGAGTCCCGATTAGGGGCCTCCTTTCTCAATAAAAGCCGAATTGTCAGATATATTATCGGATGAGTCGATGAGCGAACCATCATCTTAATACCAGATATTGATTTTTGATTTTAATTTAGAAAAAAAAAATTGGGCTCCTATACCAAATAATTCTCTTTTTAACGACGTGTCACTCCACCCCCTTGCTATTTGAAATTTTTATATTGATGTGCCTCCCCTACCCCTTTATTATGCAATCTTAATATCTTTCATTCCAAAAAGTAGTATCGGTGATATCATTCGAATTATGTCTGTAATTCAAACCGTTGCAAAGTTAAGAGAGGGGACTGAAAAAAGCCGCACTGTATAATTAATCTCTAAGCACCGGACAGTTTCACAATAAATTCAAGCAAACTAAAATAACACCAATATTAAAAAAGGAGATAAAATTGCATTACTAACTATCGCCCTATTTCCGTTCTCAGCTGTGTAGCAAAATTATTTGAGATCATTATTCAAGAAATATTGTAAGTTTCAAAATATCATATCAAATCATACCAAATCAACACGACAGGAAAAAATCGGTGGAAACAAATCTGCTGACATTCAGTAACAAACTTTCAAAATATTTGGATTGGAATTCACAGGAAGACTAAATTTTTGCCAATTGTGCAAAAGCCTTTGATAAGGTGAATCATGATGTTCCATTATCGAAAATGAAATATTACTGAATGAGCAATCATTTTAATTTGTTATTTATATCATACCTACAATTGAGACCTCAGTATGTTACATATAGACATCTCAAGTTCATTTAGTAGGATCGGGTGTACCACAAGGCTGGAATATGGAACCTCTTCTTTTTCTGATATCAATGATCATCCTCTGGAAGTATCGTCTGACTGCTTTATGCGGATGACTTTGATATCTATAATAAAATCTTGGACATAAACGATTACTAAAAACTACAGATAGGTGTTGATCGAATTTCTGCCTGGTCTATAAAAAATAAGCTACTAACTGTTCAATCTAGCAGAATGTAAGGTTATTTCCTTCAACAGAGAAGTACTAAAATAAGAAATTATCAAATACATTATGCAGGGTTCGGTGATGGAGAGAGTTTTGGAAATTTCTGATCTTGGCATTATTTTCTAAAGTGTCTTCAAATTCCGTCAACATATTCTCAAGGTTATAAAAGGTGCTAGCAAGTTATTGTGTTTTCAGAAGCGTGCCACATTCGAGTTTACCACTACAAGCTTTATGAAATATCCATACATTCAATATATTCCCAGTAAATTAGATTATACATCAGTTGTGTGGGATCAACAAAACTCAAAACAAAGAATTAAGACGATTTCAAATGAATGTATCAAATATTTTTGCAATGAGGAACACAGTGTGAGCGCTGGATTTGTTAGCTATAATCCACTGGGGAAAGACTTCATTATCGAAAAATAAGATCACAAAAGGTATGCAAAAAATAAAAACAATTCTTTAAGAAACATTCGACTAGACTTTGGCCAAATTAAAATCATCACCTGAGTAATGGAGTAGGTATATAGTAAATTTCATCGAAAATAATATACCGTAATCTGTGAAGTCAATTCTTACTATTATAATTGTCAGGAATGTTATGGTAATTTGGAAAGATTCAGAAAGATAAATTCATAAGAAATAACAAATGGTTGTGAGGTGATACTTTCAATAGTAGCCTCATTAAAAATCAAATAACAAGTAATTACTCCGTAGCAAATCATGGGTGAAAAGAATTCGTGAGTGAATCATGAAATTTGTTGCTAATATTTACTTATCAACCTTGCAACCTTCGAAATGAATTTTTCATGCCAATGGTGTTAAAAATTAGGTACCTCAAAAAGAGTTACAGAATTCATTGAGCTATAAATCTTGATACAGAGTGATCACCTATTTGAATTGGTAGGTAACTAGCTAGGACCGGATGAGTTCGTGAAATTGACAAATTTTGCTGGTTGCTGATGTACCTGGCGATCTGCCATTTCATACGAAAACTATAATCATACCCTATTGCCACAAATTGAATCAAACATGAATGGTGTAAATTTCATGCCCTCCTGGTGTATGAACATGGAAGTGGCCTCAAGATGGCGCTGAATATATACTTCGGTGTTTATCTTAGGATTACCCAACATAACCTATACGGATTTTTTTATTCAACTGACAATACAATATGGAACTGGTGAAGTAGGTGGTCCAGAGTAGTTCTTCTAGGAAACTTTGCCACATGAGACCAAGAAAAGTATTGCTTCTCAGCTTGATTATTCTCAATATGTGTTTCTTCGCACCAGAAAAATATTCTTTAACTAAACCTGCTGAGTATAGCACCAAAACGGAGTGGATTTACTTGAAAGTCGATTCAGGATAAAAATATCACCAAATAATTGGGTAGAACTGGTGTAGAATATTACATACTGAAATGCATAATTATCACCGATAAAGTGTTTTTTTCCATTTTGCTTCAATTGGCACTGGTCTAGAAAACCTTCCAACTGCGTCTGTTCAGTCTAGACACTGTAGAGCAGAACATACGATACCCAGCGATTGTGAAAAAAATGCCGATTCTAATTCCGACTAGCAGAATCAGGACCTGTAAAAATATTTTCGAGCATTGAGTGAGTCTTCAAAGAAGGAACCAGTCTACAACCTTGACTGTGGAAAAAGGATGTGAAAGAACCAATCCGTATTGAGCAGAATGGTCTTTTGCACTATTATTTCCTTCATATCTCATATGAAGAAGCCATTTTTTAGAATTAATAACAAATGCGACTACTAGAAGCAATAAACAATTTTGAAATACAATAATTCAACTTCAGTTTCATTCTTGAAATTAACATGAAAATCAACAACAAATCATCTTCATCCTGCTTCTTGTTCTTTTTCTGTCTTTTAGGTTCCACAAATGACTTGGATCCTTGGTGCCAGATAACAGCGGTATCGTAGTTCTGAAAATAGTTTAAGTTCAGCACAGAGATTAAAATAGTGGAAGAAGCAATGAAGAAGTGGAAGAATTAATGAAAAACTCTAACAGTTTGCACACCTGACAAACTTTGCCCAAAACGGTCCTTTCTGTTGGTTTTGCACTTTGGTACAGTAATGGAAGATCGACCTTGCATTCCGACATGAGGTGCTTGCCGACAAATTTCACACAGATTGGAATTGCGTGACAATTCCTCTGCGAATGTCCGAATCTTTGGCACCTGTGGCACTGTGCCACAACAGTCCTGTGCCTCTGCGGTTCGATCTTGATCAACAGCTTCACGATTCCGCTCAACAAGTGAAAACATTTCTCTCGTTTGGGTAATAGGATGAATAGGATTTCGTCAACATTCAATAATCTGGTTACCGATTCGGGGTAGAACCCCATGTCTAGCAACTCGCCATTGATATCAGCAGTAAAAAAAAACAGGTACTTCCCTGAACAAAATTCTGAGGACCTTGTCATCAGGAAAGGAGTAACTATGTTGCGGAATATTCTCTTCGTCTATCGACTTGATGAATTTCCGTTAGTGTTCTTGAATTGGTTTTCGTCTGCATGAGGTGTTCCTGTCCGTGTTCGTTGACGAGTGTATAATTTTCTTTAATCAGGCTTTCTATGATTTCCACGTTGTTTAATCCTGTATCGTTGCTGGTGATCACAACCATCGGTTTTCTTCCTCCACAATTTGTTTCGTTTCCAGTTCAGGGTTTTCTTCAAGTTTTTCTTGAACCTGGAGTATTCGATTCTCTTCCTAGCCGTCGGTAATCAATAATAACAATAACAAAAAACATTAATATAATATGGTTATGATATAATGTGAATATTACTCTCCCACTCATGCTCAAGAATAGTCCCAATGTATGGTAGTCATGGCTCTAATAACAATACTTCTTCACACTAAGTCAAATCGATCATACACGACGAGACTACAATGAGTCCTGTAAAAAGGCTTATGAACAATGTTTGTTCCTCAAAGACCTTTTTGGCGTTACATAAAAGAAGAACACTAATAGATGTGAGGATTAGTGAAGTAAGTGCTGCCACCAGAATTTCTCCTTTACCATGATATTTCTTCATTTTCCTCGTTGTAACTTGTATGTTTATGTCTTCTTCTCCCCTGCTATATAATTATACCTGTTCACGGTATCCCTGAGAGTCTTTTCGGAAATGCAGTGGTGACACGCTTCAAGTTGTCCCTTGTTTGTACATAACTATTCTGCTTGGTTCTAGTTACAAGACTCGAAATGTGTGTAACGGAAAGGAATTCCAGGAGCATCTGGAACATTAATTAATAATAATTTATTCATAATATCCCAAGAAACAGGTTTGTTTATGGTAGGGATACAGAATAATGATAATAATAACAATGCCTTACAAAGGTTCAGAAAAAATAATATACAATTGATATAAATACAATTCATAAAAAAAAAACTTTAAAAAAAGGAAAAGTTACCCATGTCAATTCAAAATATTTGGACGGAAAAATAAAATAAATTATGTAAAAATCATTTTAGACTAATTGACGAAGAAAATGGGTTTTTATTCTATTTTAAAAAATCGCCACTATTGTAATTTTTTTTATTTCATTTGGTAGTGAATTGTAGATATCTATACCATCATGGTATATCGATTTTTTTCCAAAATTACTTCTGAAATTGCTGAGGCTTAAACAGTTTGCTTGTCTTGTTTTTTGATCATGTATGTTATTGATTTCGATGAAATTTAAATTAGAAACTTTCTGTTTCAATCGAATAAAGAGAATAAATGAACAAATTTTAACTTTATAAAGGGAATTAAAATTTAGTAAACTCTTAGGTTTATATAAGTTTGCTGTTGGTTCTAAAAACGTTAAGTTGTAAATATATTTCAAAGATTTATTTTGTAATTTTTTTAGAGGTTTCAAAACTGAATTATTAGCGTTTCCCCAGATTGATATCAAATACTGTAGGTTAGAATAGATAAGAGAAAAGTAAATATTTTTAAGGTATTTGATCGGCACAATTTTTCTTATTTTGAACAGTGCACCAATGACTGGATTGATCTTTCTTCTCAATTTATCAATATGATTGTTCCATGATAGTTTTTCGTCAATGAGAAGACCTAAAAATTTAGTAACTTTAGTATATTTTATAGAGTTAGATCCAAATAATAGCGGATGAATGAAGTTATTTGTGGTTTTTTTAGAAACAAACATAAATAATGATTTATCAAAGTTCAGAGTGAGTTTAAAATGTTGTAACAATGTTGAAATTACAGTTAGATCACTTTCCACATTTTCACGTATCTCGTTGAGGTCAGTGGCAAAATATATTAATGTAGTATCATCAGCAAATAGTTTAATTTTTCCTTTCAATTTCAAATTTGTAATGGAGTTAATATGAATCAAAAATAAAACAGGTCCTAAAATTGATCCTTGCGGTACCCCACATTTGATATCCATCAAAGAACTGCTAACACCATTAACTAACACGTACTGCTTCCTATTCATCAGAAAATTTTGAAATCGTTCATGAATTTTTCCTCTTATACCTATTGAGTATAAGTTTGCAAATAACATTTCGTGGTCAACCGTATCAAATGCCTTACACAAGTCAAGAGAGAGAAGGCCACATTTCTTGTTGCTGTCTATCTGAATCTGGATATGCGAAACAACATCCAGAACTGCCGCCTCTGTGTCTTTCAACCTGCGAAAACCATATTGATTATGACTTAATAAATTGTTTTTCTCAAGAAAATTTAAAAGTCTGACATTCAGTATTTTTTCCAAAATTTTTGAAAATGCTGGTGAAACTGATATAGGTCGGTAATTATTTACGTTATCTTTCCGACCGCTTTTAAATATTGGTGAAACTTTGGCAACCTTCATTTTTTCTGGGACACATCCTGTTTTTAATGACTTGGATAGTAAAATGGGAGATAGCTCATTTTTTATAACTTTCACAATTCCAGCAGTAATATCATCAAATCCAGAAGATTTATGGATGTCCAAATTATCAATAATTTCCTCAATTTCATTAATACATACTGGTGCTGAAAACATAGACGGAACACTTGATTTATCTCCAATAACATCATTTTGAGTTTTGATTGCTGAAGATAGTTTTGTTCCAATGGTTACAAAATGCTTATTGATTTCCTCACATATATCCTGAGGATCACTAACCTCTACTTTATTGGTGATAATGTGTTTAATTTCTTTTTTGGTGCTATTTGAATTATATAGTAAGGAATTTATGCCCTTCCAAATTTTTTTTGGGTTAGCTTCGACGAATTTATTCTCATAGAATTTTTTCTTTGTTTCTCTAATTGCTTTTTTTACTAATCTGTTATGACGATCATACTCTTTTTTGTAGAAATCTGAATATGGATTCTTTTTTTTCTTATAAAAGAACTTATCACGAATTTTAATAAGGTTTGCAACACGTTCATTGAACCAAGGTTTAGAATCATGTTTTTTTGTAATAGTTTTCATAAACGAGTTGTTTTCAAATATTTTGAGTAAATCCTCATATTCTTCATTTGGATTTTCATAACGAAAAAGGTTATTGCCAAATTCATGAAGTTCATTTTTTAATTTAACTATTTCATAAAACTTGATTTTATACATGCTATATACATTTTGTGATCGCTTAATGCAGTATTGATTAAACACAAATCTATATTTTTTTTAGAATTTGTTATGAAATGATCAATTAATGTAGAGCTGTTGGTTGTTTCTCTAGTAGAAACCTCATCATTACATATTGAAAAATTATTCGAAACATATATATCCAATAACTTTTTTGACTCATTATCATTTGATAACAAATTTACGTTCATATCACCAAAAAAGAAACATTCACAATCATCGTGTCTGCAAGGAAGCATCTGGTGTTCGAAAATTCCTGGTTCAATGTAGCATCTAGGGTTCTTGTCATTGAAGCATGAATAGCGCTGTTGTTTTATTTCCTTTGAAGATTTATCTTGATTTAGCGCTAAACTGACAACTAACAGGAGGATTGTTTTTGGAATATAGGATCCCATTTCGAAATCTATGAAGTGGGAAATATAGTTTTTTTTGTTCTTGAGTTTCAACAGGTAATTTCGATATAACGGTCAGTTTCTGCGTGGCTCTACTTTGTAGTCTTCGCACTCCTCGTAGACCTTTTGTGTCCTGGTCCCCTATGATGAGTGTGTCTTTGATTGTCTTAGCTGTCTTCTAAGCGTCGTTGTTTGATAGTATCCTGATGATCAGTTTATATCTTTTCTTCGGAGTGATACATGGCTCCTGGTTTTGTTGTTTGGTTTGTGTTGTCTTTTCTGCATGGCAGTGTAAGGTGGTATCTGTGTGTCCGGTTCTCTTTGTGATTGTGGTACTAGTCGAGAATATTTTATGAATAAAGTCGGTTGAAACAAATCATTACACCGGATTGTTCAATTTGTGTCTATATCACAGTTGACGTCGTGACAATCAATAACTTTCACTAATCAAATAATTATCAATTAATCTTACTTGAAAATTCACTGGCTGAAGATCACTGCACTTGTTGCACTTATCCTATGTTACGATAAAATGTCCTTCCCCACTGTTTTACGTGTCTCTATCATTAGAGTCTGTTTTCACTATTCATCACTTTGTCTACTACAGTCCAGTATACGATATTATTTTGGAAAATAGTGCGAATAGAATTTTCTTGATGAAAAATCCGCCTAAACCCACTGTAGTCTGAAGGAATGATGAACAAAAAAATATCTTCAAATAAACCAAAGATTTGTATTAATGACTGATAGTCCATTTTAGTCAAGAGATAGCAAATTATCATCATCTACCTGTAAGTAGAGTGACTTCTCATTCCGTAATCAAGAATGTTTTTTCATCCATCTCTTGAACATTAGCGTATGATAATTCATTCAAAATGTTAGTCGGTTCCCGGATATGTGTGGATATTTTTGTAGGGATTACGACCCTCATGACTGCTTTCCTCAGGCCGCATTGTCATAGTGTCATCGATGTGGGCTCCCAAGAATTGAATGGAAGAACTGCGTTTATTGATTTTGTATGGTGTCTTGCTTGTGGATGTCGTTTTTTACGTTGTTGTTATTCAATTCATTTTCACAAAAATATTGTACGGTTCTTTTCATAAGTGAGGTACCATTAGACTTCCATTAGATTGGGACCCCTCATAATGAGATTTGTTTCGTCCGAATAATTTATAATTTTCGTGTTGTTGCTGTTATAAACTACATTCATTAATTCATTTTTGAGAATAACAAACAGTATTGGACCCAAGATACTGCCCTGCGGAACCCCCATGGACATCTCCAAGGCATTGGTCCTAATCATACCTTGTTCAGTAGTTATTTCTACTACTTGCTCTCTTTGTTTTATCTAAGATTTCAGCCAGTTGTGTGATACCATACTCATAAAGCTGGTAAAATATTATGGTCAATTGTATCAAATGCCTTAGAGAGGTCAAGAAAGATTCCACAGATCAGATCGTTATCATCCAATGCTTCCAATACCTCGGTAATGAAATGAAACAATGCGGTTTCTATCGATCTATTTTTCAGGAATCCTTGTTGACTGCCTAGGAATTACTTGAAATTTTCTAAAAATGATATTAGCCTTAGAACCATCAAGGTTAGCATTCGAAAATTCCTGGTTCAGTGTAGCATCTAGGGTTCTTGTTATTGAAGCATGAATAGCGCTGTTGTTTTCTCTCCTTTGAAGATTTACCTTGATTAAGTGCTAAACTGACAACTAACAGGAGGACTGTTTTTTGAATATAAGATCCTATTTTAAAATATTTGATGTGGAGAATATAGTCTATTTTGTTCTTGACTTTTAACTGGTTATTTTGACGTAATGGTCAGTTTCTACGTGGCTCCACTTTGTAGTCTTCGCACTCCTCGTAGTCCTTTTGTGTCCCTGTGTCCTGTGATGGGCGTGTCTTTTATTTGTCTCATCTGTCTTCTGAGCGTCCTTGTTTACTAGTATCTTGATGATCAGTTATTGTATTTTCTTCTGTGTGATTCATGGCTCCTGGTTTTGTTGTGTTGGTCCAAGGACACATCGTAAAGACTTATATATCCAATATAATTTTCTTACCCTACCTAGCATGTATATATATATATATATATATATATATATATATATATATATATATATATATATATATATATACATGCTAGGTAGGGTAAGAAAATTATATTGGATATATAAGTCTTTACGATGTGTCCTTGGACCAACACAAACAACACAACAAAACCAGGAGCCATGAATCACACAGAAGAAAATACAATAACTGATCATCAAGATACTAGTAAACAAGGACGCTCAGAAGACAGATGAGACAAATAAAAGACACGCCCATCACAGGACACAGGGACACAAAAGGATATATATATATATATATATATATATATATATATATATATATATATATATATAAAAGGCAACAACTAACGTCGCCACGGAGGCAGCTATATATTGTACATCTGCGCACTTGATTTTACCGTACTGATGAGAGCTTAAGCTCGAAACACGTGCCTACGGTTGCAGAACATTTTGAGGGTTATACCCAATAACTTTTCTACTTATATTTTTATATATTGCCCCTCGCTATATCCATCCTTATATATATATATCAATGTTTGATCTATGTAAAAGAGCACTTGGTTAACTGTAAACAAAACAGTGAGTTTCATAATTATAATACAAGAAATAATATTGCTATTTCTGCCAATCGACTCCAAAAATCACAAGATATAAACTATTATGGCCCAAATTTCTTCAACAAACTACCTGATGATGTAAAAACACTGGATATAAGAGTATTCAAGTATAAATTGAAACAATATTTAATTAAAAAATGTTTCTACTCCATTCAAGAGTTTACAAATACTTCGATACATGATATATAGATTTTAATTTCCTGCAACTGCCCTACATTATACAATTGTAAAATGTGTTTTTATTTTTATATATAAATGTGTATTAATGTATGTATACGTTTCTGTCTATAGTCATATATTTTTCATTCATAGTTGTTTACATTGATTTATCTTTATTGTTGATTTTTCTACCTTTTTATTTCTACTCCTAGTTATTTAAGTTGTTTTATCTTTATCTTTTATTATTGTACCTACCATTTGACGAGTGTAAACATTGTACAATGTAGTAACACAATAAACTGAACTGAACTGAACTAAAAATGATCTGTGTGTCCGGTTCTTTTGGTGATTGTGGTACTAGTGGTGTGCAGATTGGTTATGTGGGTATTGGTGGTGTGATCATTTGCCGGTATTGCCGGCTGGGCGGCTGTTGTTGTGTCCTCTTTTTGAACTCTTTGTGGATTGTATTGGGCTCTCGTCCTCCACAGCATGACCTGACCACTGAGTTGTGCGTTCACTGTCTGGAGTGCTACAATTTACCTGACTGTTCTGGTGAGTTTGGCCATGACTTCCTGGGTTGCTCCTCTGATGATGGCCTCATCTGCTGTGGTCAGTTTTCCGCTCTTCTCACTCGCAATGATCTGGGTCATCCTGTCTACTGCTAGTTTCATGTCTTCCATATCGTATTCGTCCTCTTCTGTTTGTTCCATTTCTTCGTTTTGTTTGCTATTTTCTGTAGAGGTTGTTGAAATTGGCTCTCTTGCTCCTTTTTCGTCTTCTAATATAGACTAGGCACGTTTTCAAAAATTAACAATGCAGAATCATTTCATGTATCAATTGGGAAAACAACGTTTTTAGGGTATTTCGATCCCGCTGAATACGAATCAGCCTGTTGCCAAAGCGAATTTTGGACTGGAAGTCCAGTATCCAAGATGGCGGCCGAGATGGTGGTCAAAACTGTGTTGCCCCTTATCTCCCATGTCCGTTCGTTGGCTTGTAATAATGATTCAAACATCTGCTTAGGGGTTTTCTCGGATGCTTGGTACATTGCAGGGTTCGAAATGTACTTACCTCAAGTTTGGAGTGCATGGGCTCCAAGATGGCCGCCGAAGGAATAAGTGAAGAAAACGACCATTCAGAGTTCAAACACTGTTTATTGCAGAATTGTGAGAATATAATGAAAAAATTGTTCTAGTGTCGTGAGCTGAAGGCAATACCTACTACAAAAATGATATTTGATCAACCATTTGAAGAGTTAAGACATTGGCGAGAGCGATGGCACAACTTGGTGCAAGTCAGTCCATTCTTCTTGCACGTGCACGTTGTTGTTAGGAAGTGGAACGAACAATTGCAGGTTAAAATATCCGTGCAAGCTTTGGGATCGGGCTCAAGTCTCATAAGGATGGGAATGTACTCGTATTGTTGAAGTGGAGGCTTCAACAGTGGGACTAACAATTGCTGATTGAGATATCCGTGCAAGCTTTGGGAACGGGCTCAAGTGTCATATGGATGGGAATGTTCTCGTCTTGTTGAAGCCTCCACCCATATGACTCAGGATCCATCACCACCGGTTGGGCTTGATGAGCATTTTCCCACACGTTCACCTGAAATGTTTTCATTACAATTACCGAAAAGCAACTGGTTATACTGATCACAGTATGCTTTCCATCATTTCTTCACCTGGTAATGGCATCTTAGGAGGTGTAGCCGCATGTTGGAGGTAAGGCTTCTGGCTTTAACCCCGCTAGATACATCTTTGGCCACCTGTTCAGAGAAATAGAAACGTTTTAACTGATATTTGGACTTGCTGAAACACCTCAAAAAAACTTTACCGACCTTATAGAGCTGAACGAGGAACTTCTCTACATTCGCCTCTTGTGAAGGCACTGATTTGTCATTTAACCTTTCCAATCTTCAATTGGCAGCGTTTGAGTAGCATCCGCAGTGGTACTTGAATTTCTCGTCACTATTTGTCAGCGTTTGTTCGATCCTAACAATACTGGCAGCAAAAACAGCATCATGGAGTTCTTTCCTCAATCCTGCGTACTTCAGAAGAGTCTCTTTGCCGTTATCCGTTAGATATGATGATTTGTTTATTGAACATTTTCTCTTCTGGCAGATAATGGGTTGTGGTTGGACATTACAGCTACTAAGGAGCCCACCGTTGACGCCATATCCGGTAAAAACCTTCAGTAACACAAGTTTGTTACCACATTGTATTTTGAAAGTTCGAAAATTCCTTGATTGATAGAGATATGGAGGGCAGATTTGTGCATTCTTTACTACGTAGGCATCTCGACTGGGTCCATCGAGAGGCACAAGTACTAGATGATGCACAAATCTGCCCTCCATATCTCTATCTATCTAGAAGTTTTCAAGCCATTATATGTAACACATACGTCTACGTCTACGTATTGAGTATACTTTTAACCACTAAAAACTGTATATCTGACAGATATTGCACTCCAAATACAAGAACACGTAAACAACAAAGTTTCGGCGACCATCTTGGTTGCCATTTTGGAACCCACGCACTCCAAGCTTAGGATAAGTAATTTCTGAGCATTTCAATTTAATAAGCATCCGAGAAAACCACTAAGCCGGAAATTAAATTAATATTTTAAGCCAACCGAAAATGAAGATATAGGAAATCAGAGGTTTGAAGGCTATCTTGGATGCCATTTTGAATACCAGACTCTTCGCCCAACTTTCGCTTTGGCAACAGGCAGATTCGTATTCAGCGGGGTCGAAATACCTTAAAAACGTTGTTTTCCCAATTGTTACATGAAATGCTTCTTGCACTTTATAGAGATGGATTTCCTGCTTATGGGCCTACACTAATATTGTTTTGTCCAGAACATTTACTTCAGTCCTTGAATTCTTCTGTGAGTTACTCTATGCGAAAGGTTAGGTTTTGTTGTCTCGCTGCTCCTTGTTGCCAGCAATTCTGGGATCTATTTGGGTCCTCTGTGGCAGTCGTGTGTCCTTTTGCACCTTGTCCTCGTTGGGTTTATCCATGTTCCACCCTGTATATCAGCGAATTTGTGTGCACTTTTGTCGATTTTATCACTATCACTCTTGTTGGAATCAGTAAACTATTCTAGGAGTAGAAGGAAGAAATTTTGTATCTAGTGCACAAATATATCTATTATAATTATAGCAGACGGCTATGATAGTCATCATCAGTGCTACCTGTAAGTAAGAAATAATTGAAAAAAGCCGGTTGAAATAAATTACCACACCGGCTGGTTCAAATTGTGTCTATATCACTGTTGACTTTGTGACAATCAATAACTTTCACTAATCAAATAATCTTACTTGAAAGTTCACAACCTGAAGATCACTGCACCGTTTGCACTTATCCTATGTTATAATAATATGTCCTTCTCCACTGTTTTAGGTGTCTCTATCACTCGAGTCTGTTTTTACTATTTATCACTCTGTCTACTACAGTCCAGAATACTATAGCATTTTGGAAAGTGGTGCGAACAGAAATTTCTTGATGAAAAATCCGTCGAAACCCACCTTAATCCGAAGGAATGATGAACAAAATATATCCTTAAATATACCCAAGATTTGTATTAATGACTAATGGTCCATTTTCGTCAAGAGATAGCTAATTATCCTCTTCTACCTGTATGTAGAGTGACTTTTCATTCCGTAATAAAGAAAGTTTTTGGACATTAGCATATGACGATTTATTCAAAATGTTAGTTGGCTCCCGAATTTGTGTGGATATCTTTGTCGAGATTACGACCCTTATGACTGCTCCCCTCAGACCGCATTTGCTTCGTTTTCAACCTATGCTGGTCAAATTGAGCTGATAAGTCCAGAAATTAATCAGGTCCAGATAATTTGTTTTGGATGAGTGCTTTTTGATTAGCTTATGAACATTTTTTGAAAATTGTTAATCTTGATTAACATACTCGAAGAAAAGCGGTTATTCAACATATTGTGATCTTCAATATCAAAATAAGTATATTGTGTTGGTGAATCGAAGTAATCATGCAGTAAAAAGGATTTTAATCAACGAACATACATATCTAAACGCATTATTATTTTAAGAATGAATATTTTGTATTGGCATCTGTCAAGTATTTTTGGAAATGAAACAAAGTCTATGTGCGTTGTTATGTTGTTTTTGTTGTCATTTCCATCAACTTGTTGAACTCCTACGCGCAACCCTTAGAAGTCTTCTAGAGACTTGTGGAAGCTAGGAAGGACATCTATTTTTTGTCATAGAAGATCGGAGCCAACAAAAATCATGTATTGAATTCCTAGCGAGTCATACAGATACTTACTTGTCCTGGAATTATCAAATGAATACAGTTAATAAGAAATTGGACACCAATATGCTCTTTTTCAACTATAAACTACGACATCCTATACCGGGGAAACTCTAGCAGAGTATGAGGAAGTTTTTATAACACAGAAAGAGATAGTTCGATGTATCACTTTGAAGCATCATTCACATTCATATAGAGACTTATTGAAAAATCTACAAATACTAAATATTTATTCAGCATGCATTCTCTCAGCAATCCCATTACCTCACAAGAACTTCACACTGCTAACATTTTTTACATTATTTCACTCATTGCATAATTCATCTACCAACTTCATTCGAGAAAGAAAGCTATATCAACCGATTTGAATGAAAAATCAAACATACTTTGCGTAAGATTACATTCTACAGTATCGATGTTTATTTTGCTCGTTCCCTACAATTTTGTTTAAATGTGTTTTTATAATCATTAGATAGATAGATAATTTATTTATTCCAACATTTATGGTGTGAGAAATACGTCACAGAGTACAAAATACCAACGAATCACAAAGCACAAAAACACAAATAAAATCATTGATACAATAAGGCTCCATATTGCATAAATAGTCTCGCAGCAATCTCAATAAGCTTCTAGAGTCATCAAGACTTTCAATTTCATTGGGAAAATTATTGAAAAATTCAATTGCTGTAAATAATGGACCTTTTTCAAAAACAGTCCTTGAATGTATAGGATAGTTATGGTCATTTTTGAACCGAGTACTGTGATCATGAGTAATTCGATAGTTATGGAAGTACTCTTTATGTTTGAACTAAAATGTTATTGATTCTATGACTAAAATTGCAGGGACTGTCAACAAATTGTTTGTTCTGAAGATTTCCCTACATGACCCATCGTAAGCTTAGCCAAATATCATTCTTATTGTTTCTTCTTCTTCTTCTTCAGTTAGGTTTATTGGATTTCTGACGTCTTACGACATCAATTTCTCCAGATCAGGTAATAATAAATAATTTAAAAAATTATTTTAAATTACAGCATCACCCCTAGCTCCGGCAAATCCGTTGCCATCTGGCCTGGGTACCGGCGTAGAGAGCTATAGAATTGGACAATAACAGAAAACACTCATGAGCGATGCACTGTACTGGTAATTTTCAACATATTATAACATTAACAAACATTTACTTGACTTCAGACCGAGGACGCCGTCTGTCCTCTACCATTGCCGGAAGTCGAATTCAATAATAGTTAAAAAAATTGAAATAAACATATTGATTATCAAAACAAAGCCGACTCTGTCTCGTTTTTGACACTTGAGAATTTTAATCATTCCTGAGCAACTTCCCCCTGTTGCAATACCAAATTTCATTCTTGAATAAAAATTTGCGTAAAATACCGAGAGCAGCATTGTTGTTCAAGTTTGGCTTCAGTAGTCTAATTACGAAGGTTAATGATGACAATTTGTTGCATAGACTCTCAACTTGGGTTGTCCATGTCATAGTGTCATCGATGTGGGCTCCTAAGAATTGAACGGAAGAACTGAATTTTAATTTTTTGTTTATTGATTTGTATGTTGTCTTGCTTGTGTATGTTATTGATTGTCAATAACATACAGTCGGTTTTTTCGTTGTTGATAGTCAATTTATTTTCACAAAATTATGGTTCGGTTCTTTTCATAAGTGAGGAACCTACATCAGTGACTTCCATTAGATTGGGACCCCTCAAAATGAGATTGGTGTCGTCCGCATAATTTATGATTTTCGTGTTGTTGCTGTTATTAACTACGTTTATTAGATAATTTTTGAAAATTAAAAACAGTATTGGACCCAAGATACTGCCCTGCGGAACCCCCATGGACATCTCCGAGGCATTGATCCTAACCGTACCTTGTTCAGTAGTTATTTATAATACTTGCTCTCTTTGTTTTAACTAAGATTTTAGCCAGTCGTGTGAGTAACCTCTGATACCATACTCGTAAAGCTCATCTAGTAAAGTATTATGGTCATTGGTATCAAATGCTTTGGAGAGATCAAGAAAGATTTCACAGAATATCATCCGAAGCTTCCAATACATCGGTAATAAAATTAAACAATGCGGTTTCTATTGATCTGTATTTTAAGTATCCGTGTTGACTATCTGAGAAAAACTTGAAATTTTCAAAAATTGATATTAGCGTTCGTGCCATCAAGATTTCAGAGATTTTTGCAAAACAAGTTAGCAAACTGATATGCCTACACTTGCATGGATATAGTATCAGTGCTACCATTTTCATAAAGTGGTTTCACTATATCTAATTTTAAAATTTCTGGTAAAACACTCTGAGCGAAATATTTGTTTGCCAAAGCCGTTAAAATTTTAGCTATTTCTAGTGCACACGCCATCAGGACATTGACTTCAGGAAATTGACTGATGTAACTGGCGATCTGTCATTTCATACTTGGAAAACTATAATTATACACTATTGCCACAAATTGAATCAGACATGAATGTGTTAATTTCATGCCCTCCTGGTGTATGAACATTGAAGTGGCCTCGAGATGGCGCTGAACATATACTTCGGTGTTCATCTTAGGATTACTCAACATAACCTGAACGGATTTTTTGATTCAATTGACAATACAATATGGAATTGGTGAAGTAGGTGGTACAAAGTAGTTCTTCTAGGAAACTTTGCCACATGAGACCAAGAAAATTATTGCTTCTCAGCTTGATTATTCTCAATATGTGTTTCTTCTCACAAGAAGAATATTCTTCAACTAAACCTGCTGAATAAAGCACCTAAACGGAGTGGATTTACTTGAGAGTCGATTCAGGATAAAAATATCACCAAATAATTGGGAAGAACTGGTGTAGAATAACACATACTGAAATGCATAATTATCACCGATAGAGTGTTTTTTTTTATTCTGCTCCAATTGGCACGGTCTAGTAAAACTTCCAACTGCGTCTGTTCATTCTAGACACTGTAGAACAGAACATATGATACCCGGCGATTATGACGAAAATGCCGATTTCAATTCCAACTAGCGGAATCAGGACCGGAAAAACATTCAAGAGCATTGAGTGAGTCTTCAAAGAAGGAATGAGTCTACCACCTTGACTGTGGAAAAAGGATGTGAAAGAACCAAACCGTATTGAGCAGATTGGTCTTTTGCACTATCAGTTTCGTCATATTTCATATGAAGAAGCCAATATCTAGAATTCATAACAAATGTGACTACTAGAAGCAATAAACAATTTTGAAATACAATAATTCAACTTCAGTTTCATTCTTGAAATTAACATAGAAATCAACAAGAAATCATCTTCATCCTGCTTCTTGTTCTTTTTCCATCTTTTAGGTTCAACAAATGACTTGGATTCTTGGTGCCAGATACCAGCGTTATCGTAGTTCTGAAAATAGTTTAAGTTCAACACAGATTAAAATCGTGGAAGAAGCAATGAAAAACTCTGACAGTTTGCACACCTGACAAACTTTGCCCGAAACGGTCCTTTCTGTTGGTTATGCACTTTGGTACAGTAACGGAAGATCGACCTTGCATTCCGACAAGAGGTGCTTGCCGACAAATTTCACACAGATTGGAATTGCGTGACGATTTCTCTGCGAATGTCCGAATCTTTGGCACCTGTGGCATTGTTCTACAACAGCCCTGTGCCTCTGGTGTTTGATCTTAATCAACAGCTTCACGATTCCGCTCAACTAGTGAAAACATCGCTCTCTTTTGGGAAATAGGATGAATAGGATTTCGTCATCATTGAATAATCTGGTTACCAAATTCGGGGTAGTACCCCATGTCTAGCAACTCGCCATTGATATCAGCAGAAAAAAAAACATGTACTTTCATGAGGACCTTGTCATCCGGAAAGGAGTAACTGAGTTGCGGAATTCTCTCCTCGTCTATCAACTTGATGAATTTCCCTTAGTGTTCTTGAATTGGTCTTCGAGGGTCTGCATGAGGTGTTCCTGTCCGTGTTCGTTGACGACTGTATGTGATTTTCTTTAATCAGGCTTTCTATGATTTTCTCGTTGTTCAATCCTGTTTCGTTGCTGGTGATCATAACCATTGGTTTTCTTCCTCCACAATCTGTTTCGTTTCCAGTTCAGAATTTTCTTCAAGTTTTTCTTGAACCTGGCATATTCGATTATCTTCCTTGCCGTCGGTAATCAATAATAACAATAACAAAAAACAATAATATAACATGGTAATGACATAATGTTAATGTTACTCTGCCACTCATGCTCAAGAATAGTCCCAATGTCTGGTAGTCATGGCTCTAATAACAACACTTTTCCACACTTAGTCAAATCGATAATACACGACTTCTGTAAAAAGGCTTACGAATAATGTTTGTTCCTCAAAGGCCTTTTTGGCATTACATAAAATAAGAACACTAATAGATGTGAGGATTAATGAAGTAAGTGCTGCCACCAGAACAAAGATTTCTCCTCTACCATAAGATTTCTCCATTTTCTTCATTGTAACTTGTATGTTTATGTCTTCATCTCCCCTGCTGTATTATTGATACCCGTTCATGGTGTCCCTAAGAGTCTTTTCGGAAATGCAGTGTTGACACGCTTCCAGTTGTCCCTTGTTTGTACCTAACTATTCTGTTTGGTTCTAGTTACAAGACTCAAGATGAGTGCAAAGGAACGAAATTCCAGGAGCATCTGGAACATAGGCATGGTGTCCGCAAGGAAGCATCTGGTATTCGAAAATTCCTGGTTCAGTGTAGCATCTAGGGTTCTTGTCATTTAAGCATGAATAGTGCTGTTGTTTTCTTCCCTTTGAAGATTCACCTTGATTTAACGCTAAACAGACAACTAACAGGAGGATTGTTTTTGGAATGTAGGATCCCATTTTGAAATATATGATGTGGGAAATATAGTCTTTTTTGTTCTTAAGTTTCAACAGGTTATTTCGATGTAACGGTCAGTTTCTGCGTGGCTCCACTTCGTAGTATTCGCACTCCTCGTAGTCCTTTTGTGTCCTGGTCTTCTGTGATGAGTGTGTCTTTGATTGTCTTAGCTGTCTTCTGAGCGTCGTTGTTTTATAGTATCCTGATGATCAGTTCACGTCTTTTCTTAGGTGTGATACATGGCTCCTGGTTTTGTTGTGTGGTTTGTGTTGTCTTTTCTGCATGGCTGAGTAAGGTAGTATCTGTGTGTCTGGTTCTCTTGGTGATTGTGGTACTAGTCGAGAATTTTTTATGAATAAAGTCGGTTGAAACGAATTATTGCACCGGCTGGTTCAAATTGTGTTTATATCACAGTTGACGTCGTGGCAATCAATAACCTTTACTAATAATTATCAAATAATCTTACGTGAAAGTTCACAGGCTGAAGATCACTGCACTTGTTGCACTTATCCTATGTTATGATAATATGTCCTTCTCCACTGTTTTACGTGTCTCTATCTATCACTTGAGTCTGTTTTCACTATTCATCACTTTGTCTAATACAGTACAGTTTTCGAAAAGTGGTGAGAATAGAATTTTCTTGATGAAAAATCCGGCTAAACCCACTTCAAATAAATCCAAGATTTGTATTAATGACTGATGGTCCATTTTAGTCAAGAGATAGCAAATTATCATCATCTACCTGTAAGTAGAGTGCCTTCTCATTCCATAATCAAGAATGTTTTTTCATCCATCTCTTGAACATAAGCATTCAAAATATTAGTCGGTTCCCGGATCTGTGTGGATATTTTTGTAGGGATCACGGCCCTCATGACTGCTCTCCTCAGACCGCACTTGTTTCGTTTTGCAACCTATGGTGGTCAAATTCGGCTGATAAAGTCCAGAAATAAAAAATCGGTTCCTGAAAATATGTTTTGGAGAAGTGCTTTTTAAATCGTTTTTGAGAAGTTTGTTAAATTTGTTAATCTTGATTAAAATAATGTATACTTAAACAAAAGCGGTTATTCAACAAATTGTGATCTTCAATATCAAATATTTATTCATTTGTATAGGCATCCGTCAAGTATTTTTGGAAATATCCATGAAACTAATTCAACACAGCAACCTTCAAATTGTTATTGATTGTATCGAATTGTGAAAGCTCCACCAAAATTATATAAAAGTGGGTTCAAAAATGTCATCAGAAATGTGATGCAAGCCAGTATCACAGTAATAGCCTTTACGTAACCCCAACTAAATTGGAGGAACTAAAGAGTGGTTGTGTAAATAATTTAAAATTTGATTTTCCAGTGCTCCTTCTAAAATTTTTGACATTGGGTATTTAAATTCTATAGGAGCAGTTTTTTGGATTAATCTTTCACAACTGCCATTTTCCATGCATTCTCTGGTGGATATAGGATGTTTTTGAAGAGGAGGGGGGCATGGTACAAAGGAAATTTGTAACCGAGAAAATTATAAAATTCGTACGAATGAAGATGCATGAAATGGATTTTATTTAGATAAATCAACTGAAACCAGTGAAATTGATATAAATGAAAAAAAGTGTTGAAATAAACAAAATCAAAATTGTAATGAAATGTTAACCTCAAAAATATAACATTTCAAACAAAGACTTCATCACGTTTGTTCATTGTTTCTACGTTAGGATGTGCGTATGGCTAAGTTGTTATGCTGATTTATTTGTTATTTCCGTCAACCTGTTGCACTCCTACGCGAAACCCTCAAAAGTCTTCGAGAGACTTGTGCGAACTAGGAAAGAGATCTATCTTTTGTCATAGAAGATCGGAGCCAACGCCTGAATAATCTCAACGAAAAACCTCTTTTTGATGAGGCGATACTGGTGGAAAGTCTAATGAGAAGTTTCATTTAATTTTCCTGCCTATAGTATTCCTCAGGACGCTGTGTATGACTCACGAAGAGCAGTTCCCAGGCTTATTGTGAAAATGTGTGCAAACTCCGTTTGACCATAACGGTCCTGCTTCAAATTCTCCAGAAACTGAAATTCATATATTTCTATACATCGAAAATACCACAGACTAACCTAACAATCGAGATGAATGAAACTCTTTCACAACAAAAATCATGTACTAAATTCCTAGGGATTCATACAGTTACTAAGTTGCCCTGGAATAATCAGATAACTACAGTGAATAAGAAATTGGTCGCCCATATGCTCTTTCCCATCTTGGAAAATACAACTACTTTTCATTCAAACAATCAACTATAAACTACAGCATCTTATGCTGGGAAAACTCTAGCGATGAAGTTTTTATTCTACAGAAAGAGATAATTCGATGTATCACTCACATTTATATGGAGAATTATTGAATAATCTACAAATACTCAATATTTATTAAGCATGTATTCTCTCATCAATCCCATTTCCTCACAAGAACTTCACATACCTCACCTAATTCCGCTATAATTGTATAATTCACCTACCAACTTCATTCGAGAACGATTTGAATGAAAAATCAAACATATTTTGCGTAAGTTTGCATTCTGCAGTATCGATGAGTATTACGCTCGATACCTACAATTTTGGTTTAATGTGTTTTTTTTTATAATTATCAGTTATAGTGTGAAAAAAACGTCACAGAGTACAAAATACCAACGAATCACAAAGCACAAAAACACAAATAAAATCTTTAATTATCGGTGTGGGAGAAGAAATCATTGATACAATATTGCATAAATAATCTCGCACTTTCTAGCGTCATCAAGACTTTTAATTTCATTAGGAATAGTATTGAAGAATTTGAGTGCTGTATATAACCTTTTTCAAAATCAGTCCTTGAATGGATAGTTATAGTAATTTTTGAACCGAGTACTGTGATCATGAGTAATTCTACAGTTATGGAAATGGAAAATTGCAGGTACTGTCAGCAAATTGATTGTTCTGAAGATTTCCCTACATGACCCATCATAAGCTAAGCCAAATATCATTCTTATGACTCGTTTCTTCTTCTTCTTAGTTGGATTTTTGACGTCTAACGACATTAATTTCTCCAGATCAGGTAATAATAGATAATTAAAAAAATTGTTTTAAATAACAGCATCACCCCTAGCTCTGGCAAATCCGTTACCATCCGGCCTGGTTACCGGCGTAGAGAGCTAGAGAATTGGACAATAACACAAAACACTCATAAACGATGCACTGTACTGTTAATTTTCAACATATTATAACATGAACAAACATTTACTTGCCTTCAGACCGAGAACGCCGTCTGTCCTCTACCATTGCCAGAAGTCGAAATCAATAATAGTTTGAAAAATAGAAATAAACATATTGATTATCAAAACAAAGCCGACTCCGACTCGTTTCTGACACTTGAAAATTTTAATCAATCCTGAGCAACTTCCCACTGTTGCAATGCCAAATTTCATTCTTGAATAAAAATTTGCATAAAAGACCAAAGGCAGCACTGTTGTTCAAGTTTGGCTTCAGTACTCGAATTGCGAAGGTTAATGATGACAATTTGTTGCATAAACTCTCAACTTGGGTTGTCCATGTCATAGTGTCATCGATGTGGGCTCCCAAGAATTGAACAGAAGAACTGCATTTTCATTTTTTGTCAATTGATTTGTATGGTGTCTTGCTTGTGTATGTTATTGATTGTCAATAACATACAGTCGGTTTTTCCGTTGTTGATTGTCACATTGTGACATCAGTGACTTCCATTAGATGGGACCCCTCAAAATGAGATTGGTGTCGTCCGCATAATTTATGATTTTCGTGTTGTTGCTGTTATTAACTACGGTCCTTAAATCATTTTTGAAAATTAAAAACAGTATTGGACCCATGATAGTGCTCTGCGGAACTTCCATGGACATCTCCAAGGCATTGGTCCTAACCGTACCTTGTTCAGTAGTTATTTCTACTACTCGCTTTCTTTGTTTCAACTAAGATGTTAGCCAGTTGTGTGAGTTACCTCTGATATCATACTCATAAGGCTTATCTAGTAAAATGTTATGGTCAATGGTATCAAACGTCTGAGAGAGATCAAGAAAGATTCCACAGAATATCATACAATGCTTCCAATACCTCGGTAATAAAATGAAACAATGCGGTTTCTATTGATCTGTTTTTTACGTATCTGTGTTGACTGCCTGAGAATAACTTGAAATATTCAAAAAATGATATTAGCCATCGTGCCATCAAGATTTCAGAGATTTTTGCAAAACAAGTTAACAAACTTATAGGCCTATAATTGGATAGCGTATCAGTGCTACTCTTTTCATAGAGTGGTTTCACTATAGCTAATTTTAATCTTTCTGGAAAAACTCCCCGAGCGAAAGATTTGTTTGCCAAAGCCGTTAAAATTTTGGCTAATTCTGGTGCACAGGCCATCAGGATATGAACTGGTACTTCGTCAATACCCGTGCTTATTGTGTTCTTCATATTCCTGATGATAGATAGTACTTTTTCTGTTGTTACTGGATGAAGAAAAAGAGTAAATTCATTTAAGTCAATCAGACTGAAAAAATCGTTATGCTCATTGGAGTTAGGATTCAAGGATATAGTAGATGAATTACTCAGAAAATGTTTGTTGAATTGGCAGCTTTTCTTATTGGATTTTCTGCCTCAAAATGAGTTCGATTGTTTAGTTGTACTATTTCTTCTACTGTCTGCCACATGGCTTTCTTTATTATCTGACGGAGCAATTTTTTGGTCATAATGTTTTTTTTTGGCATTTTTCAGAAGGTCGTTGTTATTTTCTTTTATTATTATTATTATTATTATGATTGTTTTTATACTTAACATCAGAATTCGCTGATGTTTGAAAAAGTACAAGTTGATTTTTCATGAATTTTAGCTCTTCAGATATTATTGTTTCACTCTTTTGAATTCTACTTTTAATTTTGGGCTACTTTATACCAAAATAATAAAGAAATATAAGCAGAAAACATGATTAGAACTCATCCATGTCCTTTCGTAATGTGCATCTTCTCAAGTTTCATCTCGAATCTGATGGCAGATATTGAAAACATCCTTATTGTTAAATTTCCACCTGCTCTGGACAGCTTCATTAAAGAAATAGTACTCCAGGTGTCAATTGTGGTGGACTTCATCACTGGTGGCTATATAGGCCATTGCAGGGTCCAATTCCAGGGTACCTGCTACTATCAGTTGCAAAGTTCGCAAAGCAACTATTTTTTGTTCGGAGGGAAAATAATTTCTAATCTTTATTGGAAACACAATTGAGATAGTTATGATCAAGCATGAATGCCAATCACCTTCTAATATTTTGAGAGAAAGCAACAATAATAATACGAAACGGTAAATTCAACAAGGTATAATCAACATAATTGAGCATCGTTAGAGAGTGAAAAATTGAATTACCGGGGTGCAATAAGCAGGCAACGACAAAGGAAGTTCTTGCGGTTCAGTCAAAGATCTCCACGTAGGCTCTCAGCAGTCGATGGAACTCAACTGCCTTCCCAGATTGGCGTCTGCCAAGAGCTCAACTATAACTATCCCTTACACTAACCAGAAATTCAAATTCTGTTTTGTACAACTGTGTTTCACAATTCATTTAGCCAACACTAATTATATTATATTTTTCTTCTACTTTCACGGTAGCAAATAGAAAGGGGAATATTAGGAGAGCCAGTTGTATACAGAGCGATAGACCGTCGCCAGTCTCTACCTCGTAGGCTTTTGGCGATCGCTGGATCTCAACTGCGTCCACAGCTTGGTGCCTGCAATGAGCTCACCTAGCTATCATTTCCACTAACCAAAAATAAAATTCAAATCATTCAATTTTTCATGATTGTGTTTCATTCACATTCAATTTGTAGGCTCTGTGATGGCCTTCTCGAAGTTCAGTGGAGTTGTCTCTTCTGAAGCCAAATCGCGCATCAAGTAGAAGGATTTCGTTCGTATGCCTTTCCAGAACGATAGGCCAGCAGTTCTTTAAGTTTTTTCTTCCTGTGCTGGTTCCCGCGAATAGAAAAATTCGAGGAAAAGAACATGTTCTTGAATTTATGCAGGCTGTATGTCACAGGGAACAACTCCCAAGGCTCGCGAAGTTTTTCCGTTCTTTTGCAGAAGAAGCTATGGGAAAGAGATATTTGGTATGTCTCCAGAGTGACGACGAAGCAGAAAGAGGATGTGAAAGAACCAAACCGTATTGAGCAGATTGGTCTTTTGCACTATCAGTTTTTTCATATTTCATATAAAGAAGCCATTTTTTGGAATTCATAACAAATGCGACTACTAGAAGCAATAAACAATTTCGAAATACAATGATTCAGCTTCGGTTCCATTCTCAAAATCAACAACAAATCATCTTCACCGTCCTTCTATTTCTTTTTTTCTCTTTTAGTTTCAACAAATGACTTGAACTTGGATTCTTGGTGCCAGCATCATCGTAGCTTGAAAAATAGTTCGAATCCTGCAAAGAGATCAAAATCATAGAAGAAGTGATGGAAAACTCTGATTGTTTTCTCATCTGATAAACTTTGCACAAAACGGTCCTTTCTGTTGGTTCTGCACTTTAGTACAGTAACGGAAGATCGACTTCTCGTATTCCGTCGAGAGGAGTTTGCCGACAAATTTTGCACAGATTGGAACTGCGTGACAATTCCTCTGCAAATGTCCGTATCTTTGGCACCTGTGCCACTGTCCCACAGCAGCCCTGTGCCTGTGGGACTTGAGCTCTATTGTCAGTTTGACGATTCCTCTCAACTGGTGGAAACATCGCTCTGTTTTAAGGAATAGGACGCAAACAAGCGGCATCGGTATTTTGTTAGCATTCAATAATCTGGTTACCGACTCGAAGTCGAACCCCATGTCTAGCAACTTGTCCTTGATATCTGTCTGTGTTCGTTGGTGAGTGGTTCATTCTCCCCAATCGGGCTTTCTATGATGTCCTCATTGTTTAATCCTGCTTTGATGCTGGTTATCATAAACATTGGTTCTCCTTCCCCACTATATGTTTCGTTTCCAGTTCAGGGTTTTCTTTAAGTTTTTCTTGAACCTAGCGTAATCGATTCTCTTCCTTGCCGACGGTAATCAATGATGACAATAAAAAAAAAACAATAATATAATATGCCCATGAGATAATGTGAATATTATTCTTCCAATTATGCTCAAGAATAGTCTTAATGTTTCGTAGTCATGGCTCTAATAACAACACTTCTTCACACTGAGTCAAATCGATAATACACGACGAGACTACAATGACTCCTGTAAAACGGTTTATGAACAATGTTTGTTTCTCAAAGGCCTTTTTAGCGTTACATAGAAAAAGAAAACTAAAATAGATGAGGATTGGTGAAGTAAGTGCTGCCACCAGTAAAACGATTTTTCCTTCACCATAAGATTCCTGTACTTTCCCCGTTGTAACTTGTATGGTTATATCTTTTTTTCCCCTGCTGTATAATTGATACCTTTTCATGTTGTCCCTGAGATTATTTTCGTGAATGCAGTGGTGACATGCTTCCGGTTGTCCCTTGTTTGTACGTAACCATTCTGTTGGGTTCTAGTGATAAGACTCGATATGTTTGCATTGGAACAGGATTCCAGGAGCATCTGTGACATAGACATGGTCTCCGCAAGAAAGTATCTGGTGTTCAAAAATTCCTGGTTCAGTGTAGCATCTAGGGTTCTTGTCATTGAAGCATGAATAGCGCTGATGTTTTCTCTCCTTTGAAGATTTATCTTGATTGAGTGCTAAACTGACAACTAACAGAAGAATTGTTTTTGGAATATAGGATCCCATTTTGAAATATATGATGTGGGGAATATTTTGTTCTTGAGTTTTTAATTATTTTGATGTAATGGTCAGTTTCCACGTGGCTCCACTTTGTAGTCTTCGCACTCCTCGTAGTCCTTTTGTGTCCCGGTCTCCTGTGATGGGCGTGTCTTTTATTTGTCTCATCTGTCTTCTGAGCATCGTTGTTTACTAGTATCTTGACGATCAGTTATTGTATTTTCTTCTGTATGATACATGGCTCCTGGTTTTGTTGTGTGGTTTGTGTTATCTTTTCTGCATGGCTGAGTAAGGTAGTATCTGTGTGTCCAGTTCCATTGGTGATTGTGGTACTAGTGGTGTGAAGATCGGTTAGGTGGATATTGGTGGTGTGATCAGTTGCCGGTATTGCCGGCAGGGCTTCTGTTGTTGTGTCCTCTTTTTGAACTCTTTGTTGATTGTATTGGGCTCTCGTCCTCCACAGCATCACCTGACCACTGAGTTGTGCGTTCGCTGTCTAGAGTGCTACAATTCTCCTGACTGTTCTGGAGAGTTTGGCCATGACTTCCTGGGTTGCTTCTCTGTTGATGGCCTGATCTGCTTTGGTCAGTTTTCCGATGTTCTCACTCGCGATGATCTGGGTCATACTGTCTACTGCTAGTTTCATGTCGATTTCCTCCTCTTCTGTTTGTTCCATTTCTTCGTTTTGTTTGCTTTTTTTTGTAGAGGTTGTTAAAATTGGCTCTCTTGCTCCTTCTTCGTCTTATAATATTTTTTTGTCCAGAACATTTTCTTCAGTCCTTGCATTCTTCTGTGAGTTACTCTATGCGAAAGGTTAGGTCTCGCTGCTCCTTGATGCCAGCAATTCTGGGATCTATTTGGAACCTCTGTTGCAATCCTGTGTCCTTTTGCAACTTGTCCTTGTTAGGTTTATCCATGTTCCACCTGGTATATTAGCGAATTTGTGTACACTTTTGTCGATTTCATCACTATCACTCTTGTTGGAATCAGTAAACTATTCTATGAATTGCAGGAAGAAATTTTGTATTTAGTGCACAAATATATTTATTAAAATTATAGCAGAGTGCGAGAAATGTATAGAATGACTTCTCATACCGTAATAAAGAAAGTTTTTTTATCCATCTCTTGGACATTAGCATATAATGATTCATTCATAATGTTAGTTGGCTCCCGAATTTGTGTGGATATCTTCGTAGGGATCACGACCCTTATCGCATTTGCTTCGTTTTCAACCAATGCTGGTCAAATTCGGCTGATAAAGTCCAGAAATAAAAAAGCTTTCACGAAACCACAACTGTATTGAAGGAACTGAAGAGTGGTTGGGTAAATAATTTTGAATTTGATTTTTCAGTGCCCCTTCCAAAATTTTTGATAGTGAAGGCAATAGTTATTTAAATTCTATAGGAGCAGTTTTTTATTGAACTTTCACAACTGCTTGTTTCCATGCTTTCTCTGGCAGATCTAAAGTTTTCATGGGGGAAGGGCATGGTTTAATGGAAATTTGTAACAGAAGAAATTATAAAATTCGTACGAATGAAGATGCATGAAATGGATTTTTTTTAAAATAAATCAACTGAAACTGAAATATCCTAATATAAATGAGATCAATACTTTTAATGGAAAAATGTGTGAGAACAAATAAAATCAAAATTCTAAAGAAAAGTAAACTCTCAAAATATAACATCTCGAACAAAAACTTGATAACATTTGTTAATGAAACAAAGTCTATGTTGCTACATCTGTCCTCCACTATTGCCGGAATTCGAATTCAATAATGGTTCATAATATAGAAATAATCATATTGATTCTCAAAACAAAGCTGACTGACTCGTTTCTGACACTTGAAAATGTTAATCAATCCTGAGCAACTTCCCACTGTTGCAATGCCAAATTTCATTTTTAAACAAAAATTTGCATAGAAGACCGAGAGCAGCACTGTTGTTCAAGTTTGGCTTCAGTACTCGATTTGCGAAGGTTAATGATGACAATTTGTTGCATAGACTCTCAACTTGGATTGTTCATGTCATAGTGTCATCGATGTGGGATTGCCGGAAGTCGAATTCAATAATAGTTTAAAAAATAGAAATAAACATATTGATTATCAAAACAAAGCCGACTCCGACTCGTTTCTGACACTTGAAAATTTTAATCAATCCTAAGCAACTGCCCACTGTTGCATTGCCAAATTTCATTTTTGAATAAAAATTTGCATAGAAGACCGAGAGCAGCACTGTTATTCAAGTTTGGCTTCAGTACTCGAATTGCGAAGGTTAATGATGACAATTTGTTGCATAGACTCTCAACTTGGATTGTTCATGTCATAGTGTCATCGATGTGGGATTGCCGGAAGTCGAATTCAATAATAGTTTAAAAAATAGAAATAAACATATTGATTATCAAAACAAAGCCGACTCTGACTCGTTTCTTACACTTGAAAATATTAATCAATTGTGAGCAACTTCTTCCTTCTGCAATGCCAAATTTCATTCTTGAATTAAAATTTGCACAAAAGACCGAGAGCGGCACTGTTTTTCAAGTTTGGCTTCAGTACTCGAATTGGAAAGGTTAATGAAGACAATTTGTTCCAGACTCTCTACTTGGATTGTCCATGTCATAGTGTCATCGGTGTAGGCTCCCAAGAATTGAACGGAAGAACTGCATTTTAATTTTTTCTTCATTGATTCTTAGATCATTTTTGAAAATTAAAAACAGTATTGGACCCAAGATACTGCCCTGCGCAACCCCCATGGACATCTCCAAGGCATTGGTCCTAACCGTACCTTGTTCAGTAATTATTTCTACTACTTGCTCTCTTTGTTTCAACAATATGTCAGCCAGTCGTGTGAGTTACCTCTGATACCACACTCATAAAGCTTATCTAGTAAAATATTATGGTCAATGGTATCAAATGCATTAGAGAGATCAAGAAAGATTCCAATACATCGGTAATAAAATGAAACAATGCGGTTTCTATTAATCTGTATTTCAGGTATCCGTGTTGACTGTCTGAGAATAACTTGAAGTTTTCAAAAAAATTATATTAGCCTTCGTGCCATCAAGATTTCAAAGGTTTTTGCAGAACAAGTTAGCAAACTGATAGGCCTATAAGTGGATGGAGTATCAGTGCTACACTTTTTATAGAGTGGTTTTACTATAGCTAATTTTAAACTTTTTGAAAAAACTCCCTGGGCGAAAGATTTGTTTGCCAAAGCCGTTAAAATTTTGGCTATTCTTAGTGCACAGGCTGGTATTTCGTCAATACCCGTGCTTCTTTTGTTCTTCATATTCCTGAAGATGGAATGTACTTCTTCTGTTGTTACTTGATGAAGAAAAAGAGTAAATCCATTCAAGTCAATCAAACTGAAAAAATCATTCTGCTCATTGGATTTAGGATTCAAGAATAAAGTAGATGAGTTACTCACAAAATGATTGTTGAATTGGTTAGCTCTTTCTATTGGATTTTCTGCATCAAAATGAGTTTAGTTGTTTGGTTGTACTATTTCTTCTACTGTCTGCCACATGGCTTTCATTTTATTATCTGACTGAGCAATTTTTTTGTCATAATGTTTTTTGGCATTTTTCAGAAGGTCGTTGTAATTTTCCTTTATTATGTTATGCTTGTTCTTACACTTAACATCAGAATTCGCTAATGTTTGAAAAAGTACAAGTTGATTTTTCATAAATTTTAGCTCCTCAGATATGACCATTGTTATTTCGCCTTTTTGAATTCTACTTTTAATTTTGGGAAAGTTTATATCAAAATAACAAAAGAAATATAAGCAGAAAACTTTAGTAGGACTCATCCATGTCCTTTCGCAATGTACATCTTCCCAAGTTTCATCTCGAATCTGTTGGCAGAAATTGAAAACATTCTCATTGTTGAATTTCCGTTTTCTTCTGTACATATATTTCACTGTTTTATTTAAGTTACCATCCAAAAGTTGACCCAGATGATCAGAGAAACCGGTGGGAATAACAGTTCTCTATGTTTCTCCTTCGAAATTTATAATAATATTATCTAGAGACTTACTAGTCATTGGATTCACTCTAGTTGCTTCAAAGATCGTAAACTTCGCACCAAAACTACTTTAGAGTCTTGAAAAGTCAGTGCAATCCCTATTCTTCTTCTGAAATGTATCAATGTTAAAATCTCCAGCTATAAAAAATATCTGATCAAGAAACAAGAAACTTTGAAAAAATATCTCTTGAAAATGCTAACCACTCGTGTTGGCGAAACGTCGAGAACTTCTGTAAACATACGTCGGCCTTACAACCCGAAGAACCACCATGTAAGTGACGATGGCCGCGAAACAATTTATAAGAAATTTTTACTCCGCTATTTGCGGACCTGTATACACACACATTTATAAAATTGAGATTTTCTGTTCTGCATTTAACACTAGAACATTCAAAAACTTGTTCCTCTCATAGAGCGTTGATCTGGTCAAAAGTATTAGTAGATAGCTTCTTCGAGACGTATATGGCTGAGACTCCATGGTTTCCTCTCCCACTGCTGGAAACTATGGCGTAATTTGGAACATTAATGTATTTGATATGTTGCTCTGATTGCCAATGTTCCCTTGTTATTAACTCTTATTGTATCTGTCCTAATTATTTTATATTCACAACTTTTTCAAATTCTTAATTTCTTATTTCTACATATAAATTGCAGTTCGTGAAATAACTAACCATTTCCTCATAATTGAAAGTTTATCAAAGAAGAAAACAAAATTTTATTGAAAATTACGCTTATATGTAACTCCTGATGCTACACAAAGAAAAATATGCACTGATTACGAAATACACACCATAAAATGATCAGAAACCGACTCCGCAATTAATTAAGTGACAATGGTAAATGAACACGAAGGTAAATTGAAATTAAAGGTGGGCGAAATATTAAATTCAGACGGAACATATCGAATTTCAGTGAAAAGGTTCCAATTAGTAAGTAACCAAGGCAACGGATGGATGACTTCATGAAGGGCTTCGAACGGACGACAAATTATTACTTTCCATTCGAGAGGTTGAAATTAACAAAAAAAGCAGAAGTGGATAGTCTCTTCCAGCTGAATGGAAATGGATTTTTCAATTTGTTGCCGTAGTCTGGACTTTCCTTTAATATTCCATTCGATGCTAATATACAATGAAGAAAAACAAGTGGAAATGAAGGAAAGCTACTCGGGGAGAGCTTGAATTTACTTTATTTTGTAACATTGTAGGGTGAGCTCATCTCATCCCCTCTGCGAAATCAAAACCGTAATCATCTTTCTGTCATTTCGATTTCTCGTATTGAGTCTATGAGAACACATTCTTCTAAAATACAAAATGGTAATGTTTCTCTTGGCATTCTTTGGAGTGGATATTAGGACTCGCTTAATTTTTTGAATTGAATAAACTCCATGATGGTGTCCATTTTTATTAATTACGTATCAAGGCATTTCATATCAACCATATACGAACCCCTTTCCATTTAAGTTGGCCCACATTATATTTTTTCAGAAATTTGTCCCAGGGTGTCAAAATAAAAGTACCCCGTGAACTATTTTTTTTTATTATTTATTTAAATACGTAATTAGACTCTATTTACCAATATATATATATATATATATATATATATATATATATATATATATATATATATATATATATATATATAAATCAATAAATTTATACAATTCGAGAACAAATAGAAAAACGTGAAAAAATACAGAACATACAAAAAAAAACAGTTTTGAAGTTTACCACTGGGTAACATCGCCTTTATTCTTCAAAACTGCAGAAATTCTTTGTGGCATAGTATTCACTAAGTTTTCACAAAATTGTGGTGTAAACGAATCCCATATCTCCTAAAGCCTTTCCTTTAATTCAGGGATTGTTTTGGCAGGATGTGTGCGCAACACTTTTTTCATCGCATGCCACAATGTTTCGATCGGAGATAATTCGGGACTACTAGAAACCCATTTCAAAAGTGAAGTGTGGCATCCGGCGCCATCCTGTTGGAAAACAAAATCTTGTCCTGATATCAAATATAATTCCATGACTGGCAACAGCGATTCTTCTTATACGTCCGAATATTTTACAGTATTCACAATTCCTTGGATAAAATGGAGTTTTCCTACCCCTTTGGCTGACATGCTGCTCCACACCATGACTGACGCAGGAAATTTATTCTTTAAACAGTCCGGATGGAAGGCTTCATGTTTTTTTGCGAATAACTCTACTTCTACTGTCCCCAACACACACCTCAAATCGGGACTCATCGCTCCACTGTACTGCACGCCATTGTTGAGATGCCCAAGACCTATGTTCTTTAGCCCATCGTAACCTGTTTTTCTTTTGCTGTAGCGTTAACAGTGGCTTTTCTTTGGCCTAAAACAAAATTGTCAATTTTAAACAATTTTGCAGAAAAAATATTTATCCAGTATCAACTTCATTATTTTTTATCATCAAAAAAGTTACCTTGTAAGTGCCAAATCTCAGTATGTGGGCCTCCCGGTGACATGTGGATCTCGAAATGAGCCTTCCAATAGCATCACTCCATAGAGCACTCAGCTGTAAATAATTGGAACATCGATTCTTTTCGATAATTCTTCGTAGCGCTTTTCTATTTGCTTCTGTAATATTGCTTTTTCTCACATATGGTGGCTTTGTATTGACTAAACCGGTAGTTTTGTATCTTTTACCTATATTTCTAACACTATATCGCGACAAATCTAACAAATTTGCAATTTCCGAGTTTGATTTTCCAGAATGGAAAAATTTAATAATGATTAAACAAATTTTTTCATCAATAATCTTTCCTCTACCCATTTTCACGATAAGAACTAACTTTAAAATGTATAAAATATATTCTGACAGTTCCTCAGGACTTTGTCGTTGCTTAAATATTCCAAAACCACCGTCGATATAATATGTTTATTTTGTAACACAAGTCAAATGGGGTTTATTGAAAACTAATAGAACATTTTCGATTTTTCGCTAGAAATTCTAAAAGGAAATAATAAAGTGGAAATTTTTCTATTTGATTCTACTAAAAATATACCCTTTTATTACATTATGACCTAAAGTATCATGTATTGTTTATTATCATATCATGGTGCTTAAAAAATTTCGATTTCAATAGTTGGGCTAACTGAAATGGATAGAGGATCGTATATGGGGCGTCCGAGATCATCCTTGTATCCTTCTGCAACCTGGGAGTATTTTTTCATTGGAAGTGGCTAATTTTTTCCTTACTGCAGCGGAGTTAGAAGTATCAGTATGGACATAACTCCGATAGTGTTAAACTTTAGGTAACATAACTTCTTTTATAATCCATCCACGCCACCGTCGCAATCAGTCATAGCCGGAATAGATCAATCGAGAGAAGGAAACGCCCTCTTTTCGCCAACTTCCCCACCCAGGTCTGCCAGGGTTTTACATTTTTTGCAGTAGATACTCAACTGGGACCATGTAGGCTCTAGCTGCGTTTACCCAGATCTTCAGCCAGTATTAGAGAAAAAATCCTCTGATGGGTTATATTCAATATTGTGTGCGACTGAGCATTCTTAAAATTCGTGAGAAATATTTTTTCCATAATACAGAAAAAACGCCACTGTTTTTCTACATGGTTATCAACAATATACTCAATTCTTCAGTGACTATGAGATCATGAATTGATGGAGATAATCATTGAGAATTAATTAGAATGGTTTGTTGATCGACCAAAATATAATGAAGCTATGAATACGACAAGAATTGTATAGCTTGCTTAATCGAACAAAAACACTAAATGAATCATTTGGCGCCCTCTATCGCCGTACCTTTAGGTATTACGACGTATTAAGGTAAACAGGAGATGACTTCAGCTCTCCGTTGGGGACGAAGTCGTGATTGAATCCTCGAGAAGAGTAATTGCTTATACAAATTGAATGGAGCCTTCCTTGTGTGAAACACTATGTATTTTCATTTGCATTTTGATTTGAGAGATCAATTCAATCATCAATAATGAAAAACTCAATGAACTCACAGCTTCGAAGGCAAATTATTTCACCTGAAAATTAATTAAATTGGAAACTACCCTGTAGAAAATATTTTTTTTACTTTTATTTATAGATGAATCATTCACGGATCTCAGTAACGCTCAGTTGAATATCGATTACAAATAAGATCTAAATATTTTTCATTCATCTGAATTCACCTAAAAATAATAAAATTCGTGATTTGGAGTAATTCCTTCTTATATATAATATAGACACTTCCTCATTCCAAACACTCTGTTTCATAGCTTCATTATCTTTTGATCGATCAACAAACCATTTTGATTGATTCTCAATGATGAACTCAATCAACTCATAGCCTCGTGGGCGAATTCATTTACTGCAGAATTCAGTAGTACGTTGTTGATTATACCCTGTATAGAAAATGTGGCGTTTTTTTTCTGTATTATGGAAATGTATTCATCACGAATTTTAGGAATGGCCAGTCGCACACAATATCGAATATAAATGAGATATTGATTTTTTTCTTCATCTGAATTTCCCCAAAAATCACAAAATTAATGATTTGGCGCCCTTTAGCGCCGAATGTGGTAAAACAATCGAGTTGGGAAAACGTAGACTTTCACTCAGGATGAATCCAACTAGAAAATATAAAAATCCAACAATTCTCACCGAAAGACTATTGCCCCTAAGATGTGTGCGTGGTCCTTTGCCTAGACGCCCTTCAGACTAATTATGTCCAACAAGATCTTGTCTCATTTTATCATCTTCTGGTTATCTGAACAGAATCCGTCGTTTGAATGCACATTCACTTACTTTTGATATGCACTGTACATTAAGAATAAAAATAGCATGATTTATTTACACAGAAGCCACACGTGCAAGATTATAGTACCAGAAGCACTCAAGTTATTTCGATGTTTTGTCTTCTAAATATGTCACATGGCATGTGCTCATTGAGAGACGTTGAATATGACATGCATGAAACTCAATCGCTTGAGTTATCATAACATTTCACACCCACTCATCAAGTGAGATGAAATATTTGTCGAAAATATCATTTATCAATTTTATTTTTTTTATTCGCCGCATAACCAGAATATATAATACCTTGACTACATCCAATACTTAAATCGAAAAATTATTCAAGGTGTGATGGACTGATTTCATTTACCTCAAATACGTCACAAAAATTGTATGAACAATGTCAGTCTTTCTGTTTTGCGAGGAGAATAATTATAATAATGAAAAATAATATAAAGTATTGTAGTAAACGTTGTGTACAGGGTGGCTGACTTTCGAGCCTCATCATTGGGATCTCGTAAACCATAAGAGATACAGGGTCAGTTGAATCATGGCAAAGTTGCGCAATTTGTGACCAAACAAAATGCTTTTTCGTAGTCTGGCTAGGCTTCGACTCAAACCCAGCAGAATATTTCATCATATGAAATGAATAAATAAATATTTCATATGTGGAATTGGGAGTAGTTGGGAAGAGTGTTATCAATGTTCCGTAGATCTTGTTCATCACTGCAAGTGCATCTGAGTATGTGGGTTAGTTTTGAGATTGCCAAACATTTTTTCAATAAGCAAAAATAAGTAAATCATTCATGCGTGATGACATCAGAGAAAGATTACTCAGTTTATCTTTCAAGCAAACAGGGAGAGCATCATCTGATAAAGGTGCTCCAAGAAGAAGTGAATCTCATTTTTCCAAAATTTTGATTCCAGGGGCCACTGCATTGAACTTTTGGATCGTTACTGTATCTTGTTTGACTAGAAAAATCAATTTGCATTTATTGAAATTCAATTCAAGTCCAAGCTCTTGGGATCTACTGATTAAATCTTGAAAACGTCCAAAACTAAATTGACGTCATCAACTATCGTACCATCATCAAGATACCAGATATTGAATTCAGTTAGGATGATTTTTGTTGATTGATCGACTGATAATGCTGGACATATAGACCGTCAGATAGTGACAGATTTAGGTGCCCCATTTTCACATACAAGCCTCGAATAGGGTTGAAAAGTCGATGTTGAGTAAAATGAAGGGAAATTTACGAGTGGCTAGTGGGGAAAACATATGGAAAAATCAAAAAGAATTTCCATTAAATTTTCCGACGACAAAATCTACTTTTCCATTCACGCCACTCAAGCCATTATGTTTTTCGGTCTAGTGACGATGTAGGTTTTCATAGTTTCGATGGGCTTGCGTGGGAAAACCTGTTGAAATCTCGATTTTTCTTTACAAGATTACAGCCTCATTTTAACTCTTTAGCCACCTTCAACACTCAAGCCTTTGATCTTCTGAAGCCAGGTTCTATTAATTAATGATTAGGTGAACACGGCTCGCGTTAAAATATGGAAAATCGAATTTTCCATGGAAAATCGAATTTTCCATATGTTATCCTCAGGAGCCACTCGTAAATTTCCCTCCATTTTACTCAACATCGATGTACTTCTCAACCCTATTCGAGGCTTGTATGTGAAAATGGGGCACCTAAATCTGTCACTATCTGACGGTCTAATAGCGGATAACCCTGTTGAACTCCTTGTTCGGATAAAATGAGATCCTCGCCAAACATTAGAAAACTTGGATGTCGATAAGATTGAGAAATAAAAGGATAAACTTGAGATGTATGTTCCATAATTTTTTGAATCATAATATCTCTGTTGATCATGTTGAAAGCGTTTTTGAAATCAATTTTCAATAAAACTTTTTGAAATAGAGTATTATGTTGAAAAATATAACAGCGAGCAGAATGTGTTATAGCTTCACAACCCCCAGGAGTTCCAAATCCACATTGATAAGGGCGGAAAAGATTGCCAAGAGAATGTTTGAGCAATTTTTTAGACTAACTGCTATCGGGCGTATACCTCCATTTTTATTCTGTATTTATCCATAAATTATTGGGCATATTTCTTCAGAAATACCACCTGATAGCATTAAATTGCAGATGTTAGTCAAAGATAACAGAAGAGATACTGCTGAAGATCCAGAACTATAGCTCAACATATCCTATAGATGGAAAGGTCTAAATGACACAAAATGTTGAGTTTATCAAGGCCAACTATAATGTAAAAAATAATTTGATAAAATCTATTCGTTTTTGTTTTATACGCAAAAAACAGATTTTGTTCATTTTCATGTCTCCTCCGTAACTTCTTTATTCATGAAAACATTCGAATAGGAATTTCACATTCTTATGGCAGTTTTTCAATGAGATTTCGAAAAAAATATGAAATTCATACCAACTCTTCTAGAATTTGAGATATTAGTACCAACTTTCATTTTTCAAACGTAGGTCATAGCTCACTATAACTTAGTTATGAATAACTTTTTTTTCTCTTACAGATGATATGTCACAGTAATAGTTTTTTGCTGAGTTATCGTCATTTATACAAAAACAAGAACTATTTTCAAGTCGCCATCTTGAATTTATAAATTTTAACAAATAAATCATGATCTCCGACCTCAACAACCCCCACATACCAATTTTGAATGGAATCGGACTATAATCACAAATCTCGTCCGCCATATTGGAGGATCCGCCATTTTAAATTTTTTATTTCCATAAAAATTTCATAGTGCATTGTCACCGGAATTATGAACATCTGCCAAATTTCAAGTTATTAGGGCCGCCAGAAGTGGGTCAAAATTCACTTGCAAGAGACATTAAAATGATCAAAATTTGTTATTTGCGTATAAAACAAAAACGAATAGATTTTATCAAAATATTTTTTCACATTTTAGTTGGCCTTGATATACTCCACATTTGGTGTCATTTAAACGACCTCGCATCTCTTACCATTTAAAAGATACCTATGGTGAGCATGGTAAGTGGGACACACTGTATATATATAGAGTATAACTGTTTGTTGTAAAAGGAAACTCTTTTGAGTTTTTCCAAGCTTTCGGAATCGTTATTATATCATCACGGAGACTACAATTGGAAATGTCATAAAAGATTGTAAATTCAAAATTATGAGTACTCACATCTTACTTGAGGATGCATACATATATGTTCATAAAAGTTATTTATAAGAAACATTCTTAAAAAAAAATTGAGTTTCAGCTAATTAATACATATCAGAAATGCAGTATTTTCAAAGTTCTTTTTTAAAAAATACAGAACTGAACGAAATGACAAATTAGTTGTAAATAGAGATACTTCATTTGTTTATTTTCAATATATATTTATAGATAAGAATCTCCAATGAAAACTGGATATTTAATAAATAATTAACTACCTGAATGAATATGCAAATTTTCACTTTCAGATTTTTTTCTCTCAAGTTATATAGGGACTTTCTCAATATCTATCAGATGTAGTTCAATGTCCAGCGTGGCTTAAGCCGGGGAAGTAGTTGTTTTCTGTTAGATATTACAAAAAATAACTTCAATTTATCGTAGTTTTTTTTCCATTTCCAGAGGAGTCATGTAATGGTTCAATTTTCAATTGAGAATGTTTCTCTTCAGAACAGATCCTGATGTTCTGTCACCTGATGACTGCCTTCTTGAATTCTTCCGGGCATTTATTGTTTAAAAAGATAGTGTTTATTAAATGAGCGAAGTTGCGAGGGAAGTACTCCTGTAGTATACCGTCTAGTCTTGGCGCTCTTCTACAGTCTAGAGTTCTTATTACGGCCAACACTTCCTATATTCAGTCAAAGAAGTAGGAAAAAACGTGTGAGGACAAACTTTTTTCTGATGAATTTAGAATTATTTCGGTATCTATCTCCCCAACTTCAGTAGAGAGAGATCTTGTTGAATGCGTTTGCATTCGATTCGTCTGAAATTAATGTCAAATTATTTTCTGCGATTATCTGCCTGATATTTTGTTCATACTTTTTTTTAAGATCAATTGCCATCAATCTTGAATTCACTTGTGAAGATCGTTTGATCGTTTTCTTCGGGTTTTCCAGTTTTCGATGTCACTAAAAACAAGCCCTCCATCTCTGTCAAAAATATTGGCGCATTCAATGCATACTTTTTTTTTCTATGCTCTTCTTCTTCATCTACTGGTAAGGAAATCACTGACAGTGAATTAATTGCATATTGTAGCTTTGAGACTCTACTAGAGCATGTTGAATAATGTTTAGATGGGAATTGTTTAGAATATTCCCCATTTGTTCGAATCTGTTTGGTAGGAACCTGAACCTTTTCTTCATATGTGTGCGTTCCATCGTGAGTGTGGATCAATCGTTAACCCCAAATATTTGTTTTTTTTCGCAAGACTTGATATATGGATTCTTGTACTATTCTGGTGTTATTTTATTATTGGCAACTGATATGAAAATTGTGTTTGCGAAATTTATTGTTGGAAGATTCTAAACTGAACTGGTCAAAAATTTCAATGCTTCCCATCATTCATCGGAATACAATATCGCAGTGTCATCGGCAAAGCTGGTGATAGTTCCTACTAGTGTATTCAAGTTCGATAAATTGTAGAAATATGTTGTAAATAGAATGAGAACCAATACTGTCCTCTGAGGTATTCCATATTTCACCGTTTTTCTTCAGTCATCTTACCATTAATTTTTACAATCTGCGTTCTATCAGAAATATAGCTTTCAAACAATTTTTCGACTTTCCCTCGTATTCCCACCTCCTTCAGAGCTTCCAACAGTTGTTCGTGACTGACAGTGTCAAACGCCTTGGATAGATCTAGGAACACGCATTAAGTAAGCTTAGTTATGTTCAATGACCCAATTAGGTATCTCAGTTGTTAGAAATGCTATCGAATAATTTTTTTCTCCGAATCCAAACTGTTTCTCAGTGATCAGTTTGCGTTTGTTGAGAAATCCATTTATTCCTTATAAAACAAGTGATGATTGATATTGGTCTATAGTTCGATACTGGAGTTCTGTCACCTTTTTTGTAGATTGACGTAATGACTGCCTTCTTGAGTTCTTTCGGGCATTCTTTGGTTGAAAAGGTGGTGTTTATTGGATAAGGGGAATTGCGATCTCATTGGAGAATTCTTTAAATACTTCTGTCGGTCTAATCCTGGCGCTCTTTCAAAGTCTGCAGTTTTTATCATAGCTAACACTTCCTATTCGGTCACAGGAGTAAGAAAAAACGTTACTGGACCACCTTCCTAACTGATGGGGTTTTGTGTCGATTTTAGAATGTTTTTGTCATATAATTCCCCAACTTCAGTGAAGAGCTTGTTGAATGCGTTTGCATTCGATTCTTCTGAAGTTGATGACAAATTATTTTCTGCGATTATCTCCTCAATATTTTTGTTTTTTTTTTCTTTTATATCGATCAACTGCCATCAATCCTTATTTCGCTTGTGACGACATGAAGAACGTTCAATCTTTTTCTTCGGGTTTCCCAGTTTTCGATATTATTAAAAACCAGCCTTCTATCTTTGCCACAACTACTGGCGAATTCAATGCATGATTTTCTTCTAGGCTCCTCTTGTCCATCCACTGGAAGGAAAATACTAATAGTAAATGAATTCCAGATTCACAAATGATGCACTCCTATGCACTGCTAGTATAATCGCCTGTGGCAAGCTGAACATTCTGGTTCATAGTTCTTTCAATATTTTCTTCGATTCTTTTCTTCATATTTCCTTGATCATCCACATCATGCCTATTTGAGTTGGAAAGATTTGTGCACTTTTTGTCAGGATTCGCAAAGCATTTTTTTTATTCAATGGATGTGTCAATAATTTTTGAATTATCATTATTATATTTTACCAGAGTTTCGACAGCTGAATCAATTCTCGAGACTTTACGTAAAATATTATTTTATAACACACTTCCATGAGAACCCTAATTTTCAACTTCATCTTACCACGAAACTTCCTCTGGAAATTGCTGATGCCGTTTTTCAGTTGTAATGAATTGAGTTCAATTTTCATGGCCAACCTTGTTCGATTGGAAAATCAACTGTATCTCCGTAAATTTCAAATAAATTTCCAATTTGGAAAAATTATTCTGTCACAAATTCGAAATCCTAACGGATAATCAAAAAAAAATACAGTGTCATTTGAAGAAAATTAAAGTTTGGGTCACTTACGATGAAACCGGAAGTGGTAAATTCTCAGACGTAGCGTCAAAATAGGCGTATTCAAGTACTATAGCGACATACCAAATTTAAAACCTGTATCTTCAATACCATAGAAAAATTGGTCACCCGGTATAAATACTGTTGAATGGATATTTTGAACATTCTATTTTTGAGCTTTCGATGATGTCGGTTCTAAAAATTCACCACCGTACACAATTAATTACGGTTTATCTGTTCCCAATCGAGCAAATGTAATTCTAGAAGCCGCAGAGCAAATACTTTTTTATTACATCTTGTCATCTCAGCAGACACAAACATATATCGTCCGTTGTTTTTCTCGTGTTCACCTACAATTAAGCATGACAAGCCACAAGCACGGCTTCTATTTGCCCACTCTACTAATTTCAATCAAATCGCGAGAGGGGAGGAGTTTTATGACACAAAATTGTCATTTTATCATTAAGTGCTTATCATACTTTTCACATCTAAGTACAGGAACTGTTGCCACGCCCACTTCACCACCGTAGCCTCTCTCCTTGCTAATGTGCCCTTTCTGATACAGATCTCGGTCCATTAAAATAGAAACGCTTATTTTGTTAATGGCGCTTGATCATTGATGAACTGTCATGTCGTCGGCTACAAGAAATAAATCGTCAAACTCACTTGGGGTGTGTTCATGTGCCATTTTATTATTATTGCATGTGCTGTATCCCACCGTAACTTCCAACACTGAAACCGCTTACCCATAAAGAAATGCTCCCAAGTACTATTTGTCAAATATGCTCTTTTCACTTCCTCAAACTGAATAAATAAACTTTAAAAAAAACTTTTTCGAGAAAATCTTTGATTTAAATGCACAAAAAAAGAAAATTTAATTCAAACTAAAGTATCAATGTATTTCTTATTGTAAATTGAATTCAAAATTACCCCAAAATTTATTCACTCGACAAGCTTTTATATCATTTAAAATTATATAATGTTACAAAATGATGGGCTTAATTCACTTTAAAATGTATTTTCTTCTTTAAGTGCATTGAAATGAAAGCTTTCATCTAAAATAATTTTTTAAAGTTAATTCATTCATTTCTCTTTTAGTTTTTTTGGACATGTTCATCAGTCTGATCATTTCAATTAATGCGTCATAGTTGCACGGTCGCTTGCCTGTTAATTTACCGTTATAAATTTTTCCAAATTTTTACGCGTTCTCTATCCAGCTTTCGAGCGGTGAATTTTTTTGAAACCGTGGTCAGATAATTCTCACTATTTTAACGGATTTTATCGATTTATATTTCACGAGTTTTCCTATTTTTTTTCGTGGCAGGAAAGGGGGGCGAGACCCCTCTGATCGATTTTTTTCATCATTATTTTCCATGTCCGAAACTGTTGAAACATTTTTCGAACTCCTTTGCGTTCTGTATCTAGCTTTTTGGGGGGACAGTGGGGGCGATTTTTTTTAAACCATAAAATTCGACGGTCACTATTTTTACTGATTTTTCCGATTTTAATTTTGAGAGTTTTCCAACTTTTTTCGAGAAAAGGGGGGCGAGCTCCCTACCCAATTTTTTTCTCGCTTCCATTTTTTACGTCCAAATCCATCAAGAAAACTTCCGAAACCCTACGCGTTCTCTATCTAGCTTTCGGGGGGGCAGGGGGACAATTTTTTTTATACCATAATATTCAACGGTCAGATATAGGTATTTCACTATTTTTACGAATTTTTCCGATTTCAGTTTCGCGAGTTTTCCAACTTTTTTCGCTGTAATTTTTGACGTTCAAATCCGTTAAGAAAACCCTACTCGTTCTCTATCTAGATTTCGGTGGGCCTGGGGGACAGCTTCTTCGACATTAATGTATTGTATTGGAACTGAACCGACATGTCAAATTCCATAGGATAAGAGAGAGTGGTTCTAATTCAGCATGCAAGATTTGTACCCATCTAACACACAAACACACACACAGGGAAAGTTGAATTGTAGTTATTTATGCAACAAATGCAAAAAATAAGTGTTTATTGTACTCGACGTGAAATTGTCTGACGACGCCGTCGAAATGAGTGCAATAAACAAGTTTTGCACGACTTGCATACTTTATTTTTTCTACATTTGTGCAAAAACCAAAAAGTGTTTCATTTAGGTGGTACCAAAGTGTAAGGAAGACATTATCTGTTTAAATCGAGCTGCTAAAAGTGATATAATAATATTCAAAGAAACAAATTCAATTTCTATTAAATTGCAGTTTCTAGTAATTTTCTAGTAAATCCCAGTATGTAATGAATATGATTGACAATAATATGAAATATGCAACTGTATAAAACGTAATACAATCTCATAGATAATGGGCTAAATATGGCGTCGATTTGACTTTTATTTTTGTCCTGACAACAGAACGCTGTAGCAGAATGACAGATGAGTGCAATAAAGACTTTATTGCACTCAATAAGGGTCTTGAAGGACTTCCCATGAGAGAGAGAGAGAGAGAGAGAGGGAGAGAGAATATTCTTTATTGTCTAAAGATACAAGATCTTGTTGACTAAGTGAGGTCCTAAAAACTAACCTCAAACTAAAGTATAATACACACAAATAGATAAAATGGAAAAAACGTCACTGACGTAGTAATAAAATGTCTTATAAATCAATATAAAAAAACTAGCACCTGAGAAACACCTCACAACATATAAAAACAAGTTTGAGTTCAAATATATCATCATTAAATATTTGTATACTATAATAGGGTTTATCCAACAAGAGTGCTTTTACTCCCTTTCTGAAATTTTTTATGGATCTAATTTCTTTAATATGTTTTGGTAAACGATTGAACATCTTACCTCCTCCACAAATCACTGAATCTTTAATTAGTGTAAATGATGGAATCGGGAGTTTAGTGTTACTAGCTTGACGGGCGGCATGATGTGGGGATGTAGTGTCAAATTTGTGAAAAGGTTTTTTAATTAGATATCCAAAACAAAAATTGCAAATACTGTTAATTTTTTGTGTTTAATAAAAAGAGGCTTGCAGGAATCACGAATTTTTGCTTTGCACATATACTTCACTGCACGTTTTTTAGTACAAAAACAGAGTATATGAGATTCATATTACACACCCCTCAGAATGGGATTCCATATCTCAAATGGGATTCTACTAAAGAATGGTACACAACCTTGGAGGAAGAAAGACCAAGTTCATTCGATGTTACTCTTACCGCATAACATCCAGAAGACATGTTGATTTCATTGAAAATATGAACAGGATGTTCATAAAGTCAGTTGTGGAATCATCTGCGACTGAAAGTTGGAATTTAGTCGCTGTTTTCCGTCGTACAAGATAACCTCTCTTGGAAGGGATTCATGTTTTAAAGAGAAACATTCTCAATTGAAAATTGAATCAATACATGACTCCTCTGGAAGTGGAAAAACCCTACGATAAAATTGAAGTAACTTTTTTGTAATATCTAACATAAAACAACTACTTCCCCGGCAAAAGCCACGTGATACTTCTGAATAACATTCTCCCTTATCTCATTCATAGATAAGAATCTCCAATGGAAACTGGACATTTAATAAATAATCAACTAAGTGAATGAAAATGCAAATTTTCACTCCCAGATTTTTTTTCTCAAGTTATATAGGGTCTTTCTCAATATCTATCAGATGTAGCTCAATGTCCAGCGTGGCTTTTGTCGGGGAAGTAGTTGTTTTCTGTTAGATATTACAAAAAAGTAACTTCAATTTTATCGTAGGGTTTTTCCATTTCCAGAGGAGTCATGTATTGATTCAATTTTCAATTGAGAATTTTTGTCTTTGAATCCAGAAGACAGTTTTTTGTTCAAAATTTAAACATGTTCCTCGAATTTTAATCTGCAATCTATATGAATGCCTAGAAATCTTGTATGTTCAGTATTTCCTATAACATTATCACCCATAACCAGCTCATCTAATTCACCTTTGAACGACATAAATATTAGTTTTTGCCATATTAATAGTTAACTGAATTGAGTCGCACTATGTTTTCACCTCATGCATATCATCCTTGATAATTTCAAGAAGTGTTTCGGGATTCTTTCTATTCCAGAATATACTCGTATCATCCGCAAACAGTGTTATTTTTTCTGAAATGTTTGTTCTGGCCAAGTCATTTATGTAGAGTAGGGAGAGAGTTGGTCCGAGTATTGACCCCTGAGGCACACCACATTCTACAGACAACTCATCGGAGTATGTTGTCGTTTTAACAACTTGTCTTCGACCAGACAGATATGGTTGAAGCCATTCCTGAGAGACACCCCTAATGCCATAGTGGTAAAGCTTTCGTAACAGTATTCTGTGGTTCACACATTCGAACGCCGTAGATAAATCACAGAATACCGCCGCTGTAACTTCACCTAGATTTATCTCAGTATATACGTCGTACAAAAAAGAAAAAGTTGCATCATTTGTACCTTTTCCAGCTTGAAAGCCGAACTGCGCATTTGTGATGATCTTATTTTTAACTAAGAATGCAGATAATCTAGTCTTCACCAACTTCTCAATAAGTTTCGCTAATATAGGAATGAGAGAGATATAGACCTATCTGTTGGATGGATCATTTAGTTCACCTCCCTTATGCAGGGGTATTACCACAGATATTTTCAGAAAATCAGGAAATGTACCATCATGAAAAGTTTTATTTATTGGATGAACCAGGACAGTAAGTGCATTTTCTGGAAGATTTTCAAATATTCGTACAGAGATATCATCAATGCCTGAATTAGTTTCATTTTTGAAACTTGCTATGGTATTTTTCAATTCATGTAAATCAGTATCATGGAATACTAAAGAAAGTGAGCTAATGGATAAACTTGTAGAGATATATTTTCTGTTATTTTTTCAGCAATAGAACAGTATTGATCATTTAGGATATCAGGCGATAATGACGTTTCAACTTCCCTGATAGCTCATCCTCTGAGGCTGTTTATCACACGCCAGCTCTCTTTAGATTCATTTTCGGTCTTTTCTATTTTTGTTCTATAGAATATTTCCTTTGCTTGTTTGATTACACTCCTGTAAATTCTACGATAATTGTGGAAGTGGGTGTGAAAAAAATATGAATCTGTAAATTTTCTGACATAATGTAAAGCACGCATATTTTTTGACGACGTTTTGATCCCTTGGGTGAGCCACTGTTTTTTCGTTCGATTTTGATTTTTTTTCATAGGAAATGTGATTTCAAATATATCTCGGATTTTGTTATAGAATTATAGTTGGATCGTTCAAATTTAACAAGTGTTGCCAATTTGTTTCCAAGGAAGCTGATTGTTCCTTTTGAAAACGAATAGATTTTGTTATTAAACTGGAAATAATTTTGTTCGAGACATAATAACAAAATGTCTATGATTTCTAGTAGGATAATAATAATAATAGGTTTATTCTCAATTTTCAAAATAAATCATCACAATATAAATATATAACATGCAAATAAAATATGAAACAATCCCACAAAGTAAACTTGTGGTGGTATATTCATTGGTTCGTTTTCAAATAATTGAAATTAATTATAAATAATATAGATATTTTTTATGGTGCTTATTAGCTAGTATTGAAACACAAATTTAAATTTTCAGTATTTCCTGAAACATTATCCTTGGACTCTCCAATATCCAAATTGTCAGATTCTTTTTACGTGGGAAAATCGACGTAATGGATTTTATTTTTTCAGGTACTATATCATAAACATATGGAGCAATAATTGTATATTTTTTTTGGCGAATTGTTTTATCAATTCTGATTTCGTTTTTAAATCTGGTATTATAAATGTGATTTTTGTACATTATTTTGTTTTTGTTTTTGAAAAGGTAGATCAATGTATTATAACAGTATAATTGTCTAATGTCCATTTTTTTTTATTTCTCTGAATAAAAGATCAGATGAATATCTTATATCTTTTTTATAAAAATTTTTAAGAAACCATTTCTGAACAATTTCTAATGGCCTTAAATTATTATCATTCACATGCCCCCATCCAAGAATGACATAGCCTAGTTGTATTTGTATAAGTGAATAATAAATAATTTCCAATTGAGAAATGTTCAGGAATTGTTTAAGAAACTTGAATTTCGATTAAAGACTTCTCAATTTTCTCGTTGTGGAATTTATTTGTAAATTTCATTTGAGATTCCTGTCAATTATTGTACATAGATATTTAATATTATTTGTTTGTTGAATTTCGTTCAAATAATCAATTTTGATTGGTTCTGAATTCGAATTTGATCATGTTTGAGAAGTGAAAGGGATGTATTTCGTTTTTTCATAATGTATCGTTAATAAATTAGCATCAGACCATTTTTTTATTGATTAAAATTCTTCTTCAACAGATAATTTGAGTAGTTTCCAATTTTCTGCCTGGTAGGTTATAAGGGTATCATCAGCATAATTTTGAATGTCTCCGATAGTCTTCAAATCAAAAAGATCCTTCATATATATATATATATATATATATATATATATATATATATATATATATATATAAATAAGGATGGATTTAGCGAGGGGCAATATATGAAAATATAAGTAGAGAAGTTATTGGGTATAACCCTCAAATTGTTCTGCAACCGTAGACACGTGTTTCGAGCTTAAGCTCTCATCAGTACGGTAAAATCAAATGCGAAGATGTACAACACTTGGATGTAAAAATAGAAACAAAGGAAGTCAACAACAGGAAGCCAACCACACATTTGTGGCTTCGGTTAGAAGACATTGTGCTTACAAGGCAACAACTAACGTCGCCACGGAGGTAGCTATAGCTACCAGCGTGACAATCCTACCCAGGAAAATACAAATAAGGATGGATTTAGCGAGGGGCAATATATGAAAATATAAGTAGATAAGTTATTGGGTATAACCCTCAAATTGTTCTGCAACCGTAGATACGTGTTTCGAGCTTAAGCTCTCATCAGTACGGTAAAATCAGTTGCGAAGATGTACAACACTTGGATGTAAAAATAGAAACAAAGGAAGTCAACAACAGGAAGCCAACCACACATTTGTGGCTTCGGTTAGAAGACCTTGTGCTTACAAGGCAACAACTAACGTCGCCACGGAGGTAGCTATAGCTACCAGCGTGACAATCCTACCCAGGAAAATACAAATAAGGATGGATTTAACGAGGGGCAATATATGAAAATATAAGTAGAGAAGTTATTGGGTATAATCCTCAAATTTTTCTGCAACCGTAGACACGTGTTTCGAGCTTAAGCTCTCATCAGTACGGTAAAATCAAGTGCGAAGATGTACAACACTTGGATGTAAAAATAGAAACAAAGGAAGTCAACAACAGGAAGCCAACCACACATTTGTGGCTTCGGTTAGAAGACCTTGTGCTTACAAGGCAACAACTAACGTCGCCACGGAGGTAGCTATAGCTACCAGCGTGACAATCCTACCCAGGAAAATACAAATAAGGATGGATTTAGCGAGGGGCAATATATTAAAATATAAGTAGAGAAGTTATTGGGTATAACCCTCAAATTGTTCTGCAACCGTAGACACGTGTTTCGAGCTTAAGCTCTCATCAGTACGGTAAAATCAAGTGCGAAGATGTACAACACTTGGATGTAAAAATAGAAACAAAGGAAGTCAACAACAGGAAGCCAACCACACATTTGTGGCTTCGGTTAGAAGACCTTGTGCTTACAAGGCAACAACTAACGTCGCCACGGAGGTAGCTATAGCTACCAGCGTGACAATCCTACCCAGGAAAATACAAATAAGGATGGATTTAGCGAGGGGCAATATATGAAAATATAAGTAGAGGAGTTATTGGGTATAACCCTCAAATTGTTCTGCAACCGTAGACACGTGTTTCGAGCTTAAGCGGTAAAATCAAGTGCGAAGATGTACAACACTTGGATGTAAAAATAGAAACAAAGGAAGTCAACAACAGGAAGCCAACCACACATTTGTGGCTTCGGTTAGAAGACCTTGTGCCTACAAGGCAACAACTAACGTCGCCACGGAGGTAGCTATAGCTACCAGCGTGACAATCCTACCCAGGAAAATACAAATAAGGATGGATTTAGCGAGGGGCAATATATGAAAATATAAGTAGAGAAGTTATTGGGTATAACCCTCAAATTGTTCTGCAACCGTAGACACGTGTTTCGAGCTTAAGCTCTCATCAGTACGATAAAATCAAGTGCGAAGATGTACAACACTTGGATGTAAAAATAGAAACAAAGGAAGTCAACAACAGGAAGCCAACCACACATTTGTGGCTTCGGTTAGAAGACCTAGTGCTTACAAGGCAACAACTAACGTCGCCACGGAGGTAGCTATAGCTACCAGCGTGACAATCCTACCCAGGAAAATACAAATAAGGATGGATTTAGCGAGGGGCAATATATGAAAATATAAGTAGAGAAGTTATTGGGTATAACCCTCAAATTGTTCTGCAACCGTAGACACGTGTTTCGAGCTTAAGCTCTCATCAGTACGGTAAAATCAAGTGCGAAGATGTACAACACTTGGATGTAAAAATAGAAACAAAGGAAGTCAACAACAGGAAGCCAACCACACATTTGTGGCTTCGGTTAGAAGACCTTGTGCCTACAAGGCAACAACTAACGTCGCCACGGAGGTAGCTATAGCTACCAGCGTGACAGTCCTACCCAGGAAAATACAAATAAGGATGGATTTAGCGAGGGGCAATATATGAAAATATAAGTAGTGAAGTTATTGGGTATAACCCTCAAATTGTTCTGCAACCGTAGACACGTGTTTCGAGCTTAAGCTCTCATCAGTACGGTAAAATCAAGTGCGAAGATGTACAACACTTGGATGTAAAAATAGAAACAAAGGAAGTCAACAACAGGAAGCCAACCACACATTTGTGGCTTCGGTTAGAAAACCTTGTGCTTACAAGGCAACAACTAACGTCGCCACGGAGGTAGCTATAGCTACCAGCGTGACAATCCTACCCAGGAAAATACAAATAAGGATGGATTTAGCGAGGGGCAATATATGAAAATATAAGTAGAGAAGTTGTTGGGTATAACCCTCAAATTGTTCTGCAACCGTAGACACGTGTTTCGAGCTTAAGCTCTCATCAGTACGGTAAAATCAAGTGCGAAGATGTACAACACTTGGATGTAAAAATAGAAACAAAGGAAGTCAACAACAGGAAGCCAACCACACATTTGTGGCTTCGGTTAGAAGACCTTGTGCTTACAAGGCAACAACTAACGTCGCCATGGAGGTAGCTATAGCTACCAGCGTGACAATCCTACCCAGGAAAATACAAATAAGGATAGATTTAGCGAGGGGCAATATATGAAAATATAAGTAGAGAAGTTATTGGGTATAACCCTCAAATTGTTCTGCAACCGTAGACACGTGTTTCGAGCTTAAGCTCTCATGACTGTACTGATGAGAGCTTAAGCTCGAAACACGTGTCTACGGTTGCAGAACAATTTGAGGGTTATACCCAATAACTTCTCTACTTATATTTTCAAATATTGCCCCTCGCTAAATCCATCCTTATTTGTATTTTCCTGGGTGGGATTGTCACGCTGGTAGCTATAGCTACCTCCGTGGCGACGTTAGTTGTTGCCTTGTAACCACAAGGTCTTCTAACCGGAGCCACAAATGTGTGGTTGGCTTCCTGTTGTTGACTTCTTTTGTTTCTATTTTTACATCCAAGTGTTGTACATCTTCGCACTTGATTTTATCGTACTGATGAGAGCTTAAGCTCGAAACACGTGTCTACGGTTGCAGAACAATTTGAGGGTTATACCCAATAACTTCTCTACTTATATTTTTATATATATATATATATATATATATATATATATATATATATATATATATATATATCTATATCTATATAAGTGAAAATAGAGTATATTTCGATTTAATTCCGAGAGTTCTAACCTTTGACAGCTGTTTCGTGCTGACGCACTCATCAGAAAGGATTTATGGAGCTCTCGAAATCAAAACGAATCCACTCAAGAATTAATACCGTGAGGCAACACATACTATAACAGTAAGTTATTCATGACATCTACAGTCACTAGTTGAAACTTAATTTGACACGAACCAAGGAATCCAAAAGTAGAGGTTTGTCCACAAATTGACAGGCAGCCAACAATTCGTTGTTCTGACCAACCCAAGGTTCAATCAAGTTCCTCATAACGTATTAGAAACTTGATTGAACCTTGGGTTGGTCAGAACAACGAATTGTTGGCTGCCTGTCAATTTGTGGACAAACCTCTACTTTTGGATTCCTTGGTTCGTGTCAAATTAAGTTTCAACTAGTGACTGTAGATGTCATGAATAACTTACTATATATATATATATATATATATATATATATATATATATATATATATATATATATATATATATATATATATATATATATATATTGAATAAAAGTGGTCCTGAAACTGTTCCTTGGGGAACCCCATATTCAAATACTTTTGAATCGCTAATATTAGGTTAGGTTTGAACGTGAGTGGGCCTGTATCAGGCCCTCCACTGCGGCCAATGGCCTATTGTGGCCTATTGTGGCTCCCAGTATATCCAATCTCTTGATGAAATTGAGGAATGCATTGGGAGAACAATTTACCAGGTTTTCTGGCCTTACTGTCGTATCGCCAAATATTGAGAATCTTGTTCTGGCCGCTGCAGGGCATGTACACAGAATGTGTTCAGCCGTTTCATCATCCTCCATGCATAGCCGGCACTCTGCATCTTGTGCAAGTCCGATTTTATGCATGTGATGTTTGAGTTTGCAGTGGCCAGTGAGCAAACCTACTATAACTCTGAGATGCGCTCTACTGAGTTCTAGCAGTTTGTCAGAGTCCTGTTTTTTCCTTGTACAAGCAATAAATGCTTTGGAATGGGCTAGGCCCGGTAGACTACGCCAGTACTCGAGTCTTTTATTGTCTGCCCAAGCTGTTATGACATTCTTGGCAGTGCTATATGCTAAACCGATTACCGGTTCTGGTCCAGTGAACGTTGTTTCGGCCCCCCCTTTTGCTAGGGCGTCCGATATTTCGTTTCCTTCTAGGCCTGTGTGACCTGGTATCCAGACTAGGGTAAGGTTGTTGCGTTGCGCCAGTCGGTTTAAGGTGTCTCTGCAGTTCCAAACTGCCCTAGATTCAAAGCAGTTGGATTCAAGCGCTTTAAGTGCTGCTTAACTATCTGAAAATATTTTTATTGATTTTCTCGTGTGGTGCCGATTTTCCAGCTCCCTGGCACACATTTCAATGGCATATACCTCTGCCTGGAATATCGTAGCTAGTTTGCCCATACTGAACGAGCGTTTCACTACCGGGTTCATCCCATATATTCCGGCTCCGACGCCTTCCTGAGTTTTGGAACCATCGGTGAACCAACGTTCATTTGCTCTACATAGGTTGGTTTCATTCCGGACCCAGTCTTCTCTTTCGGGAAAGACCACAGTGTAGGACGTGTGAAGGTTGATAGTTTTAGGCATGATGTCTGAGGGCATTCCTAGAATGTTGTGAGCTATTATGCCCTCCAGCATGCCGCTGCCTCTCATGACACATGCCTGCGGTAGACTAATGGCCGCTTGATAAAGTCTGTATGTTGCCCATCTTGCCTCTCTCTCCAGAACTATGTGGAGAGGAAGTAATCCAAGTAGGACTTCCATTGCTGCCGTTGGCGTGGAGCGAATGCTTCCAGTAATCGCCAGGCACGCTTGTCTCTATAGTCCTTAAGTTTAGCAATGGCCATTTTTTATGTCCCTTGCTCGCTAATATTACTGTTGATCTTGAATCCAACATGTTAAGATCAATTTTTCCACGAAATCCCATATTTTCTAGGTTTCTGAGTAGATTCGAAAGCGAAACTGAATAAAAGGCCTTTGATAAGGCAAGAAATGTAGTTAGAGTTGGTATCTTTTTATCTAGTGAATCATATATTTTTTGAGTGAAAGAACAGATGGCTTCTTGTGTTGATTTATTTTTCCTGAATCCAAATTGTCTGATTTATAAAATTTAAAATTTTTCTAAAAAAGTTTCTATTCTAGATTTCAATATTCTTTCAAATTGTTTTGCTTTACTTGAAATCAATTTTTGTGTTTCATCTTTAGGTCCTGATTTATAAATTGGTTTGATAACACCAATTTTGAAAGCTTTTGGGCATTCTCCTGTATCAAAAATTGAATTAATTAGGTAAGCTAAGGGTTCAGCAATGACATCGTTTATTGCTATCAGAACCACAGACGTTATACCTTATATACCAGGATTCTTATTCAATTTCAGAGATTTTACTGTACTTTTAAGTTCGCCTTCATTAGTTTCGTATAGTAGAAAGGAATTTCGATTGATGGGTATTGGATAATTTCAGATATCACTTTTATTTGTGATTTTCCTTGCAAAATTTTCTCCGACTTTCGAATAATATTCAACAAAATGATTCACTATTAATTTTTTATCTCATGTTTCATCATTATTTTTAAATTTAATAGTTTATATCAAATCATTTGATTTGTTTTCTTTGCAAAATTTCCATAAGCTTTTCGGAGAATAATTATTTTGGTCAATTTGGTTACTGTAATATTTGATTTTGGCTTCTTTTATTATCGAAGTTTACTTATTTTTACAGGTAATATAATGAAGTTTCAACAGTAAATTGTTTTCTTTCTGTTTCATTGCTTCATAAAGATAATTTTTCTTTTTTATTGAATAGCTGCTGTTATCCATTCTTTCCTTTATTTATTTTTCATTTTGATATATATGTTGTACATTTTTAGGTGATTTTGCTAATTTTATCTTTTGAATAATCTACCAATGTGTCGGGATCATATAATTTATAATATCAATCCCAGTTTTCTGCAGAAACGTTTTCGTTAAATTTTTTGTAATCAATAACTCTTTTATATTTCATTTCTTCCTCGATTTTGATATTTTCATTCAGATGGTATTGTAGACTTATAGGATAGTGATCAGTAATTTGGTATCAGAGATTTTACTTTTTATGAATATGCGTTCAAGGCATGATTTCCGGTTATTCACCTCTCTAGTAATTTTATTGATAAATGACTGAAAATTATTTTCTCTTGTGAAATTATAGAATTAGATAGTATAATTATGTTTAAGTCACCAATGATGATAGATGTTTTATCTTGTGTTAATTCGTTTGGATATTATTAAAAAAATTCTCTTAGGTAAATATCAAATTCATAAGGACTTATAGATGGTGGCCTATATATTGCTTTAATATTAACTTGCTGTTATTTACTTATGAAAATAATCAAGAAAATGACATTGATTTTACCCAAAGAAATGATTTCATAGCTACAAATGAAACACTTTTTTATATAAACTATGACACCATAATTTTTTATATAATTAATCATAACCATCCATGGAGAATAATTTTGTCTCAATCATGTGGTTTTTTTTATTTTTCGGAATACAACTCAACTATTAGACTCTTTGGGTTATCTTTATTTTCTGTTACAAATACTACGGCTTCATATATATAGAGACTTATCAAAGTTAAAATTTTGATTGTAATAAAAGCGTCTCTGCAGCTATCGTTTGTTTTTCATCTTATATATACCTGACACATTTTTTTGAATTATAAGTATCCTAGAAATATCTACAGATTTTCCCCAGAAAATAATTCCATATTTATTCCTAGATTGAATATAAGCATAGTATGCAGAGAGGTTAGCTTCGGTTGAGACATGTTCAGACAGTATTCTCAATGCATAGCAATATTTTGCGATATTTTTCGATGAATAACCTATGTGATTTTTCCTGTCCAGTCTTCTATCTATTAAAAAAATTTACCTGATTGCATTTGTTCAAATTTTGATTATTATATTCGAAAGTACTAGGAAATAGATTCTTCTCATTGAAAGATCAATTTTGCGTTATCTGGAAGAGTAACAGGTTGTATTTCCTTTACCATGTCATATGAGTTCCGTCAACTGAATTTTGTTTGAATTATGCAACAGTTCCTGGTGATAGTGGTTAATTTCTCTGATAGTTTTACTGATTGTGCAGAGGCAAACAAAGTGAACCACAGGTGTAGAGGTATAATTTTGTTTTTGCAATTCTATAAGTGAATATGATTTAGGAGTTGGACGGTTCATTGAAATTAATCTGACTTTTGTTTCTCCTCGAAATGTGAATTTGAATTCTTCAAAAAGGATAAAATCTTTGGATTTTCTCCTGCAACTCTCCGTATGATAAAGTGAATCTGATTGATATTCTTCTTTTATTACGATCCTATCTGAAAGAGCCAACCATTACTAATCTAGTCTATCTATCAATCAGGTTTGATTTATGTTCACCAAAACAGTTCCTGACGCAAAAGTCCTCGTTCCTTCTATTTTAAAAATGCAACGTGACCCATTCATTTCACTCGTTTCCACTGGGGCAGCGTGAACTCCAAATCTGTTAATCAACATTTTTATTCCAGTTCGAAAGTAAAGGAGATTTGAGAGAGGAATTTCCTCTTTCGATAATTAACGTAATATTTTCGTATTCCCTTGCGAATGAATACACTTTGAAGCCTGCTTCTGAATATACCTATCGCTATTATAGCCAGAGGTCCTAAAATGGACGCATATTTGTGTTGAATTGATAACCATCGTTCGCATCGAAAAACATTTGGGCAGAGTTGGAAAAATAAGTTTTCAAAGTTCGCATGGCGAGATATTTTCAGTGACGTAGAGGAAGCTTGATTTTATAGAATGGCAAAGAAAAGTGACATTGAATGAAAACAAAAAAGACACAAAACACACAACTTCAAGATTTGCTGGTGGTGCTGCATATTCTGCTGAAAAATTGAACAAAAAATAAAGTTCCATTTTAATTGACCAATACATTTTTTATCCAATAGTCATCGAAACCTATGGCTCTTTTGATATGCTTCGGAATTTTTCAAACTCATTGGCACCAGACTCATAAAAAAACCGACGATCCTTGAGCAAGGTCTTTTCTTTTACAAAGAATAAGTATCGCGGTCCAAAGAGGAAACGCCATATCTATCATGGGTTCCATTCCATCGTCTCAAAGTCTGGATGAAATTTTTATCTGTCCGCATAGATTGAGTTTTCTGAACATATCTTCAATCAGTTCAGTACATCTTCTTCTCACTTGCCCACTTCCTCCGCAAGTTTTATCCAGCAAACTTGACACAGGTTCAATATCACGCCTCAATAACAAAGGCAACCACTCAATTGCAGACTACTCAGAAAAAGACGTCAGTGGTGAAAGGATCAGAAATTCTGTGGTACATAGTTCTGCAAAAACACTCGGTCTTAATGGGTTGAAAAATATTGGTAACACTTGCTTTATAAACAGTGTTATCCAGTGTTTGTCCAGTACTGAATGGTTGCTGGAGTATTTGAACAAGGGCGCTCACACTAAGGCTATGAACACCAGTATCTCTAATATGAAGGAAGCTTTAATCAATACTTTTGCGGAAGTGATCAAGGAACTGTGGTCAGAAGATTCGTTGGATCGAGTAGTTGACACAGTTTCTTTGAATAGTCAAATCTAAAGCTTCGCACCATGTTTCATCAATTATGCCTAGCAAGATGCTAAGGATTTTTTACGATACCTGCTGGAAGAACTTCATGAAAACGTGAATAGAGTAACGGATAAGCCCAAATTCATTTTGACTGAGATTGTCGAGAGATCAAGCAACAGTGAAAAGGTCAGAGAGTCATGAACGAGATACTTGAGGATGGACAACTCCAAGATATTGATAACTTTCTTGGAAAACTGAAATCTACATTGAAATGAACATTTTGTGGTCACCGGTCAGTCACATTTGATACATTCTGGGACTCTTCTCTTCCAATACCACAAAGAACAGGGCAACTTAGTCTCTCGCAATGTTTAATTTCATTCACTAAGGATGAAACTATGGATGGTGATGAGAAACCGACATGTTCGATTTGCAAAGAAAGAAGGAAATGCACCAAATATCTAATGATTCATAAATTCCCAAAATGTTTGGTAATTCACTTAACCCTTTCAGTCACTGCGTCGTCATTTGACGACATGAAAATCTAATTGCGCTTATTCAAAATGTATGCGCTTTCTGCTGTTCAGTCACGATGTGAGCAATTGGTGACAACGTATTTAACGCATTTAAACACTGAGCGCCGTCTGTTCAATCTCAGGTGAACTTTGATCGCGCTTGGTTTATCAGTTGCTTTGAATATTTGTACGTTGACGCGTCGGTCATCAAAACATTGGTGTTTATTTAATCAAGTACTGAATCGAGTTGAAGTTTGATTCACGTACGGCTTTGTTGTAAGAGAAGTTGTTTTTTGGCAAGGTAGGTGTATTAGGAAGTAAAAGTTTATAATAGGGTGAGGGTATTTTTTTTTAACTATACGTCGTCATTTGGCGACTGTGTGACTTACCGGTATAGAATCTTTCAGGGTTTGGAAAAGAGGAGGTTGTAACAAATCAGCCATATTGAATAAAAATAAACCGATATCTTATGAGGAAATGGTCGCTTTAGTAGATGAGGTGTCAGACATAGAATATTTAAGCGATGACAATGGGCAAGATCAGAATGAAGATATAAATGGTAAAATTTTTAAATATATTCACGATCTATTTTATAAAATGAATGTTTTTCCAGAAATTCTGGATAATATTGATGTGGACGATCTGCTTGACGGGCAAGAAGATGAAATTGTTGGTGGTTAGGAAGAACATTAAGAAAATCAGGATAATTAAGAAGGAAGTGATCAGGTGATAGTCGGGGAATCATCTGTGAATGACGTAATAAATGTACAGAATCCCTGCCAAAAATGTCTCATTGAGACTGATGAAAAAATATTTGAGAGAATTTATGAGATCGAAGTTGGATAGTGAAAGCGCAAATCCGTATAGAGCCATATTCGATATTCATCAGTATTTAATAGACATTACAGATACATATTCCGTTAATTTCTAATGTGTTCTTAGACATAACTGTTTCTATCAGCGACTACTGGGATGGATGCTACATGTTTCTATGAGGTCCTGCAGTTTGGAAATAAATTAGAACGCATGAGATTTTATCGCAGTAACTTGATTATTTAAAAAAAATCATTGATATTCTGCGAGGTCTGCCAGATTGTTCCATATGAAGATTGAATCCAATGGATTTTACAATTTAATATGCACGTATGCACATAAAGTATAAAGTCATTTTGAGGAATGAAGAATCTACGAGTAGTGTGACAAAGTTTAAAAAAAAGCATGATCTTACAATGAAAAAAGACATTCGTTGGAGAAGAAATGTCACTTATCTTACTCCTCCAATACCGTGGTATAAAAAAATGTTGAACCACATGTGACGTTGGAAAGTCCTTTATATTTTTTAAAAAAATATTTCTCTGATGAATTATTTGAGGATATGACTAAATACACAAATCTTCACGCTATTCAACAACATAGTAAATTAAAAAGTGCGAGAGTAGGAGAGCTTAAAAATGTTGTGGAAATTCACATAATTATGGGAAATTTGCACTATCCCCGAGTTCACTTCTCTTGGGATTCAAGTTTAAAAATACCTCGTATAGCAGACTGTATGGCTCCCAACAGATTCTTTAAACTCCGAATGCATGTTCATTTCGTGAATGTCGAGGAAAAAGATCCACAAAACAATGACCAAAAGTACAATTGTATTTTGACAATTATTTGTCCAATTACAATTTACTGCGATTTCTCAGGCATAAATACATACAGTGAGGACCAAAAGTCCGTCGCCCCCCCTGTAACTTCTTTATTCTACATATTACAAAAAAATGTTAAATACATAAGTTGTAGGGTTTCATTCGATCTCTTTAATGGTTTAAGTTTCATTCATACAGAGTGTCTCAAAAAAGCACGGTGACTTAGAAGTTAATTTTTTTAAATGGGACACCCTGTATTTCATTGCATTATTACATTCTACGTTGAATTCTGAACAAGTTTGATAAATGGTTTTCTATCAAAAAAGTTAATAGTTTTGGACTTATGAACACTTGTAAATAATTATTTCGACTACTTTTGCGCCAGTTCAATGAGAAAATCGTAACAAATGGATCACAATGTATTCCACTTTCCTATCCTAACTTTTTGAAAGCTATCCAATGTTGCAAACTGCTGATGGCACCATGTGTAACTTACCTCGTCGTACCATTTTACAATTGTTAGAGTTGTTGAATCTCACGAAAAACTAGTACAAATGAAGTTGAAACATTTTATTAACAAATAAGGTAGTCCATAAATACAGATCAAGAAGCATTAAAAACTGAATAGATATTTTAATTTATAACTAAAAACGGTGAGTTTTTATCTATTTCAAAAGATGTTCGACATGTCCACCATGCATTTCTTGACACATAAATAGTCGGGTTGTAAACTCTTCCCTAACATTAATCAAGGTTTGAGGTGTTATTTCTGAACACACTTCAATAATTCGACGGCGCAGTTCATCTAACGACCCACAAACTGTCTTAAAAACTACGGATTTCACATAGCCCCAGAGAAAGAAATCAAGCGGAGAGAGGTCCGGTGAGCGAGCTGGCCACTCTGTTGTACCTCGACGTCCAATCCACCTACTTGGATACCTTTCATCTAAGTAATTTCTCACCTTCCGAAAATAGTGTAGTGGCGCTCCATCTTGCTGAAATGTTACATCCAAGTAAAATTCATGTGGGTTTTGCGCAACGATCTCATCGATACTGGGACTTATTGTGTCTTGCAGCATTTGGAGGTATCTGGGACCATTTAAATTTTCTTCCAAGAATATGGGACCTACAATGTGGTTACCTAAAATACCAGCCCAAACATTAATTTTCTGGGGAAATTGAGTATGCCCCTCGCGGAATTCGTGGGGATTCTCATCACTCCAATATCTACAATTCTGGGTATTCACATTTCCATTTAGGTAAAAAGTGCTTTCATCACTAAAGCAGATGTGTTGCAAATAAAGTCGATTTGCAACAATTCTTTCTGCCATGGTCTCGCAAAATTCAAGTCGCTGGATCATCTTCAACCAATTGCTGCAAAATTTTTATTTTGTAAGGATGGAATTTATTTTGTTTTAAAACCCTCTTTACTGATGTTTTAGAAACATCACATGTCTCAGCTACTTGCTTAGTTGATTGTTGTGGGTTATTTACCATTTCGGCTAGTACTTGAATTTCAACATCTTCCGTAATTATTTTCGGCCTCCCAGATCTCGGAGCATCTTTCACGGTGCCAGTTTGGTTAAATTTTGCAACCAATTTCTGCAGATATTTTCGACACATCGGACGTTCTGGAAACCGTTCATTGAAAATGCGAATAGCAGCGTGGTAATTTCGGTTAGCTTCACCAAATATGATAACGGCTTCAACTTTGTCTGCTACTGAACGAGCCATATTAATCAACAAGAGAAATTGAAAACCGTTTGAAACAAAGTTTTGAAAACCTACAAAATGTCAATGACATTTGGCAAAAACAGATAAGATTTTGTTTTCGTTGTCATGGATAAAATGAACGCGCCTAGCGTGCATAGCCTACCTCATTAATTTATTCGTGAACTGGCGCAAAAGGAGTCGAAATAATTATTAACAAGTGTTCATAACTCCAAAACTATTAACTTTTTTGATAGAAAACCATCTATCAAACTTGTTCAGAATTCAACGTAGAATGTAATAATGCAATGAAATACAGGGTGTCCCATTTAAAAAAATTAACTTCTAAGTCACCGTGCTTTTTTGAGACACTCTGTATGAATGAAACTTAAACCATTAAAGAGATCGAATGAAACCCTACAACTTATGTATTTAACATTTTTCTGTAATATGTAGAATAAAGAAGTTACAGGGGGGGCGACGGACTTTTGGTCCTCACTGTATATGTTACATGCATGGCTAGAAAAGATAGATTCAAGCTGCCACCATTCACCTCAGACAAGAAAATGCAACGCGGATCTATGGAAGAAATTATTAGTGAAGATGGTGAGGTTATTATGAGCAAATGGTATGACAACAAGCCCCTGTTTATGGCCTCATATTTTATGGGTTCTGGCAAAGTAGATAACTGCCGTCGCTGAAATAAAATCAGTAAAGATTATGTCATGGTGCCGAGAAGAAGTAGTAAAAACTTATAACCTTTATATGGGCGGTGTCGATAAGTTAGATTGCATGATTTCGATTTACAGAACATTCATTAGATCACGGAAGTGGACTTTGCAAATGTGTACACATGCCATTGATTTGGCATGTACCAACGCGTGGTTTGAGTACAGACAGAAAGCGCAGGAAATGGGCATTCCATCGAAAGAAATCTTAGATTTGATGATACATTTTAGAAGCCACGTAGCAGAAACTTTTATCTTATTTAATGCTCAATCAAGAAAAAGAGGAAGTAAAAGAAGAAGAGTGCTGAATCCTTATTGTGAATGAGTTAGTTCACATACGTATATTTCTGCGGGAAGTATTGAAACGCTGAACGTAAAATGGAATACACGTTCCGGGCAACGCGACCATTATAAAAGACTACCATATGCTCACTACTCTACAACGTGGGCAAACCATAATGGACTGATCCTTCCGAGTCTTCCTTGTGGAAATACGTTTGCGGAAGTATCCCTTCCATAATCAGGATTACCAACATTTCAGTTCTGTGACTGACAAGTCACTAAAGGTTGTGAGGCGTTTTTACGCGACACGACACTCCTCCACTTAACCTTCCAGTGGTCGCGCCAGATATTTGGACATCAGTAGTCGCCCTGGTCTAACAGACCGGGGTTCAATAATATACCATTTTTTTAGAAAATAACTCTTAAGTTGTTCAAATCTGATCACAGATGTCTTTTCTAACATAAATTATACACCGTTCACCACAGTAATAGTTCAAATATTTTATTTTAACATATACTGTTACAATAACCAAAATGAATGATATTCTAAATATTGTTACATGAAAGTTCATTTAAAAAAAAGTTATTCTTTTGAATAATATTTCTTGGATTCACCATTTTACAGTACTTATACTACTAAAAAATAATATGATAGATAGTTTACTCCTGTTGGCAAGCGTTTTCACGGCAGGATTGACAAATAGCTATAATGTGTTCCAAACACATGAATGTGTTGCACTGGAAACAAGCGTATTTGGTTTTTCTATTTTTTTTCCAATTACAGTATGCACATCTTCCTGATACGCTACGTTGTGTTGGAGCTTGTTCATTGTCAGCTTCTGTTTCACAAATTTCCCTCAGTCTCAATTTTAGATTTCGTGGCAGATATAGCATTGCTGTACGTTCTTGCAAATGGGGACGTATCAATTCATTTGCTAATTCTCTCAAGAATTGCCTTCTAATTTTGTTTTCCTTTGGGTTGTTGAAAGAATATATTACTTGGGAGTTGATACCAGCTACATTCAGAATGGAATAAAAAATCACCATAGGCCACCTTCGTGTATTTCGTGAGCAGTTGTAACTGGCACAAAGTTTGTCTACAACATCCACTCCACATTTGGTCCTGTTATACTCAGTAATAATTATCGGTTTTTGTTTTTCTCCAGTATCTTCATCAATATCGTCGGAGTTGTGCATACTAGAGACCACTAGAACATTCTTGTTTTTTTTCGGAATGTAATATACAAGAGTACATTTGGGTCTGAATCCAAACATACTAGTATGTGTTGGTCGTACAACAGGCTTTGTAAACTCTAATGGTAATGCAGCTTTGTTTTTACTGATAGTGCCAATAACAGTTAACTTATTAGGTGACGTTTTCAATTCTTCAACTAAAGGAATTGAGGTAAACCAATTATCAATTGTCAAATTCCGATTAGATGTACGAATACTATCAGTGAGCCTGAGAACAATATCTTGAGGACTAGTTGAGAGATTGTATGGCCCTGCCGGTTGCTTTCCAACATATACTTCCATTTGGCTGGTATAATACATCTGTGCATCGGATAACGCGAATATTTTAATTCCGTACTTATTTGGTTTTGACGGGATATATTGACGGAAGCTGCATCTTCCTCTAAATCCTGGGAGCATTTCGTCAATAGTTACATATTCGGAGTGGTTGTAACCATTTTTACAATTAGTAACAAAACTATCGAATAATGTTCGTATAGCTGCAAGCTTATCAAGGGATCTCCTCTCTTCACGAGTCTTTAGGTCATCGAATCGAATCGTACACATCTCAGGAGGAACCTGAATCGTTTTAGTGTCATGGTTAGACGAAATAATTCTATACCTGAACCATCTGTATTCCATAACTCCTCAACATTCAAGCGATTCGCGTGGTAGATTCCTGCCAAATAGAATAATCCAAGTAAGGCACGAATCTCAATTGTGTTTGTAGTTGTAGTATCTCTGGATCGAGAAAATTTGTGTGAAATAGATTCGATGTATTGATTTGTAAATTGAACAATTGATTCAATCATAGCATCATTGATGAAATATTCCCAAACTTCTCTCACCGTTTTCAAAGATCTAGTGGTTAATTTCGGACCAGGAAGAATTTTTACAATATTTTCTGCTCTAGTTCTTACATTCTTAGGTATTGATTGATGTTTTTTCCAATATGTCACCTTATCCTTTCCAACAAATGATAATGAGTTGATTTCTGAGACATCAACTTCTTCTCTATCAGAAATATCTTGTTCCGATTGGCTATCTTCAAGTTCCACCTCTTCATGATCTGATTCATCAACATCGGATTCATCAATGGGATCGTCTTCCGCATCAGTCACAACCTCTTCCATTAAATACCTCAGCCTCTCTTGTTCTTTCTCATAATTACTCATGTCTACAATAAATCAAATTTAATATTTTAACGGCAAAGTTTTCTGTTATAAATACCTTTTCACACAAGAAGTCGACAAAAAATGGAAATGCACTAGTAGTCACCCTGGTCTCACACACCGGATTACGCTCAATCTTCGACGTGTCACCTCGCCAATCGTCGAAACCAACACTGAACTTCCGTACGGAATAGTTAGGAAGGTACTGAGAGAGACAGATCGCTTCCCCTTCCAGTTTCTGTAAAACCGGTAATTTATTGTCGGGCCGGTCTCTGAGACCTGGCGCGACTACTGGAAGGTTAAGGTAGAACTTCCTTTACAAAAAAAACTTTGACTTATTTAAAACTGGACAACCTTCCAAATTATTTAGTGTACTAGACTTCATACTAGTATAAATAGATGACTTTCGAGTTAACATTGTGTTTGCTTGAAAAAAAAGAACTACAAAATTAATTTTGCATTAAGAATTATCTTATATAATAATGGAAGATAAATGGGAGTTTTGCTGTTAACTTCTAAGAAAAAAAAAATTCATCAACCTTTGTATTTCATGTGATTACATTTAAATAAGTCTGCCATTTTTCTTTATTTTACACTGTGTAGTGAAAGCTTATAGTTAACACCAGGCTATTCTTTATGAATATTGATTGGATGCATGTTCTCACCTAAAATTATGTGTGATCAACAAAAAAAAATGTATTATTGTCAAATCCAACATGTTTCTTGTGAAATCGTGTTTCTTTGACAAAAACTTGGAAAGTGAAAGCCTTTCTTTTTGTATAGGGGAAATTTTTACTTCTCTTTCCAAATTTTGAAATATAAACTTTTAAATATCTATAAATACAAATTAGTCTATTTTTGTCGCTGTTGCCCTTCTTGAACTTATTCTAAAATTAGTCAATGTCAAATTACCTCAAGTCTAATCATTGCTTAATTTAACAATCGTCATAGAACGTTAACATAAATATGTTGAGTCAAATATACTAATAAAAATAAATAAAACGGTTAAAATCAACAAAAATACATGAAAATGTTTGTAGCATCACCGAAAGGGAACCAGCTTTTCGAACAAAACAAAAAATGAAAATTACCAAGCGTTACTGGTTTTGACTTCATTCTATTTCAGTTGTGAAATCTTTCCAGCGTTCTGGAGGTTTTATCGTCCTTCTGGGACGCTCGGTTGTAGCTGCTTGGATTTGATTTTGAAAGCCTGTTGTCATGGTTTTCCTGCTGCTTTGTTGCCTTTTGGTGCTGCTCATTTGCAAATCTGGGTTTTCCTGGCGTGTAGTACCTGAAAATGATGTGCATGAATGATCTTTTAATGATAATGGGTCAGATTTTGAAGAAGATGGTGGTGAGGCCACCTTTTCTGAAAAAATAAAATCATCCTCTGAACTCGATCTGTTGTTGCTTTGGGGTTCTGCCAGAGTTTCTGGGATTTTTGGCTGACTCGTAATTGATTCTAATGTACTATTTTGGGGAAAATGTATGTAAGAATAGTCTTCTGCTGACTCAATATCCTGCAAGCAAGGTTCTGTCCCTGTTCTGTGGATTTGATTTATATGTCTCTTCCACGTTTGTCCTGTCGGTAACAGACACGTGTATACATTTCTTCCAATTCTACCTGTGATGGTTGCCCTTGTCCACGATTTCTTATTCCTCTGATATTTTCTTACCATTACGTGGTCTCCCTCCTTAAATTCTCTAGATCTTCTGGGCATTTTACCTGATGGCCGGGACTCTGACTGGGTGTTCGATGGACACTCTCTTACTTGGGAGAGTCTGGTTCTTAATTTTCGCCCAAAAACCATCTCTGCTGCGGATTTGTAAGATAAGATAAGATAATCTTTATTGAAATAGGTAACCCTAATATAATAGTAACAATAATAGTAAGTACATTAACGTATAAATAAATAACTATAAAATACAAACATATGTTAAAATAATTTTAAAAAATGTTATGAAAACCTACATACTATCTTATGGTTTGAATATGTTCCATTAAATGTTTTTTAAAAATTCTCAACGATGGACTAGATTTAACTATGGGTGGTAATTTATTGTATGCATCGAAGCCTTTAAAATACAAAGAATTCATAGAACTTCTCTTATTCGTTCTACATACATGCAAATTAGAATTATTTCTTGTGGCATAATTATGAATATCTAAATTCAAATTGATAAATTCACAGAAGTATGGAGGTGCAAGGTTATTGAGTATTTTATAAATAAAAATCATTGTCATGTAATACAACCGCATAGAAACTGATAGCCACTGCAATGATTGTAACATTACTCGTATCTCTGTGTATCTATTCGTTTTCAGTACTATACGCATTCCGCGATTTTGAAGTTTTTGTAGTTTTGATGTTTGATTCAAGTTTGTTTTTTTTCTCACATTTTGTATTTCGGTAAGTTAGCAAATATCTCGATATCAAGGTTGACAATGGTGTGTTAAAGTTACGGGGATGCTCTAAAGCTGTTTTGATCTTTGATTTGAATGTTCTCACTTGTCTTTCAGCTGCTCCATTGCTCGGGGGGTGATAGGGTGGAATTGTGACATGTTCAATGCCATTTCTTCGGAAGAAGTTTTCCAGGTTTCTTTCGACGAGATTACTACCGTTGTCGCTTACTACGAGTTGTGGCAAACCAAAAGTGGAGAAAACTTGCCTAAGTTTCTCTTCTGTCTCTGCAGCTGTAGCTGACTTCACAGGAAATACTTCGGCCCACTTGGTATGTGCGTCTACCAAAATAAGACACATGGTAGAAAGAATTTCTAGGTAATCGATGTGGACTCTCTCAAACAACTCTTTTGTATCAGGCCAGCTTTCGGTGATTTGAGCAGGTTCATCTCTGTGTAAGAGGCATGGTTGACAATTTTTTACCATGTTTTCAATGTCGGTATCTATACCGGGCCAGTACACTACACTCCTGGCTATATTCTTGCATCTGTGGATGCCAAAATGACCAGTGTGTATTTCTGAAAGAATTCTTTGTCTCAATGTTTTTGGAATTATGACCCGATGACCATACATCAATATTCCATTGTCGATAAATATTTCTTTCTGTTTTTGGAAGTATGGCCTCAAATTTTGACTCACTTTCTTTGGCCATGTGTCATTTTCTATAAAATTTTGGACTGAGCAGATTTCCTCGTCCTTTTCTTATCTTTTCTTATCTCGCTGTTGTTAATCGGCCAGTGTTCTAAGGATTCTGTGAAGTTGATGTATGTTGCTCTTCCATAATCAGGTTTACCAACATTTCAGTTCTGTGACTGACAAGTCACTAAAGGTTGTGAGGCGTTTTTACGCGACACGACAAAGAGAAATACCCTCACATGGATCACTTTCAAGTCACATTCCAAAAAAAAAGAAAATGCCAAGAAACTAGACCTATAGATGACGTGCGCTTTGACAATAAAGGATCATCATTGTGTTGTCAACCCCCTCAGTCCCAGCACCCCCTACTTCAATGGGACTACTATACTTGTGACACATCATTTTGAAGGGAATTCAATCTCAAATACATAGATGTACTGAAATTGAGGATCGATCAAGTGTTGTTGAAGTTTTGATGATATCAAGATATTTTTCATCACCGATAATGTTGTCATCGTGAAAAAGGTCTGAGTTATGCGCATCAGACGGAATAATTCGATGTAAAAACAGAATTCTTCTTTTGGGTTAGAACCAAACAATACTCAAAGCAAGTTGCATCGAAATTCCAATAAAATAATGTATCACTTGGGTTCATGCCAAATTGGAACTGATATATAAACATAGTGATCTTTTGAAAAAGTAACAGAGAAAGAAAAAATACACGTGACACACAAATGTAAAGAATATTATATCTGATATAACTTCCTCCTGCTGAACGACTATTTTGAAATATATGAAATCGAAAATATCAGAAAAACAAAAAATCTGTAGGTTTGGATGGAGTTCCCACATCAAAGAGTTTGTGTATGAACTAGCACCATATCCAACTCACTTGATGAATCGCTCAGTTGAAGTATTTCCAGAATTATTGAAAATTTCAAAGTTTACATCGATATTTAAAGAAAGTGATCCGATATTGATAGAAAACTATAGATCTATTTGTGTCTCGAGTCTAATTTAGAAAATTATGGAACAACCAATGTACATAAGATTGATTAATTTCTTTGATAAATACAAACTACTATCACCTGATCCACATGAGTTTCGGACGGGTCTATCAACCGAAACTGCATCAACCGATTTGATACAAAACTTTTACGAAATTCTCGGAAAAAACTCTGCTCATGCAGTTGTGATATTTTTTGACATGTTGAAAGCTTTCAACACCATAAATCCACTTTTTCTGAAGGCAAAGCTACATGCGATTGGTGTTAGAGAGTCTATTATCGACTGGTTGATATCTTTCACACAAAATCGTCTTACTGTTGTTGATATAAACAAAACAAATTCATTTGCAGTTCAGGGCAGTGTTTTAGGTTCGCCAGTGTTCTTGGCTCATATGAATGACTTGCCTAGGTTTTTTGAGGAGGGTAGGACATTCATATATGCTGATCACCCTGCGGTGATCGTTTCTGATTACTCACATGAAGAGGTTACCCATGAAGTTGAATCAGCAATGGGACAATTTTTGCTATGATGCCAAATTAACCACCTCATAGTGAACTTTCAAAAATCCAGCCATGTGAACTTCACTGTATAAACTACCTATCATTGACACGAGTATCCTTTTTTGGTTATACAAATATACAGGCTGTTAACTCTTTTCATTTTCTGGGCGCGGTTGTAGACTCAACATAATTTTGGAATAATCAAATAATCTCCATTTTAACGAACCTTAAAGAGTTTTTTTTTGTCATATTCTCTTTAAAAAAATATCTCAATATACAAGGTCTGATTAGCTTTACCTTACAGAAGCGTACAATCAGTTTTATTTTCAACTTACAGAATCAAGGCACCTGTAGAAATAATTTCAAAAAACATCGATAACTGACAGTGATCAGCATTCACATATTGAAGATATTGTGTCACATACACAAAATAAAAGCCATCCTCAAAAAGTGCTCGAAAATCCATAAGTATCATACTAAAAATCTCAACAACATTTACATCGAAAATTTCCATAATATGGAGTGCACAAAATTTCGGAAATAAAGCGGAAGCCGCCTCTACAACTCACTGCGTGAATCGTTAAAATACCAATCTCTGAAAAAATTCAGTCTGAACTTGAAAATTCTAACCCCAAATTGTTTTTATGATGTATATGAATTGTAATATAATATAATGTAATATTCACCAAATGATCTTAGCATTTTGAACTGTTCATTTGCAACTGTAACTATTATAACTCAGCATTGAGCAAATGTTTCTAACACACATTCTGTCCATCTTGAAATTATTGATATCCAGTATGATTTGACGAATCAACATGTAATATGAGAGAAGGAAGTAAATAAACTATCTATTTATCATTTATACATTATTCATATTTATTCTGGTTTACATATTACAAGAAAAACTCATCCTTTTGTAAGTGAGAATGCTAATTTATCCTTGTTTCTAGTGTGACCTAAACATAATTCAGTGGTTGTTTCTGGAAAAGAAATAGTAGACAATTGATTACCTAGTGTATTATTTGTTTTTCTCCTGAATATGTCAAAATTAATTGACGAATATCAGATGAATATAATATTATACGTCGGTTTGTCACATCCGAATAAATGTATCACTCTGTAGTCATATGTTCTTAGCTAATTGAAAAAATAGTTTTTGTCACTAGCCTGAAGGCCACTGTTTTGAATCAAAGTACTTCTTTGAATAAAGGTTTATTCTCTCATAATCTCCACATTCCACTTTTTTAAATGACAAACAAAATTATCATTTCTTCGCAAACGATACGCAGATTTATCTTTCTTTCAATGCTTACAATGTAATTTCCAATCTCCAGCTCATCAATAAATATAACTCCAATCTGGTAAGCGTAGCAAATAAGCATTCTCTTCCTATAAATCCACAAAAAAGTTCAGCGTTGGTTTTCGGACCTATCAAAAAAACATAATATCATCTCACTTTCCGTCGCTGTACCAATATAAGACAACGAAAAGAACCTTGGCTGAACAATAGACCATTCACTGAAATTTGAAAAACGTATAAGTTTAAATTGTTTTAAATTGCCTAAAATTATATTTTCTTTTAAACAGCTGACGTCACCTTACGAACGGCAGCCCTTAGAATACGAATTTTGTGTGAGCCAAGGATCAACGAGGTCTTACTTGTTTACGTGCGACTTCGCCTAGCGTTGTTCGAATTCTGATTTTGGTGACCCGGCGCTCAGATAATGAGCTGTCTTGGTGTAGTCTACGCAAACCTGAAAATGTTGTATCATTCACGTCAGTGCCTATCGAAAATATAAAATCTCACTCTGCGATACGCTGGTGCTGTCAACTTTGCGCTGTATGGACAATTTCTCAATACTAGCAGCATCAGAAGAATAAAGTCCTCCAAAATTTATATTTGAGACTAATGTACGGCATTTTCTTACCAGCTATCTTTCCCAAAAAAATCATCTATCTATATGAAAAAGTGTGCTCCAGATCTGGAGTCCACTAGTTGAATACTCGTTCTAGTTCTAATAAGCTAATATTCTGACCAGGTCATTTCACAGAGTCATTATAAAAATCCTTCAAATTTCAAATTATAAAAATAGATAGTGGCTTCCCAAGAAGAATTAAATCTCTACCTGAACACAATGCAGAAAAGAATAGAAAAAATATTAATTTAAACCCAAACCAATTCTATCTAGAGCTATCAAACTCGTCTGTTCTTCACCCAAACCCAAAACCATTTTCTTTTACTGTTTTTCTCTGATAGAAACTTTATCTTGGAACCAAATACAACCAATACCGATGTTATTCGGCTATTTCATCATCGATATGCCTCTGAATAATTTTTTCAATAACTTTTTCTTGTAACGTGCATGATGATGAAATAATGGCATTATTATTATCATTGTTGAATGAAGAAAACGTATATAACTATCAATTTCTCATTCTCAGTTTATACAGAGCTTGCAATTAATACGTTTTCTCATTTACAACTGGCATAGAACAGCTACTTCTACCCATATAATATTATGCTGAAGACTGCGTTAAACCAAAACATAAAGTAAACATTTTTCATTCAACGAATTCATTTCATTTCGACATGAACATAAAGGTTCCATGAATGAATGAGAAGTACATTGTGCAATGAAACGAATATCTTTGAAAGAACGTATACTATTCCTACCCTTTCGAATAACACAAATGCAGGTAAAAGGGAATGTTTGCTAACACAACACCAAATCCGTAAAAGTTCGTAAGTTGAAAACCATTTACACTCACCACTGGTCTTTTCAAATTATCCTAAAACAAATTTACTCACGGGTAGTTTGGCTGAACCCCTTCAAATTTACATAAAACACATGTAAAGGAGAGTGGCTAGTCAATGGCTGTACTATAAATTTCTTCACTTTGCTCAGTGCACGACAATCCAACAGAGGTCGCATTATCCAGATTAAATATCCATCATTCGATACATGTGCTGAAAGAAGGGTAATTGAATTTTCAATTTACTGAGTACTGATGAAATATGGACACTATCGGTAAATTTGGTCGTATCACGAGTTGTTTCGTGTCTATTCTATGAAATTAAAAAGTTAAATAGATAGGATTGAATCGTACTCTGCTAAGTAGTTGGGATCACCAATAACAGGGTGTTATTGGATATTAATTTGGTATATATAATAATAATAATAATATGCGCATACGTACATATATAGATATATTTCGACATATGCACGTATGCGCATATTATTATACATATGATATAACACAATACAGAATACAATGAACAATGAGTAAGGTTATTCTGGACTTTCATTGTCTAAAAAAGAAAAATAAAGAAAATTCAATTCTCAGGGCACATGATACTCGGACCCCATAGTCACTTACCCTACGGACGTAGGGAGTGATTATTGGGGTTAACGACACCAGCGCGCCCTCCGGATGTATCGGAGCACCGGAGACAGGGCCTGACTGGTACATTCCTTACAGGAAAAAAATAATAATAATAACAATAATAATAAAGTTTATTTACCAAGAAAAAATTACAAGAGTGTGTACACATTATTGAAGTAAATAAACAAGTGGTAGGTACCACAGAAACTTTGGTTCCAAAGGAACCGTCGCTTGTACGTAGTTTCATGTTGTGTATGTTCCATCATAATAAGTAGGTTTCATTACTGAATAAACAAATATTATCCGTTATGAAACAATTTGAAAATATAAATATAATAAGATATAAAATATGAAAATGACAAAATCAGGAATTGTGAAAATGTAAAAATGTAAAAATGTAAAAATGTAAAAATGTAAAAATGTAAAAAAAGGGAAATAGTTAAAATATAAAATGTAAAATCTAAACATTTAAAAATATGAAAATAAAATAAATTATGTAGAATTTTAAACTGTAAAAATGTAAAATGTAAAATATGAAATGTAACAATGTGAAGAGGGTAAAATTTTAAAATCCAAAAATATACAAATATAAAACTATAATAATATAAAAATTGAATGAACTAGTTGAATGATATGCGCATACGTACATAAGTAGAAAAGTTATTGGGTATAACCCTCAAAATGTTCTGCAACCGTAGACACGTGTTTCGAGCTTAAGCTCTCATCAGTACGGTAAAATCAAGTGCGAAGATGTGCAACACTTGGATGTAAAAATAGAAACAAAGGAAGTCAACAACAGGAAGCCAACCACACATTTGTGGCTTTCTTTTGTTTCTATTTTTACATCCAAGTGTTGTACATCTTCGCACTTGATTTTACCGTACTGATGAGAGCTTAAGCTCGAAACACGTGTCTACGGTTGCAGAACATTTTGAGGGTTATACCCAATAACTTTTCTACTTATATTTTCATATATTGCCCCTCGCTATATCCATCCTTATTCATACGTACATATATACTGTGTATCCCACTTTGAGCAGCCACACCCTCATATTTCGTTGAGCATGAAATATTCGAAATTTTCTTTGACTCAAGTTGTAGTACTCGGAAATACCTACCTTTATGTTTACGGAACCTTTGTATATCCATTTTCCACGGTTAACTACGACCAAATGAAAAGTGAAAAATTGGGAAAAACATACTAGGCATTTTTTTATCGCAAAAATAACACCAGATTCTGTTTCAGAACACCTTAAAACCCCTAAATCTCAATGCTTGAATCATTTGAATATACAGGGTATCATCTGTAGCTGGTAGCATTATTAACTCTAATCCATAAAAAATGCTTGGAAAATTTCCAAAATTTCTTCTCTTGTCACAGAATTCCCAAAAATATTTAATTAATACTTTGAAAAATAGCCAAATATCACTTTTCCAAGGCTAACTCTGATCAGACTGAATGATACCCTGGATATTCAAATGATTCAAGCATTGAGATTTGGGGATTTTAAGATGTTCTGAAACAGATTCTGGTGTTATTTTTGAGATAAAAAAAATGCCTAGTATGTTTTTCCCAATTTTTCACTTTTCATTTGTTCGTAGTTAGCCGTGGAAAATGGATATACAAAGGTTACGTAAACATAAAGGTAGGTATTTCCGAGTACTACAACTTGAGTCAAAGAAAATTTCGAATTATGTCACGCTCAACGAAATATGAGGATGTGGCTGCTCAAAGTGGGACACACTGTAGATATATTTCGACTTATGCACGTATGCGCACATCATTATACATATGATATAATACAATACAGAATACAATGAACAATGAGTAAGGTTGTTCTGGACTTTCATAGTCTAAAAAAGAAAAATAAAGAAAATTCAATTCTCTGCAATTTTATTCACGATGTTTCAACTGTTAAAATCTATAGTCGTTATCAAGTGTATAAATGCGACACTCTCAAATATACTCCTTATATATGATATGGCTAATTTTGTGTCATTAGCCTATGAGTAATTTGTCTGTGTTCAGGTAAGCTTGGTAATTACCGTGCCGGGCCCCTCCGGTACAGCATTCTTAATCCTTATCGCAATTTCAATTGATCCATGCCACTAGTTGAGGGTTTCCAGACATTACGGATTTCTATGCTTGCTTCACTGAAGAAATTGTTGTTGTCTCTTTAAACTTCCTTCTATACCAGCACTCTTCTTTATGGATGACTTCGGCTTCAGTCCATTTAATATTGTGTTGGGTCGTCCAGACATGATCCGCTATTCCTGCGTTGATGTTACTCCTCGTTGAGTGTTTCTCTTGTGTTCAGCGAGTCCAAGCGGTCTCTTAGTTTCTCCAAGATAAGCTTCACCTCATTCACAAGGGCCGTGGTAGATGCAGTTTTCGGAGTCTATGTCAGCGTTACGTGGTCTCGTCTTTGTGAGACGGCTGCGAATGGTGTTACCTGACTTTGAACATGTCTGTGTTTTGTATTTCGACCCATTTTGCCTTATTCTTTCCGATAGACCTCTAACATAAGGAACGCACAGTGTGGCTTGTGTCGGCTCTTTTGGTTTCTTGTTGTTATCCCCCCTGCAGGCTAGTACCTATTCTATATCTTTTTTTGGTACCCATTTCGTCGCAGATCTTTCTTGATATTGTCCAATTTGATGGTAAGACTTTCCTCTGTGTTGCACAGGTTGTAGGCACGGTCCACCAGCGATCGAACAATCCCTCTCTTTGTAGCACCAGGATGGTTCGATTCGAAGTTCAGGTACTGTCCAGTGTGAGTCGGCTTCCTGTACACTGATGTTTGGCACTTACCATTGTTCTTTTGAACTTTCACGTCTAGAAAAGGTAAACCGTCTTGGGTCTCCTTTTCCATCGTGAAGCTTATGGACTTTCTGATGTTCAGATGTTCCAGAAAGACGTCAAGTTCCTCGTCTTCGTGGTTTCATATAACAAACGTATCGTTAACATATCTCAACCACATCTGAGGTTTCTTATGGTTTGTATCTGTGGCAAAAGCTTCAAACCATTCCATATAGATGTTTGCTACTTCGGGCGATAATGAGGATCCCATCGGTAGTCCGTCCTCCTGGGAAAAAAAGCGGTCTTTTTCTTGGAAGTAGCAATTCCGCAGGCAGCATTCTAGCAGGTCCATAATGCCCAATACCCGTAGGTTTGTCCTGTTCTTCAGCTCTGTGTCCTCTTGCAGATTTTTCCGAATAATTCTCAAGGCCTCTTCTACCGGGACGTTAGTGTAGATAGAGACTTTCCACGTCAAAACTGATGAATTGGTCTCCTGGTACGACTCGACCCCTTCCAGGATCTCTACGAAGTGCCTGGATACGTCGAGTTATTTCCTTGCAGTGGTTGGATAATCGGCAATGGGAACTTGGCTAGATTGTAGGTAGCTGAGTCTCTAGAACTGGTTACCGGTCTCAAAAGAACTTCTGCTTTGTGGATTATTGGTAGTCCATAAAGGTGCGGTGGCTTGGTGTGGTGTGGTGTCAGCATTGATCTTTCTTTATCTGAGAAGAATTGTTCGTACTTTTTTAGCGTCTGGTACACCTTCCTTTCTATCGTTGCCGTGGGACCTTTAGCCAATCGTTTGTATTCACCTTTACCGAGTACCTCCTTGATTTTTCTCCCAAAGAGGTCGCTGTCCATGACGACCGTTGCGTTTCCTTTGTCCGCATGTAGAATCTTTATTGTGTCGTCTTTCTGTAGATTGTTCAGTGCTCTCTGTTCTTCCCGGCTGATACAGTTTTTCAGATGTGGCTTTTTTTCAAATAGGCCTTTCACCTTCCATCTGAATTATTCTGCTTTAATCTGGCCCACTGGTGGATTCTAGGCTGCGATAATTTCAAGAGTAGGTATTTCCTTCGGTGTCACAGCAAAGTTTAAGCCCTTTCCTTATAGGAATTCTTCGTTGTTCGTGAATAAAATTGCAGAGAATTGAATTTTCTTCATTCTTCTTTTTTAGACAATGAAAGTGCAGAATAACCTTACTTAAAGTGAAACATTGTCAACTACTTTCAAACAAACAATGAATAATGTAAATGAAAAATTGAACACCGGCAGTTTTCTACAGTGAACTTCATAAATTGTATATTTCTCCTAGGATGTTAGCATTAGACATTGAGCCGATTACAGATACTGCGTTGCCACGGGCTATCTGAATACTAAGACGCTGCACCAGGAAATTTGTCGACCGCTTTTCTTCCGTGACATCTTTCAGTTTTCTATCGATTTCTCTTATGATCTGAAGGCAATTGGGTCCGAAACCATCTATGCCATCGATGATACAATGTTACAGTATTCGAACGATTGATATATATTTTGGTTCGCTTGCGTTCTTCTGCCTGTTCTGCCAATTTCTTAGAGGCTACAAGGGCTGTCCGGACATTTGATTTTGAGAAAACATCTGATTATGTCACGTCCCATATCTTTGCTCGTCCTCTGGTCCATGGTATCAAAGTAATCCTGTCTGGTCGTCTTCACCAAACAGGTCCCATTCGGTTCTAATTTAGATCGAATTTCAGCTAATACCAAAGCCCGCTTGACTGTGTCATTGAGAGCATGATGACGTGAAAGTCGCCCCAAACTGGAAGGACAACTTATGCCATCAGTCCCGTCAACATGTACTCCACAACGACAACATTTGTGAGGTTCACAAGTTTTTGCTCCAACACGAAAGGCTACTGTTATGCGAAGACTATCTCCATCTCAAAAAGTACCTAAATGGGATGACGGAAGAACTTGCAGCCATTTTCCGGACTCCTTAGCAGAAATTGCTTGTAGTCTTGCTCGTTCGATGTCATTTTCTGCCTTCTCGAATAGATACTTCTGACAATTCTCCATTATTGGCTAGTCCCAGTCTTTCAGTTTAGATTGATTTGCTTCGCTTGGCATTACTGTATCTGGTATTGCCATGTACACATCCACTCCTTCAAGGTAATTCGTGAAAAGTATACCTCATTGAGATTAGCATGAAGCATTTCCATTACAAGTGATTTCGTTGCGAAATTGGAGCTCAGACATGCTGGAAAAGCGATGTCTTTGGTTCGGCGTACGCCTAAACCTCCATTAGCAATCAGAAGTGAACAATGATATCTGCAACCATATCTGGCATCGGAGATATTTCATTTTCTCCCAAAAACGCTGATAGACTGGTAAATGCAGATAAACTCTCCTCCTGTATTTGTGAACAAAACAGTTTCTCTTGAAGGAGTTTAATTTGTCACTGGCTATGAAGGATGTTGTGTTTGTTCCCTGAAGTCTCAAGTTCAGTGTGTTGAGGTTGTCAAAAATATCGGCTAGATAAGCCAATCTTGACAACCATTCTTCATCAGCTAACAATTTTTTCATGTCATGATTTTTTTCACCTACAAACCTAAAAACTTCTGTTCTCAGTTCAAGGAGACGGTTCAAACTTTTTTCTCGAGATAACCACTTCACTTCTGTTTGCGAGAGTAACTTCCACAGCATTTGATAGAACGGAGTTAAGATTTTTCGGCATACCTTAAGCAGCAAATGCTTCTCGATGGATGACACAAATGCGTACTTTTGCTTTCAGGAGCAACATCCATCATTTTTGCTGCTATCCCTGTCAATCTTTCAGACACAGCTTTTGCCCCATCTGTACACAAGCCAATACACTTGGACCAGGGAATGTCTACTTTGAGCACATATTCATCAATCACCTTAAACATGAGTTCCGCTGTGGTATTTGATTAAAGTAATTTGCAGAACAACAACTATTCTATCACCTCTTCACTATATTCAAATCGCACGAAAACAAGTAGCTGCGCCATGTTTGTAACATCGGTGCTTTCGTCAACCTGAAGTGCAAAATAAGTGCATTCTGGCAACTCATCACATAAAAGTTTTGATTTTACGTTCCTTCAATACAGTATTTAAACCCATTTAAAACCACTACCAATAATATTCCAAAAATCACCAATTTTTTAATGGATAAATATTTATTTATATGTTTTTAAACATCTTTATAATTTGAACAAAAAAAAATTAAGAACTGAAACAAGATTTTTTGCATTGCGTTAACGCAACATTGGCAAGATATGCATTAAAAAAAATTTGTCATGATATTCCTTGAAACAGTTCGAATGTAATGGAACTCTGCATTTATTACACATAAAAACGGTTGTACTCTTGCATAATCTGCATCGTCTCCTCCAGTTTTCTGAATTTCTCTCGATTATATGACCAATATTATCAAGTCGAGCAGGAGATGGTAGAGATGATGTAGAAACCCGTCCTCGAATGGATTGTGTCCTACATTTGCCGGTACTAATGAGGCTCCTTACAAGTTCGGACCTGAAATCCAGCTGCGAAATTGGCTTATCACTATACACAAGTCGATGAAGTTTCCAAGCATTTACTGCAGAAGAATCCAACATGTTTATGAACAATGGCCACCACCTTTTCTCCACGAATCTTGATTCGGTAATTTGCAATCGCGTTATCATGCAAATCAACGCCTCCCATATATTTGTTATACTGGGCAATCATGTTTGGTTGGGTAATCGATCACCTATCACATCATCGTCGATGTTCTCTTCATCCGTAAGATCATCTACCTCAGGTGGTATATAACAAATATCAATTTCATTTTCCTCATCCAAATCCAAATCTTCAACAATTGCTTCTAATTATCTGAGAGTCAATGGTCTCTTCGAGTCGTTATTGTTCATTTTACTCTGCAAAATTTGTTATGAATATCCAAAGCCCATACGTTGTCAGAAAAAAACTACTCACCATTGATATCTTTACCGTTCTCTTGACGATATTCTGATGCACGATAACGTCCTCAACCTTTCTGTAGCACTGCGTAAATGAGAATGAAACAGCCCTACATCATCGGAATAATAGAGAAATTTACCAGACATGAAAATACAAGTTCTGACAGGAAAATTTTTCGAACCACCATAATTGCACTGTTCCTTCCAATGTTGCGTTTTCGCAACCTCATATTCATACAGCTCAAAAAAATATTTCTCAATTATTTCATTTTTATTTATCATTTGTTTATCTTTTCAGGAATACTATTCTTTATGAATCTCATTTTGGATGATGAAAATAGTGAACCGATTATTTTATAATGAATATTCATGATTATCAGGTTTTCCGGTAGAAATTCCGCAGTGAATGATTACCGTCATAGAAAATTACAAATATATTCATGTATTCAAAAAATCAATTTCTGTATCTTCAAGTATTGTTTAATTAGATACCACTGAAAGATCATCAAAAATTCGTTTTTTCATTCATTAAAAAAAATGATATTTTTGATGTTGCGTTATCGCAACCATGGCAGTAAATGGGTTAATTCTTTTGTGATGGAAGAACCGGCTCTGGGACGAAAAAGCGATGGTCGTAAAAGCGACGGACAAAATAGCGAGGCCAAAACAGCGACAGGACAAAATAGCGACAGACAAAACAGCGACAAGACAAAACAACGACGGCAGAAATAGCGATAGACAAAATAGCGATAGACAAAACAGCGACACGACAAAACAGCGACAAGACAAAACAGCGACGGCAGTAATAGCGACAGACAAAACAACAATTAGACGAAATAATAACTGAGGAAACAGCGACGAAACAATACTTTAATTTGAAAAGAATAATATTCATGATTATAACACATTTATTTCATCTGTATACTTTACAAGCTCGAATTGAGTGCAATACTTTCCAAATATTCCTTAACATTATATTCATCATAATTTTCAACAAGAGTTCGTAATCTCTTATTCTTCACAACATATTTGGAACTATGGCTTTTGAATTGCCTGAAACCGCTTTTGTACCTAGAAACAAATATCTCAGATCTATTCTGTTCTCTCTTGATAAATTCTACGAATTTGTAAATAGATGGGTGGTGGCAGTCGAAGGATTTCTGGAATGCATTATGCCATGCTTCTAGGGAATTATTGGTTCTTGGAAGACTATTCTTCACGCGTTCAAACATATTCCATGATTTTATTGGGAAACGTGGATTATTTTTCAGTAGTCGTCGTCCTACATAATTATTCTCCCAATACTCTATTATTGGGGCAAGCTCTTCTGAAGAATTCTGGTCAATGATTTCAAAAGCCCTTTCAACGTCTTCTGGAGGTACAAAACTCAACGCCAGGATCATCTTCAACGGTATTCTGACACCTTCATCTGATTTATAAAGTGCTGTTAGTTTTGTCTCTTGGATTCTTCTCCACAAGTTCTGTGATAGGTGAAAAAAACAACCTACAATATCAACACTTGGAAATACTTTTTTTGATGCATTCATAGATGCTTTTTCAAAATCTGATAAAATTGTTATAGGATTTAGTTCGGGATCAAATTCTTTCAGCTTGGACATTATTCGTTTGTACGATTGCTGATTTTTGTTCCTCAAAAGACAATAAATTACAGGTACAGCTTTGTCATCAATTAGGACATGTATAGTATACATTTGGAAAAATAGAGTAGGTGCCACGTTGAATGTACCATCGACACTCCAATGTTTGAATTCGTTCATCAAAAAAAGATTTTTGCGGGTTCCAAACATAAATATCCTGTCAGAATAATTTCGTTCAGAGTCCCACAACAGGAAATTTTCCCCCTTTTCAGTTTTTCTCGTTTTTTCTGAGATTATTATATCTTCCACATTATTGAAAGTGGCCATTTCACTGGAGCCACTTCGCTGCCTTTTGATAATCTTCCTTGAAGCCTCATAACTTGGTAATAATGTGGACGTTTCAGTAGATACCCCAGACGTGTTTATAGGCTTTTCGAGGGTGTTACTCGCCAATTCACGCATAGATTGTCTTACTTTGTTCACCTTCACGTCAGCGGGGCTAGGAGCATGACTGTGAAGAGTGGTGGGTTTTGGATCACCTAGCTTCACGCATAATCTTCCTGACTCTGAAGTCAAGAAGACTTTATCTTTTCGGTATAGGTAGCCTTCGAATTGTATTAAATCTTTTCCTTTTTGTGATTTGACAAATTCCATTATTGTCAAAAACTACTGACAAAAGTTTATTGATAGATGTCATGCGATAAATCAATCGTAACTATAGTAATACCAATATACTTCAACCGAAATCGTACTGAATTTATATACAGGATAAATTGTTAAATATGCGTATTGAGCGCATTCCCATTATGTCGCTGTTTTGTCTTGTCGCTGTTTTGTCTTGTCGCTGTTTTGTCTATCGCTATTTCTGCCGTCGCTGTTTTGTCTTGTCGCTGTTTTGTCTGTCGATATTTTGTCCTGTCGCTGTTTTGGCCTCGCTATTTTGTCCGTCGCTTTTATGACCATCGCTTTTTCGTCCCAGAGGCCACTGAGTTTTTCAAAATTCCCAATTTTTCATATGCCATGAATTAAATCTATTACCGACCTTGCTGAAGTGCAATCATCCAAAACCAATTCGTTGGTTAAAAAATTATTTTATTCATTATTTGTAATAATTCCATTATTTCTGCTGTTCATGTTACCCTCGGTATGTCTCATATCTGTTGCATCTTCAGTTCAACCGTCAATATCGGTAGATTCTGCACTCATTCTGTCTGGTTTCTGTGCTTCACTGTTTCAAAAATCATTTGACAGCTGAGCCTCATCATACCTTCGATTCAAGTGAATGCGTTTTGGCTCAACCTCAATGAGAGATTCCGGAAACACAAAATTTCTGTTTTCGTCATCGTCTGGTATGAACAAAATTTGGTGGACAATAATTCTCAGAAGATCAAATTGATCTTGACAGAAATTTGAGAATACTTGCGCAGTATAACTGAAATATATTTTGTTCATATAAGTCAAAAATGTTGACTGTTGCGAGTAAAAATATACCCAAGCCTTCGAAAAGTAACTTGATTCGACAAATTATCACTGACACCGTCTTGAGTCTTTGCCCTCAACACATCCTCATCTTGCTGAAACAATAATTAGAAGGAATCGGCTAAGTGAAAGACAATAAATCAAATTTTTTTTATAGTTTTGCGTTTTATCAACGGTTGAACTGGCAGCTAAATTTTTCATGGATGACAATTGGCACCGCCAGCAATAACGTGTTGTCCGACAAAATATCAATTGAATTTATCATTATGAAGAGAAATCCCCAATTTCCATTATCATCAAGTAGAATGTATTCTTTATTTTAGACACACTCGTCAAATTCCACAAATAAATCACTCTATCTTTAGTTTTCTCAACCAATATTTTTTGGATATTTCAAAAACATATTGGTGGAATATTCTTGAATCAAAATTAGCCTCTAAACATTCAACAATATTGGTACTTTATTCGAAGTATATTAGTTGCCGTGAAGTATTAGGTGAATTATTTTTAAAAAATGTCGAAGTCCACAATTACAGTTCTCCTGCAATTGTAGTGTCACCAGAGTCTGCCTTTTGGTCGTCATAAGATCTCAGTGAACTGTCTTGAAAATAAGTTGTGGAAGCATTCAATTTTTTTTTTTGGGTGTTTGCTGATGTTCTATATACAGGGTGGGCCAATGGAAACTTTCCACCCTAATTTGTAGGATTTGATTTGAGGGGGAACTCATTTTTAGTTTTTTTCACCACCTTAGCTTTAACCCTGTAGCTCGGGGGTGAACAACCCTCAAAATTTGAATAAGGAAAAGGGGTCGTGCCCTATCTCTTTTTGAAGGTCTCATTGAGTTCTTCATAACCCTATGATTTTGTACTATTATTTTCATCGATAACGAAATGACAGGTTGTCAAAATCTTGGAAATAAACTATTGTTTTCGTAATAAAAATACTAAATGATTAAAGTTTCAAGTATAATAATCAGGTGTACACGTGAAATTTATTCTATCATAAATTTGACGTGTCCACCTGATTATTGAATTTGTAACTCTAATCAATTGGTATTTTTATTAAGAAAATAGTAGTCTATTTCCAAGATTTTGACAAGCTGTCATTTCGTTGTCAATGAAAATCATAATGCAAAATCATAAGGTCATGAAGAACTCAATGAGAACTTCAAAAAGAAGTATGTCACGACCCCTTTTCCATATTCAAATTTTGAGGGTTGTTCGCCCCCCAGCTACAGGGTTGAAGCAACGGGGTAAAAAAAAAACTGAAAATTTGTTCCCCTTCAAATCAAATCGGAGAATTCGAGCGTTTTCCAAAATTTTGATTTTAAATCCTACAAATTAGGGTGGAAAGTTTCCATTGGCACAACCTGTATAGCAGTTTCTTACCCAGGTTTGAATATTATTCATTCAAATATTGTTTATTGAGTAGTCAGCCAATACTCAATCAATGCGCTGTCAAACATGAAAACAATATATTATTCTTTATCCCTAGAATCGATATGTGAGGAAAATTGAGATTGCTACATTTATTTTAGATGTTGCAAACCATATGTAGACAATATTGATTTATCTATATTGGTGAAGATCATTCAACCGATATTGATCAAATATAGAATGATGAGATGATTTGTTAAATATTGATGAAAAGATATTCAACCAATATGCTATCAAATTCGGAAATACATAATTTTTTGGCTTGACTCGAATTGTGAGGAATATTGGCTAAATGTAGGTATATTTCAAAAGTTAGTACATATATGTATAAGTTCTATCAATTAGTGAACAATGAAAGATTCAAAATCAAGTAGAGCAAAAAATATATAAAAAAGATCAATTTGTGGTATCAAATGTTCCAAGGACACAAATTGCGTTCCTCCTCTGAATGCTAATGGAAAGTCGTTCCTTGAACCACTGGCCCTCGTTTTTATTTCCTTCAGACTCTACTAACCGCCTACATATGTCTCCGATGCATTTATTTGCATTTGGTCCAAATGGTCCCAAGGTTTCTGCAGCGATTGGAATAAAATGGTAACTGCTCGAAAGAGTTTTGTACTTGCTCTTTTTATTCATTTCAGCTTTTTCAGTTGCATATCCTGCAGAAACAGCATTCTGACCACATGTGATGGTGCAACCGTATCTTCAGTGGTAAAATCCCAAACAAGGCACTTTCCACATGAAATCGGCACCATAGACAAACCATCAGGACGCTTTCCATCAGTGCGAGCATTTAATTCAGGTGGTTCTAATATTGGGTGGAGGTCGACAGAAGCCAATACTCTGCATATGATATTATTAGCTTCCCTGTGTCTAGATTGGCGACCCTTACTGAATAGGAAAGATAAGCCATGTGTCCCAGACTGCTCAACAATTTCTCCGCAACTGCAGATGTGTGGTTCGGTTATTTTGGAACCAAGTCTCAGACAAATTGCAGTTCTAATCATATCTCTATTCAGCAATGTCTCCAAGCTAGATTTAACGGACCACGACCCCATAATTCTCACTATGTCCTTTCACACAATGAAAGAAGATAAAGAAATACTTCCACACAAAAAATTCATTGATTTAAAAAAATTGAGAAATGCTCTAAATACAGAATCATGGTATACTACGTATACATCTGAAACCGTAGATGAAATAACGGATTCGTTTATTAAAACATTGAACGATCATATCAGTAACTGTACCAATGTCGTGAAAATATCTTCAAAATATAGAATCAAGAAACCCTGGATTACCAAATGTCTATTAAAGTCTATATCAACTAAATATGAATTATACAACAAATTACAAAAAAATCCGAATAACGTAATTATAGAAATGGAATATAAATCCTATAAAAATAAACTTAACAACTTGATTCAGAAGAATAAAAAAGATTATTTCAAAAAACAAATTGATGGTAATAAAGAGTCATCAAAAAAATTATGGACATGTGTGAATAATATATGTGGCAAAAGTAAAAGTGAAACAAAAATTACAAAAATCATAACAGATACAAATGAAATTATTACTGATGAAAAAATTATGGCAAATGAATTCAACAATTTTTACTGCGATCTGGGTAAAAACTATGCCGATAAAATTGAGGAACCCTTCCAGTTTCAGGAAAATATTTCAGCTTTGAATTATACCATGTACCTTTTTCCACCAAACAATAGTGAAATAATCAATACAATAAATAGTCTTAAGCCAAAAAAATCCCCCGGAATAGATGGATTGAGAGCTGAAACTCTGAAACAAATTTCTGATCTCATTATCTTACCACTGAACTTTCTGATTAGCAAATGCTTCGAGGCAGCTTATTTTCCTAAATCTTTAAAAATTGGTCTCATCAAGCCACTACATAAGGGAGGTAATAAATCAGATATTAATAACTACAGACCAATATCACTAATCTCAACATTATCTAAAATAATTGAGAAATTGATAAAAAGTAGACTAACAAATTTCTTTACCAAGCATAAAATTATTTCAAATCATCAATATGGTTTCAGGGAGGGGAAATCCACAGAAGATGCGATCTATTCATTAACATCACTCATATATAAGGCAATAGATAAAAAAACTCCAGCATTAAGTATATTTATAGACCTGTCTAAAGCGTTTGATACCGTGAGTCATGAGGTGTTACTTGGAAAACTATATTCATACGGTATTAGAGGTAAAACTCATGATCTTCTGAAAAGTTATTTGGCAGATCGACAACAACGAGTATGCCTCCATGAAAATATCAGCGAACCGAGGACTGTCACATTTGGTGTTCCCCAAGGCACTGTGTTGGGCCCACTATTATTTACATTATATATAAATAGCCTCTTACATATCGATTCCCGAGGGACAATTCTCAGCTTTGCTGATGATACGGTGTTATTCTATACTGCTGATACATGGAGAAATTTGAAAATCAAGGCAGAAACTGATTTCCAAGTCATTAAGAAGTGGTTCCAATGTAACAAACTTACTCTAAATTTGAATAAAACTCATTACCTCCCATTTACGTCCTATATTAATCATCTGCCACAATTAGGAAATTTGAATATCGATAAAGTTACGACAATACCTGAAGCTGAGTCTGTTAAGTATCTGGGTGTCATAATAGACAAACATTTACGTTGGGATTTACACGTTGCATTCATAACGAAAAAAATTAGAGGCCTCATTAGTAGATTTAGATATCTGTCGCAATTTTTAGACATTCATCACCTAAAAACAGTATACTATGCACTCATCCAGTCTCACTTGTCTTATGGTATTATGGGTTGGGGAGGAGTTCTCGACTGTCATCTAGAAAGACTGAATGTTGTTCAAAAATGGGTTTTGAGAATTATTTACAAAAAAAAACTCACCTTTTCCAGTGATGAACTCTTTCTCAATAGTCAAATCCTAGATTTAAGACAATTATACTGTCAGAAATTAATAATTAACATCCACACATCTAAAATTGTATTGGAACCCACAGACCACAACTATGCCACTCGGAATAAAAACACTACTGTTAAAATACCCAAGTGCGATAAGAATATTGGACAAAGAAGTTCACAGTATTTGGGCCCTAAATTGTATAACCTCCTTCCTCCACAACTGAAATCTGTAATCAATAAAAACTCTTTCAAATATATGGTTAAAATGTGGATTTTAAACACGGAAAGAGTATTCTTCAGTTACTTTGTTAACAATATAATGATTTGAGAAAAAAAAATTAATGATACAAAAAAAAAGCAGACCCCGATTATGTCAAACAAATCCTAATTATGTCAAATATATCCTGATTGTGTCGAATATCCCGATTATTCAAATATATCCCAATTGTGTCGAATATATCATGAAATGTACATTAAATCCCTACTTTGTCATTAAATATATATTTTGTTTCGATAATGTTTATGTATTTGTAGTTGTAAACTCTCACGCACAAGCAATCACTTGCTTCTGTGAGTATACATGTTTATTCATTTATATTTATATTACATTATATTAGTATTGTTCATTTAACCGCAATAAACATATTATTATTATTATTATTAGAAACAGGTAAAGCATTCAACCAAAGATTAGAATTTTTGTGAGAAACAGCTTTCAGTCTAGCTATATCTTTCACATCGGTAGCGTGTTCAAAAAGTAGGTTTGAGGCTACTTCAGTTATAGCTTCGTCCCACTCTTTTTGTATGGTAGATGCAGGAGGGTTAGCAATGTTTCTTTGTTTTTTCCAGGATTCAAATGCAATATCTAAACCGTGAATTTTTACTGGATGTGTTGATTTTATAATTTCTTCAACAAGTGATTCAGAACTTTTACCCGAAGAAATGAAACTTGGCAGAGCAATGTCATTTGATCGTCGAAAACCCAAGCCTCCATGTCTCGTGGGCAATGAAGCTTGTAACCATTTGTTTTCGGAAAAATCAATATTAACGATTTGTGATAAAATATTGAAGCAAAACAATTTCTTGATAAATAGAATGCTCAATGAGGTTCCAGCATGCGTCCCCATGTGTTTTTTTTTTGATGAGATGTGATTTCTGCAATGAGACCTAAAGGAAATCCCAAGACTGAAATTTTGTTAATATTAGAACACATTATTTGTGACAGTTTTAGGAAAATCAAATTTGTATTTCCAAACTTGTAAATTTCACTTTGAAATGGCTATATTTATTTTAGAAGCTGGAAACAATATGTAGACAATAATGTTTTTTGGTTTCTGGTACAAATTATTCAACTAATATTGACTCAATATTGGTTGAAATGATTCTTTGAATGATAGTGAAATCATATTCAACCAATGTTTTTTATCCCTAGAATCGACGTGAAGGTACATGAAAAGGAATTATTTCCAGAATTTTTCAGGATCAACCTATGCAAAAACTTGAAAGCTTATAGAATTCTTCTATCGAAATGAATTGATCATGTTTAAATTCTGCCTAACAATGCAGTGTCTATTTTCTGAATAGTTTTCAATCAACAGTAAGACATTTGAAGGAATGAGGGGAAATTGAGATGGACAAATATCGGGATTGTTACATTGATTCTAGATGTTGGAAACAATAAATGGACAATATAGAATATAGATTGTTTGATATTAGTAAAAATAATTCAACCAATATTGACCAATTTTAGGTCAATATGATTTGTTGAATATAGCTAAAATAATATTCAACCAATGTGCTTGCAAACTTCGAAATATAATAGGTAATGTTTTTTAGCCCTATGATTGATATGATAGGAGTATTGAGATGGTAACTAGATGTTAAAAGGAAACAATATGTAGACAAAATCAAGTTTTAATTTACAATATACCAATATTGGCCCAATATGAAACCAAGAATAAGTCAGTATGAGGTGCTTCCTGGGTATGGTACGATTTTATTCAAACGTGGTAGTGGACATTTTTGGGCTCAGAGATTCTGAATTTTTTATCAAAATTCATGTATTCAAGGTGGTGGCTACAAGATGGAGGACGAGTTTTGTGATTATTGTCTGATTCTAATCAAAATTGGTATGTGGGTGATTTCGCAGTCGATAATTATGATTTCGTTGTCAATATTGATAGAATTAAAATGACGGCTTCAAGGTAATTTCTACTTTTGAGTACAAATGTAGTTTTTTTTTTCTAAACAAAGGTGGCCATGAATTGAGCGATCACCTAATCATAATTTCAATACAGCATGGAATAGGGTTTCGATTGCATTCGATGGATGATCTGATTCAAGAAATGCGAATCGATATTTTTCTTCTAATTATCAACCTGTATTTTGAATGAAAATTTATATCCAATTGAGAATGAATTATCAGTCTTTGGCAACGAAAAAAATTATTAATCATCAGATAACAAGATAATAAAATAAATCCTGACTACCGTTTTCATTGCCACATATTCATATATGTTCAATTATAATAATATTACGCCCTGACAAACACTCGCATGGCCTGTGCGGGTGGAGGATGGCAATTAATATTGGGTGGTATGATTAAAAGGAGTATTTGCTTGTACTTCAAGTTAATGCTCCATGTTGTAGTTTTCACTTCAAAAAATTAAAGCATTTACTCCACATAATACTTGAAGTAACACTTAAGTAAGTAGGTACTAGGAGCAATTACTCCATACTTTGCTTTATTTACTTCGATATATAGAAGTTAATACTGCTGAAATTACTAATGTTGTCTAGTAGTTCCCCCATTTGCGAGTGTTTGGTGTAGTTTTAGAGAAGCTACTCATAAAGTAACTTCACAACTCCGATTGAAAAGGTATTATGGCTTTCTTCATTAATTTTGGCAGAAAAACGAGGGAAATGTTTAACGTAGTAACGTTGGAAGGAACAATGTGGAAAATTATTTTAGGAAGCATGCTACTATTAAGCACTGTTCTTTTAGCTTAAATGCAAACAATGTTGAATGTATAGATGAGAAGAGCACCTATATCAGATGTAACGGAATTTGAGGTATTTTTAAGAACTCCCAACAATTGAACCAATTTGAGGGTAAACACGTCCTAGTATTTATTACTAGTTTATACTTCTATCCTAATTCACTACTTTCCATCGAAGAACTTACTTCATGTAAAATATTATACTCTACAAAATACTAGGTATGATTGAAAAGAGTATTTACTTGTATGAGTATGAGCATTTACTTCCTAGTATTTTGTAAAGTATATGAAGTATATTCTTTGATGGGAAGTGTTGACTTAGATTAGAAGTATGAACTAGTAATAAATACAAGGACGTGTTTAACCTCAAATTGGTTCGATTGTTGAAAGTTCTCAACAATACGTCAATTTTCGATACATTTGTTGGAGGTGCTCCCCTCATCTTAATATAATTTCCTAAGCACCCTCTAGCTATTCAACATCATTCAACATTTTTTGCATTTTTGATAAAATAACAGTGCTTAATAGTAGCAAACTACCTAAAGTAATTGACTACGTTCACACATTTCTCTCCTTTTTCCACCATAATTCATGAAAACGTTCTCAATCGAAGATGTGAAGTTACTCTATGAGTAGCTTCTCAAAAATTACACCAAACACTGCCAAATGGAGGAAATACTAGACAACATCAGTAATTTCTGCAGTATTAACTTCTGAGGGACTTGCAGGATCTTGGATTCAGAGGGAATGTGAATAAACTCTTAGAAAGCTATTTAATCAACCGAAAGCAGCGAGTAAAAATTGATAACGAATTGAGTGAAGAAAGAACTGTGCAATATGGTGTGCCTCAAGGAACAGTTTTAGGTCCGATATTTTTCATTATATACATGAATGTCATACTCACCTCACAAACCAGCGGAGATATTATAAGTTTTGCAGATGACACGTCAATATTTTACGAAGATGAATCATGGGAGATGTTGAAAAATAAAGTTGAGAAAGATTTAGGTAAAATGATAGATTATTTCAATCAGAAAAAACTAACAGTTAACTATGAAAAAACATCGTTCTTCACATTCGCTTGTTATTCTTCCCACCTTCCAGACTTTAATCACCTGGAAATACAAAACTCCAATAATGTAATTCAACTGAACTCTTCTGATTTTGCCAAATATTTAGGTGTTTATATAGACAAACATTTGAGATGGAACATTCACATAAAGAAAATGTTGAGTACTCTGAGGAGTATCCTCTATAAATTCTTATATTTCAAAAATATATTGAATACCCATCAAATGAAAACTCTTTATCATGCACTAGTAGAGTCGAGATTGTCGTATGGAATCTTAGGCTGGGGAGGTGTAGCCAGCAGTCACATAACATTCTTAGACGTACTACAAAAAAGATTCCTTAAAATATGTTTCAATAAAAATCGTACTTACCCTTCGAACTTACTATTTTCTGAGAGTAAAATATTAGACCTTAGGCAACTATATTTCCTACGTATGGCTATAGATCAATATAAAAATAAGAATAATTTGAAGCCTATTGAACACTGCTACAACACTAGAGCAAAACAGGAGATCATGTTCCGCACTGAATACTCATTCAAAACAATTGGTCAAAGAGGATACACTTACCTTAGTACCAGAATATTCAACAGCATTCCCAAGAACATCAAAGAATCAACATCAATTTATTCATAAAAAAAAAACATAAAGAACTATCTTCTTATAACAGAGAGGATATACATCCATAATGTAATAGACCCGAATGGTTGATTTCTTAACTGATTATCACTTGTTATTATTGAAAATTATAAGTTAATTAGTATATAGTTAGTAATATTAGTTTCTTGTCATCTTTTACGAATCGTTCAAATGAAACAACACTTATTTCGAAAATGTGTTACTTATATATAGACATTTTATACCACGCGCTGGCTTAGCCTTAGTGGTACCCCTTTGTTTATTCGTATTGTATAGCTTTTCGAATAAGTAGTTTGCTTCCTCTTTTATAATATGTGAAAATATATTTTGTAAATTCTGAGCGAATAAACATTATTTATTATTATTATTATTATTATTATTATTATTATTATTATTATTATTATTATTATTATTATTATTATTATTATTATTATTATTATTATTATTATTATTATTATTATTTTTTTTTTTTTTTTTTTTTTTTTTCCCGTTGGGAATGTACCAGTCAGGCCCTGTCTCCGGTGCTCCGATACATCCGGAGGGCGCGCTGGTGTCGTTAACCCCAATAACCACTCCCTACGTCCGTAGGGTGAGTGACTATTGGGTCCGAGAATCATGTGCCCTGAGTAGACGGAGCGAACCAAGGATGACGGCCTTCTGCATTCTTGCTGCTAAGATTTCTGCCATATTACGGCAAGCAGGTATTATCTTCAAGTTGGAGAGCAGTGTGTCCATCATTCCACCAAGGACTCCTATGATCAGAACCACCATTTTGACAGAATGGTCCGGATATAACCTGCGGAGTTCAAAGAGAAGATCTCGATATTTAGTCCGTTTTTCCTCCTCTTTTCGAACGATATTCATTTCGCCTGGAGCGGAAAACTCCATGACGAATATCGTTCTACTTTGGTGGTCGAGGAGGACAACATCAGGCTTATTGGCTTGTATTTGCCTGAGGGTGGGGAATGGGTAGTTCCAATAGATCCGGCACCTCTCATTCTCCACCACGGACTCAATATCCCCCGGAACATAAGGCAACACCGGTGTCTCGTCTATACCGTACGAGTGTCGTAGATGGTAGTATAACACTCGTAGCGCCGCGTTATGCCTGTGGATATAGGCTGAGACCGCATAAGATGGGCATGCTGATAGCAAATGCATTACGGTCTCAGGTGCCCCACGACATGCCCTGCATCGGGTGTCAGGGACGTCTATACCCATCACGCGACTACGGTAGACGAGGGTGTTGAAGACACCATCCTGGCAGGCCATTATGAATCCCTCGGTCTCCGACTTTAGCTCACTCGCCCTGAGGAAGGCAAAGGTCAAGCTTTTGGATAAGCCAAGGTCTTCGATGTTATGAAAGAAGACACCATGCATTGGCTTATCCATATGTAGCTGTAGCAGGACCTCTGTCTCCGCAGCTTTGATGTGAGCTTTTTGCTGAACGGGTCCCAACTCGGTGACAGAGTTTGGGTTAGCCCGTTCAGTGTCGAATACGAGACCGAGTTCATCGGCCGCACGGGTTGCTGCCTTAAAAAGAAATGCTCCAATCCCTGCTTTTTCATGGTCGCGGACCATGCAGAGAAGGGGATCTGAACTCCTGATGACTTTACAGGCCCCATCCAGAACCATTCTGTTATGCATACATTCCAAACTCAAAAGTCCACGGCCTCCCCGTTGTCTGGGAAAGTATAACCGTGGAACGGACGATTTAGGATGCAAGCACCTATTGAGATGCATCACTTTGCGAGTTTTAACGTCGAGTTGTCGCAGCTCTTCCTTAGTCCACTTCATTACTCCGAAAGAGTAGAGAAGGATCGGAACGGCAAGCATATTGGTTGCAGCAACTTTGTTCTTCCCCGACAGTTCTGATGACCAGATCTGTCGGAGTTTATGCTGATACTTGCCGCGGAGAGAGTTCTTAACTGTGAATACCTCTTGGGAGTGGCGTTATTATTATTATTATTATTATTATTATTATTATTATTATTATTATTATTATTATTATTATTATTATTATATACAGTTTGTCTCACTCAGTTGGAACCATATGGAAAACTTCTTTATTATTCATTTTAGGAAAAAAAGTTATTCTTCATAAAAAGTTCTGCATGTTCTGAAATCTGAAATACAATCATCAGATGTCAAATTTTTTCAGTCGACGCAGTGTGACAAAAAATATGAATTTTACTCAAGAGTAAAGTACCATTATATTTGAAAATATCAAAAATTCTTATGGAAAAAAGTTGTTCAGAACTTAAAATTACGTTTAAATGTGCAATTGCATCCACTAACATGAAAAAATCACAATTTAAAGAAATGAATGTTCATTCAAAATAAAAATAAAGTAAGAAGTAACATAACCCAGGTAGCCGAGTGGTTAAAGCGACATTGTTTCAATCACTTTTGGCTGCCAGTCAAAGGTTCAAACCCTAGCGACTGCAGAACTTTTTCTGATGGCCCGAGAAAGTGCTAGGAATCGCACGTAAAAAGGTAAGACCTCGTTAATCCTTAGCTCTCACAAGTTTCGACTTCTGAGGGCTGCCGTTCGTAAGGAGACGACAGCTGGTTGACGGAAAAAACAATTTCAACAATTTTTTAACCCAATATTTCAATGTCTATGGACGTAATTGCATATTTGAACGAAATTCTCAATTCTGAACAACTTTTTTGTATAAGAATTTTCGATATTTTCAAATATAAAGGTACTTTACTCCTGAGTAAAATTCATATTTTTTGTCACACCGCGTATACGACTAAAAAAATTTGATATCTGATGATGTATTTCAGATTTTAGAACATGCAGAACTTTTTATGAATAATAACTTTTTTTAGCAAAGTATGAAGCAATTGCTCCTAGTACTTACTTGAGTGTTACTTCAAGAATTAGGTGGAGTAAATGCTTCAATTTTTTTGAGTGAAAACTACATTATGGAGCATCAACTTGAAGTACAAGCAAATACTCTTTTTAATCATACCACCCAATATAATTTGCTGTAGCTCTCGGTGCAGCTTACTGCTTTTCAGTGGAGCATTCACTTTTCAGCTGTGGAGAAAGCTGAAAAACCTACAGCATCACCCCTGGTGGACGGTGTGCATTCCAAGTAAGCATCATAGGTCAGGATTGGTTAGGCATGCCAAATCACACTTGCTTTCGAACAAGACATGTAGGTCACTGTCAGTACCGGTACATTTGCGAAAAAAAAATCTCTACTGGGTTTCGAAGCAACCTCCAATGCTAGCTGAGATTTAGGAGGCCCATGTCTAGATAGCTCGGATATCAGTAATGAATGTTGACAATACGTTATTGAACCATTTAATTTTTTCCGATTTTGTGCCTTTGAATAAAAGCTTATATTAATTTTTTTTTTACTTTTGATTTTATCGTTATTCGAGGAGTGAATATGGTGATTTTTTCCATCAACGTGCCAATCTTCTGGGCAAAATATTTTGCTATCTCTATCTCTTAGTAACAAGGTCTTGTAAATAATTACATCTAAGTCATTTCAATATACACAGGTTGATTTAGGAACAATCACGGAAAATTCTACGGCGTGTTCTCCTCACTAAAAGAAGTGAAAAGCGAAGTTAAATTTGTTAATTTCGACCAAAAAAACATTTTTTTGAATATGTAGGAAAGCGCTATCTGTGGAAGACAATATGTGGAAAATACAATCAGTGTTCTTTGTCCTTCATCAAACTTGGCACTTAAGCAGGTGGTTTTCACTGAAGTTTAAGCATAACTCCCAATAGGAAATTGCAAATAGAAATGATTTTTGTGGAGCAAACACAGACAATTTTAATACTAATAATAATAATATAATAATAATAATAATATTCCTTCATTTCTTTTGATCATGATGACATGATATAGAAAATGTCCGATTTTATATTTAAAAACTATAAAACTGATACTAATATACGTCAGTTTCACATAAATAGAAAACTTAACATAACCCTAAGATAAAAATAAAATACAAACGATAGTTTTACATAAACAGGAACTTTAGAATGTTTAGAATGAAATATCAATGTAGTTATCAATGTAATCAAAGCAATGGAGAGGTAAATCAAAATCTATTATGAATTTACTTTGTTATTTTAAGAATTGGTCACTCAAATTCTTCAACTGTGTAGTATGCTTTGGTTATCAGAAAATTTTTCAAATTAATTTTAAATAGTCTAATTTCCATATTCCTTAATCTTGCAGGCAATTTATTAAATAATTTAATACCCATGTAATATGGTCCTTTTTCTGATCTAGTAGGCTTATGTGTAGGTACCTTTAGTGTATTTTCATTTCTCGTGTTGTGATTGCTGTGATTCAGGGTCCAAAAATCTAAACTATTGTTTTTTACATGCATCAGAAGCTTATATATGTACGTGCAGGGTACAGTAAGGATCTTCAACTTGATGAAGCTTTCGCTGCATGTCCCTCTGCTTTTTATTCCTGCTATTACTCTGACAATTCTTTTTGAATCACGAAGACTCTTGAGGTGTTCGGAGATGTATCCCACACAGAAATACCGTATGAGATCAAAGAGTGGAAGTGGGAATGATGATATACCAGCAGAGCACTTCTATCAACAATATTCCGTAATTGGTAAGTACAGTAATCCGCTGATGATATTGTTTTGCACAATTCGTCAATGTGATTGTTCTACTTGCAATTTTCACTGATTATGATACCTAGGAATATTGTAGATTCAACTTGTTTGATGCTCTGAGTGTTTGACCTCACTAATAGGGTTCGATAATCCTTGTTATCCTTATAGGTGAATCTGATAAGAGATGTTTTCTTTTTGTTCATTATTAAGTTAATCTCCTCTAACCAATTTTGCACTTTTATCATGTTTTTTGTAGCTCCATGTGTGAGGTTTTCAATGTTGTTACTGTTTATAAGAATTGTAGGATCATTTGCATAGTTATCCCTATGGAAGTCATTTACATATATTATGTAGAATAGTGGTCCCAGAATAGAACCCTGAGGTACTCCAATTGTGGTATATACTTTTTTAGATTCTTTACCGTTTGCTTGAACCTAGTGAACCCTATTATGCATATAACTCCCAAACCACTGAAGGGGTATCCCCCGAATTCCATATTGTTCCAGTTTGTTTATGAGTATTCCATGGTCGACCAGATCGAATGCTTTACTGATGTCAAAAAATAGACCCAATACCTTCTTTCCCTCATCTAGGTTTGCTGTAATCATTTCCAGAAATGTTGATTGCAGTTTCAGTATGCTTTCACGTTTTCTAAAACCGAACTGTCTATCATTAAATATTTTGTTCAGAGTAAAAAATTCCGTTATGTTTTTGGCAACTATTTTTTTATAAATAAAGGAATGAGAGATATTGGTCTGAAGTTTTCAATGGTTTCTTGGTCACCTCCTTTATGAATAGGTTTAATTTTGGATGTTTTTAAACAGTCTGTGAAAATACATTCTGATCATTTCATTTTTTCCGATTTTGTGCCTTTGAATAAAAGCTTGTATTCAATTTTTTTTCAATTATGATTTTATCGTTATACGAAGAGTGTATATATTGATTTTTTCTCTATCTCTTAGTAATGAAACAAGGTCTTGTAAATAATTAGATCTAGGTCATTTCAATATACACCGGGTGATTTCGGAACAATCACGGAAAATTCTACAACGTGTTCTCCCCACTAAAAGAAGTGGAGAGCGAAGTTAAATTTGTTAATTTTGACCAAAAAACTTTTTTTGTATATATAGGAAAGCGCTATTTCTGGAAGACAAGATGTGGAAAAAACAATCAGTATTCTTTGTCTTTCATCAAACTTGGTACTGGAGCTGGTGGTTTTTACTGAACTTTTAGCATAACTTCCAATAGGAAATTGCAAAAAGAAATGATTTTTGTGAAGCACAACACAGACAAATTTAAAAGATGCAGTGAATAATGTTGGTGTCGTATCAGCTTTTCATGTGCGCGAATACACTGTTCTTTGGAGCACAAATTACATTAAAGAATTGATCAATATATAGTGCCCTTTGAACCATCGATTTAGGAAAATACGTTGAAATTATATGGGCGCAGGTTATAAGGTGACAATAAGCTTGGAACCACGATCCGTTGGTAGACAGTCAAAATACGATCAGCGCATATAAGGGAGATGGCGATCAGAAAAATTATTTGAATCATCTCGGATTCCGCTTGAATCTTGGTTTCACATGTGGCCAATATAGATATATTGTTAAAGAAAAAAAAATATTGATCCAATATGGGTAAATAATGTAAAAACAATATTCTATTAAAAATATTGGTGGAATATTGGTTCAAACTATTCTGGATGTAGATTGTTACATATAACAATGGATCAATCTTTGTTGAATAATTTCAACCAATATTGATAGGACAATAATGTCTACAACATCATAAAAAAAATATGATTTTGATTTTCGGGGATTGAGGTCTTGAATTAAAGTTTACTCTATTTCTGTGAAACCAACGTTTCGTCAATTTATTTTGACATGTTCAGAGCACTGCAAGTTACAAAAAAGGTATGTTTTTGAAAAAAACAATAAAACAGTATAAAAAATAAGTAATAACAAACTAATCAACTTGCTACTACTACTTGTCCAGAAACAATCACTGAACAATGTGTTGGTAACAAATAGAAATTTAGAATAAATTAGTATTTTCACTTACAAAAAGGATAAGTTTTTCGTGTGAAATCTGTACAATATATATCCCAAGACCATATCAGTATTGGGTCTAAATCAAGTTCAACAGACGTTTCGACGAAACAAACGATACACAACACAAGACACGTTAAAATTTGAATAAAATAATTTGGATGCATGCCAAAGTGAAACTGATAAACTATCCGACTGTAAAATTGAAAAAGCAGCAATGAATTGAAAAAAAACAATAATTAAAAAACAAAACACAATGTCTTTCATTTATTTATAAAGAAGGCATCAATGCTTGGTTTTTATTGTCACTATTAGATTGAAGTTGGCACTGTTGAAGTTCTCCAGCTCTCTTCTGAAATTGACCGTATCATATTTCATTATATTAAACATTTCAGAGAAATTTCTTTCGAATAGAGAAAATTCATAACCCAATATTTTCGTGTTTTTTTGTTCAAAGTGATGGTCACTTTTAATACAATGCTCAACCAATGAAGTAGGGTTTCTCAATATTCATTTATTTTTCATGTCTCTTTCATGTTCTTTCAGGCGTGTTTTCAAATATCTCTCAGTTTGACCTACGTAACGTTTTTCGCAGTCTTGGCAAAGGATTTTATAAATGACATTTGACCTGCATTCTAAACAGGTTTTTTCTTTTGTTTTGCTGAAAAAAATATGCTTACGTTATTTTCATTTTTGAAAGCAATATTGATATTTGAGGTGGAAGCTTCGAGAATAGTACTCAATTTTTCTGAAAGACCAACTGCATAAGATATTTTGAAATATTTTTTTTTTTAGTTTTCAATAGTTCCTCTCTTTTTTCAGGTATGGTAGTAAATCTATTTTGAATTCTGTCAATGTTTTTGTTTGAATAACTATTTTCCATTAATTAATTGTTTGAAATTTTCCTCGATGTTAACAGGGCTACAGATTCTTATCATTCTATCTATCAAATTATGTTTAATATTAAATTTGTGTCTCATCCTTTGATTGGAATTATAATTTTAGTATTTTTCTGAGAAGGTTGGTTTATCAGTAGGTTATTATTCGGTGTCCTAATCACCAAAGTAAATAAAAATACTAGACAGTTATGTTGTTCCAGTTCAATCGTGGATTGGAGTTTTGAATGAAATTGGTTGAAAACACCCAACAGTTCGTTTTGTTTTCCCTTCAGAATCATTACAAAGATATCATCAACATATCTCATATACAATGTCTGAACTCTGAGAGGAAGTCGGAGTAGACAACTTTCAAAATCAGTCATCATAACAAAGGTCGTAAAACTTTCATATGAAAATTTATATTGTATATCCAAGTTTGAAAGCACATTGGTTGAATAGCATTTCAACTATATTCAACAAATTGTTTCAACTCAAGTTGTGTAAATATTGGTTCTATGATGTTTACCAATATCGATAAAACAATGTTGTCTCCATATTGTTTTCAACATCTAGAATAACTATTGCAATCTCAATATTTGTCTCATATCGATTCTAGGAATAAAAACTATATTGTAGTTTGATTGCACATTGGTTGAATGATATTTCGCCAATAATCATCAAATCATATTAAATTATATTGGGTCAATATTGGTTCAATAATATTTACCAATATCGTTAAAACAATATTGTCTTCATATTGTTTCTAGAATAGATATTGCAATCTGAATATTCCTCTTATATACATAGATTCTGGAGATAAAGAACTGTATTCTACGTCAAAGTTTGCCAGCAGATTGGTTGAATATTATTTCACCAATATTCAACAAGTCAAATTAACTCATATTGGGTAGATATTGGTTCAATAAATTTACCGATAATATCGATAAAACAATAAAGTCTACATATTGTTTCCTAGAATGAATATTGCAATGCAAATATTCATCCATATCAATAAATAGTATTGTTGTAAATCCAAGTGTGATAGCACATTCGTACATTCGTACATTCGCACAACGGTAATTGTAGAAGTTTCGAGTTATTCAACATTTGATAATTCACTTCCGCCAAAATATCCAAATGATATTGTACCAATATCGCAGAATGGTTTGAGGCCATTATTGCTTCAAGAAAATTTCAGTAATACTATTTTTAGAATGTTCAAATAATATCGGCCAATATCGTACCAGCGATATTACAATCAATCAATCAATCATTAGATTAATCCTTCGGAACATAAAAGTTATAGGACAGGCCAAAAAACATTTCTAAAATATAAATAGCATCTACAGAACAAGTGTTTTTTCAAAAAAGAAAATATATAAAAAGCTTATATAGGAGCACAATTCACAAAGTACAATTTTAACCAGAATCAATAAATTATCGTATGGTGTAAGGACATAGATCTAGTAGGAATGTCTTTAAGTTACGTTTGAATTTCCGAGACGTCATATTTTTCAACTCCTGCGGAAGCAAGTTGCACAAATGGACACCAAAAGTATTAGGAGATCTTTTGGATATTTCTAGATGTTGTTGTTGAAATTGTTATTGTTGTTAAAATTGTTATTTCCGTCAACCGATTGCACCCCTATGCGCAACCCTCAGAAGTTTTCGAGAGACTTGTGTGAGCTAGGGAAGACGCAGCCCTTACCCTTTAACGTGTGATGCCATGCACGATGTTTGAAAGGTACATGATCATTTTGTTTTTTCCTTATATTGTATGAATGTGTATCGCTATTCCTTAAGTAAATATCCCGATTCTAATGAATATACGTCTGTATTTCAAAAATATATATTCCACTACCTGTCAAAATTTAATGCTCCTTGAAGAGGTTTCGACATGACTGATCTGGTGGGCAACCAACAAGACATCTTGAAATGCGCTTCTGAGAAAGGAAGACATTTTGAGCAGCTGGAGTGTTTCCCAGTTATTCTTGAATGAACTTCTGCATAATGAGAGATGGTTCAGGCATAATGTACTCTTTACGTTTCGTATTTGATAGCATTTTGAATTCAAAGTTTTACATATTTTTTTTCAGTGTGTTTTATTGTTTCAATAGTATTATTATTTATGCTGACATTGAATTGCGAAATATATTTATTCTGATTCTGGAAGATTGTTTAGTTAGTTTTAGTAGTATTTAGCAACAAGGATCTAACAGAACACCAGGTAGATAATTTACTTACTGAACTAGTTATTTTTGTTTTCAGTAATTTAGCACCCTTCTCTTTTGTGAGTGATGTGGAGTCGTCTGCATATAATGTGGTTAAACTATCAGATTAAATCAGTGGTGAATCAATAATATATAATAAAAACAAGATTGGCCTCAGAATTGAACATTGCGGTACCCCTAGTAAGTTAATATCAGTTGGTGAGGAAACAGCATTCCCAGAATCAGGTATTTTAACTATTTGTGGTCTATCTTTTAGGTAGGATTTAAACCAATCATGAACAATGCCTCTTATTCCATAACTACTTAATATGTTAAGTAGTGTATCAGATTGAACACAGTCAAAGGCACGACTGAAATCAGAGAAGATTCCTGTTGAACTATCTGCTTGTTCAATGCCATGATCTAAAATCTCTTCGACGAAGCATAGCTTATTTTATCACAATGTCCAGTTTCAAATTTTTTCGGGAGAACCCTAATTCACAATTGGAGTAGCTAGGGAGGTTTTGAGCCTATATGGAAATTTTTCTCCTGTAAAAGATGAGTTTATAATATGAACCAAGGGCGAAAGAATGTAAAGTCCTATTTTTTTTAAAACAATTCTAGAAATTCTATCAAAACCATTATAGCTGGATATTTTGAGTCTTATATTGCTTCGATAATATTTTGCCAAAATAACTCAAGAAATGTTGATTTCATTGAAAATATGAACAGGATGTTCATAAAGTCAGTTGTGGAATCATCTGCGAATGAAAGTTAGAATTTAGTCGCTGTTTTCCATCGTACAAGATAACCTCTCTTGGAATATTCGACCAATATCGCCGAATGTTCACATTTTTTCTCGCCAATAATGCATTTTCAATATTTTGCCAATATTGGGGTTTATTCACGACTAACTAGGTGGATACTGATCATTTAGAGATTTAAAACACTTTAGAGGAATACAAAAATATTTTTTTTCTATTTACAAATATGAGATTAAGACGATTGTAATTAATGAAGGAAATAATGAATTAATGAATCTCTCCTAGACTGGTTATGGTATAAACAAATTATTCTAAAAAGATATATACTTACAATAAATTCGGGTAGGTATATACATTTTAGGAATATTTTCCTTGAATCTAATCTTTATTCTTTCAAACTCCCCCCATAGCCCTCACTAGCTGTGGGCACGCCAAAACTCTAAACTAAAATAAAATAACTTCGCTCACGTACTGAATTGTAGAAGGTAAAAAGGTTACCCACGTATTGAGTGATAGTAAATTATTTCAATATACAGTGCGTTCGATCTATTTTTGACAATACCCCCACCCCGTACAAAATCGCGCGCCCCGAGCGATTATATTGAAAACCAACTGACAATTCGATACAGGTTCACAAAAACCTCTTGAATTAGTACTAAGTAAATATAAATATACAAATAAATATCCGCAGAAGACGTCTGCTTGACTGGCTCATTTCGGTTCCATTCAATTGTAGCATGCTTCATCGTTGCCTGGGTACAATAATTGGCTCATAGTAGACCTACTCTGCTGGTTCAGTCAGGCTTGGGTTGTCTTGGCTGAACCAGGTATGGTATGACCCAAACATACGGGACAAACTGTATTTGACATCGATCTGCCTGCCGGGACTTGACATGGCTTCAGTGGAATTGGCATGGATTTGCTTGCCGGGACTTGGCATGGCTTGGTCCGGTTGGACTCCATTTTGGCTCTGCTTCCCTGTGTTTGGCATGTATCTGGCTATACTGGTCATTGGCACTGCTTGGTCCGGTTGGACTCCGTTTTGGCTCAGCTTCACTAGACAACACGGAACTTGGCATGGTAGAACTTGGCTTGACTCTGCCTAATTGAATGGGAACAGGCTGAACACGACATGGCTTTGGAAAATGTGGCTTCATCACGATTTACTCGGGGATTTTCTTGGAGTGATACAAGGTTCCGCGATCCTTACAGGAGGTACAGTTCCTATAATACAAAAATCAAAGTTTAGGTAAACATACTGCTAACATCTGATTTTACAACAAATACCGTTCCCCAAAATATATCAAATACCAATTAACCTTATTCTCATTATATAGATTCAAACTATTTTTCAAATTATCCAATAATAATTCTACCAATATTCTACCAATATCGGTGTGCTACTTGGGTAGTACATCATTTAAATTTCCGTAAGTGATCATAAATCACCCTGTATTCAGATATCTTAATCATTCATCAAAATATTCATGAATATTATCTAAGCAAGAATACGCCTCGGAAATTCTAGAAAATTCTTCATCCTTTTTCCGGCATCAACATTCCAGTAAAATGTTCCGACGTAGCGCTCTGAATGGAATGATTGAATACCGTGATTTGAAAAAGCCGGCCGTTCGTTTCACAGAGACGAGTAAGTATATCCTTAGTCAGTTGTTTAACTCAATTATTGATCAAATATGGCGCTGTTCCCACCCTACAATCTCTATTAACCCTTTTGCGTTCAGGGGTTTAATAATTATGTACCAACCCCCATATTAGGTCCTTACTATAACAACCCTATTATATTTATGCTCATGCGAAAATACCACTTTTATTGTTACCCCATTGTATTCCGTTCACTTTTCGAGAAATCTCTTTGATATTCGCTGTCTCCTCGGCGATTTCCTTTCATTATTGTCAATAATGAGTTTTTTCGATACAGAAGGGTTTATAAAAAGCTCAATTCATTTAATATGAAACATTTTTTACTAGACTCGATGGCTCATTAGGGAAATATTGAAAGAATCACTATAGATTCGTACGTTTTCTGTTATTCTCGTATACCAGCAACAAAAATAAAAATTTCAAGCTGTTATGAAAATTTCCTCAAACCACCGTATCATTGTATATCAGATGACAAAGGTTAAAATGCGTGGAAAAGTTGCGCAAAAGAGCAGTTGTATACTGTACTTTTACTACGGACACATTTATCTACAAAAATAGAAATCAGATTAAACAACAAATATTTTTCTATTAACGTAGCAATAATGATAATGAACATTTTTCTTTTATATTTCACCATTACTTTTTGGTCTTATTTCTCATGCAACATTCTCAATGACTAAATCCAAGTAAATAATTGTGGTGTTGTACATTTTTTATCAGTATAGACCTGGTAGGTACCTGGTGGATGAGTAGCAGTATTTTTACTTTTGCTTATGTTAACGTCTGTTGAAAATTTTTTGTATACTATTGCAATCTTTTCATTTACCCACCATTGGAGTCTTCCTCACTCCATGTTATTTTGAAGCTAGTTAGTCACCGCCATGATCAGATGAAACTCATGGCATCTGTTCTTCTTGAACGTCCCTGGCACCGGTAAATCAACTATTCATGTGGTAAACTTTTCTACTTTGTTAAGTCGAACCCTTGTTTCATACGTCTCCGGAGGCTTGCAAAATATTGAATAGATTTTCCATTCATTGAAGATTTTCAGTAGGTACACCATTTGCAAAATCGTTCAAGCGTATCTGAAACATTATGTATCTCCTTTAGTTTTGTTAGTTTTGTTTGTATCAATATCATTATTTATTTCCGAAAACAACTATTTCATCGTATCCAAACATGTGAATATTGAGAACATCAATGTATATTCAGATTCTCCACCGAACAATTCTTCATAGAAAGTAAAATGCTTGACAACAAATTTATGTATTTTCAATATTGCGAAATTCATGTACAGAAATAGAATGCAACATCAAAAAATTTTCCACAGTCACAGCACAAGACAAAGAAGACTAAAAAAATTTGTTCTAATTTTACCCCCTATAAAAAGTCAATAGCATACGTTGGCCCTAAAATATATGATTTTAGCTCAGAGTCCATCAAAAACATTCACAGCTACAAATTAGCAGAAAGCTAGTATCCTTCATTTTGCTGAACTCTAGAACGCTTGAAGTACTTCTACAATAAATTTCAGAAATATTATTCATAACTATCTTCTTATTTTCTGGGTTTCTCATAATTTCAGTTCAGTTTTTGTATGAGTTTTTATTTATTATTTAATGTATTCAAATTATCTACCAAATGTTCGTGAAACTTTACTTAATTAGTGTCATAGTATATTTAGGCACAAAACGATCTCATCCTGAGATCAGGTGCCCTAAATTTGTTAAAATTATGTTATTATATCACCATTGTAATGAAAGTATTATCAACTCAATAAACTCAAAATCTAAACTACAAAGTACTACACTAAAAATTAAATTCCTATTGTTATTATCAATTATTATTTGTATAATTACGAAGTACCTAGTAAGTACGAACTTTGCAAAATTAAAAAAAAAAACACAAAGAATACGGAAAACACACAATTCGAACACATAAGCTGTACGATCTGATGTCCAAATCCAATCTTTCGATTATTCAAAGAAATCATCCAATCATCTAACGCTAGCTGAAATTTAAGCGACCTGCACATAGGCCGGTGGGTCAGCCAGTTGAGATACTGGCTGAATTGCTGGTGGTTGAATCTAAAACTGCTCACAAATTTTCAAGAAATTAAACCTTAATGATTTACTTTATCGGTAACTATATAATAAAAACTTACTTTACCTACTGTCTGGTTTCCTCAGCAATATTTTCACTCCTTTGAGAAAAGTTCCAAGTTATTTCAGAGGTTCTCAGTTATCGAGCAGTCCATTTCCTTTGTCATACAAAACGTTAAAATCTATATCAATCCTCAAAAACTAAATAGGTAAACTCAAAGTCCTGGTTAGGTATAGGTTGTCTTATAGCTTACCAGGCGAAAGCCAGATGGTCAATTTTATGGGGTTCGTCTGCTTTCCTTCTTCTAAGGATTTGTTGAATCTTATACTTGCTACATGATATCTAGTGAATAATAAATTCTTCTGAAATCAAATTAACTGTCATATTTCCACCATATTTCGGAGTCTTTCCTACTGCCTTCCGCATTGGGGTCTGGATCTGAAAAATATGTTATAGTACCTACCTAAAATGTATACTTATATCATGGTAATTTCAACATTCACCTCATTTTATTTCCACTAATTTTTGTTTATGGCACCTTCTGAGCCTCACCCTTCACATAGCAGTTTTGAATAAGTTCTTCAAATTAGAGCACTGATAAATAATTTTCCTCGTTCAATAATATAATAATAATAATAATAAGGATATAGTCAATGCTTTTGCACAGTATTTTAAATCTATTTATGAGGCTCCAACCCAAATTGACAGCAGTCTGACTGGGGCAATTTCATTTTCTCCTTAGTCACTGCGGACAAAGTAAAGGAGGTAATTGAAAAATTAAAGCCAAAAAAGGCCACTGGAACAAATAATATTCCGTCATATATCTACAAGGGCTGCTCAGATATCCTCTGCAAACCCTTAGCACATATTTTAAATGTTGCTATCAAAAACAATAAATTCCCAGAAATGCTAAAACCAGCTGTTATTACCCAGTTCATAAAAATGGCAAGCAGGGCATAATAGAAAACCATAGACCTATAAGCGTATTGAACCCAATATCTTAATTATTTGAAATGATACTGTATGATGATCTATTTGATAATATCAACCAAAAGATAACTTACCAACAGCATGGATTTGTTAAAGACAAATCAACTGTGACAAATCTATGTTTGTTCACGCACCATGCATCACAAGCAATAGATGATAAAAAACAGATGGATACTATATTCACAGACTGTGCCAAAGCATTCGACAAGGTGAATCATTAGATACTGTTGAATAAACTTAATGAAATCCTATCTTAGTTCAAGACCACAACTAGTCAAATTTGGAAAAACATATTCAGAAAGCTCTATTGCAACCTCGGGTGTGCCCCAAGGTAGTAATCTGGGCCCATTGCTATTCACATTATTTATAAATGATCTGCCCGACTGCGTTCAAGACTCTTCCTGTCTCATTTACGCCGACGATTTCAAAATTTTTGAAACTCCACAATTATTGAAGACTGTGTTCTTTTACAAAATGATATCTATCGTGTAGCTGATTGGCTTAACGAAAATAAAATGACTCTAAACATCCAAAAGTGTTCGGTATGCACTTTTACCAGACGAATTTCCCCTATAAAATTTGAATATGAAGTTGACGAAATTAAACTGAACAGGAAGTGTAAAATTAAAGTCTTGGGGGTAAATCTACAACTACATTATAAACAGTACTTGGATTTGTTATCAGAAATACAAAGAAATTCAGCACTAGTACCACTATCCGATTATAATGCTCTGGTTAGACCAAACCTAGAGGCATCAGTAATATGGGCGCTCCAGACTAAGTTCAGAAACGATTTCTAATATACTTGTACCTCAAAGAAAATTATATTTACCCTTGTAGGGTGTCTTACGAATCCATGAGGAATACATTTAAATTACAGTCCCTAACAGAAAGGAGAATGCTACAGTCTGTTGTATTCATTTATTATAATCGTCAATTATATCAAGTACAAGGAATGTCTACTGAATAATTTCATTGAACTAACTGTACCAAAAATTAGTCTTACTGAATACTGAATAAATCATTATTTTACTTTAATAGATATAGCTGCTTGCCTCTTAGTTCAATGTTCCGGGAGTGCAACACATTATTTAGAAAAAATTTGTTATATGGATATCTTTGAAACAAGTGTGAAAGAAATAAAAAATATAGCTATTTTACAGTGATCTCTGTATGTGATATAGAGTTAATACTTTAGGGATAGTATACACAGAATAGATCTCCCCATCTGTTTTTATATCTTAGGACTCTGAATTGTATTTTATACCTTTTATGTTTTTTTTTGCATTTATACAATTTTATACATTTTATACATTGAACCATTGGACTTAGTTTAGTCAGTAAGTTGCCCTACCTCGTGTGTTTGTAAGAATGAAGAATAAATATTTCTATAAGAAATGTATATTGATTTATTTTTATTTGGTATTATTACTTTCATCAACTTCATAGGGGCTTGTTGATCTACTGTAAAGAGAACTGGACGATGAATTAGTAGAAGTTGATGTGACAAAATATAGAGTTGTAAATGATGAATTTATTGACTGAATGGCAAAATTTCAATGATAATTATATTCATCTGCAAATGGATTGAGTGGTGCCATATTATGGCCGAGGTGGTCGGCCATGGTACAGCGTTCGCCTCTCAAGCTAAGGTTCGTGGGTTTGATTACCAGCTGGATCGCCGGTCTCGTGCATGACATCATAAGTTAAATGGAAAGGGCTGCGTCTTCTCTAGATCGCACGAGTCTCTCGAAGAGTTCTAAAGGTTGCACGTAGGAGTGCAACAGGATGGCGGAAATTACAATATTGTCAAAACTACTAAAATTTCTGAGTAGATGAAACAATTATCTTGACAGTATCTAAATGCTGAGGTGGTCGTAAGGTCATGAATCCTTTGGAAATGAAAAACGAAAATCTAATTTTGTTTACATTCGAAACAATTTTCTATATAACAGCAATCTAAGAGTAAATGTGGATACCTATATAGACAAATACTTACCTCCTCGTCAACCACTTCCAACAAGCGACAAAATATCCTTAGGTTCACAGTTCGAATTCAACTTAATTTAGAAATATTTCGAAAGTACTAGACGCCGGATTATACGCTTCCCTTCTATATTTTTCCCTTACCCTGCACGTAGAAATTTACCGCCTCAAAGAACACGTTCAATGGAATGAATTGATTCATAATGAAAATGATGATCAGTAGGTACATTGATATTATGAATTCATGTGAGCTCATTTATTCGATTTACTCGAAGAATCAATATATATTTAAACATTTTTCATTGTGTCAGGGAATCCTGTACATTGAGCCAACGAATGTAAGCTTGAGTCAATGAACGAAGAGGTAATGAACCATATCCATTAAAATGGTCATTGTTGTGCTCTGGGACCATAAACTATGTTCGTTGTTAGAATGGAAAATTTCACATTGTTTCAGTGTGCCATTCTCTTCACCTCAATAGTCGCAACGAAACCATTTCATAGGTCTGAGCAACGATGATCATCGAATTCAATTAACTTGAATTCATTGTTACAATAATTACCTATGTATTTCAATGATTCTTAAATTATTGGCCCGAAAATAGTATATTATGCAACGATCATGTAATGATGGTTATTAATACACGAGCATGAACCTGGACACGAAACGATCCGAAGCCGAGTTCCGTATGGTTTATGCAAGTGTATTAATAACCATTACATGAGAGTTGCATACGCCATTTTTTCTACACTCAATAAATAATGAAGAACTATAAATATTCTACTTTATCGAACCTAATAGTTGTAATCAATACGATTTCTGAAAAATATCAAGATTATTTATTGTGTAGTTTGATAAGTTTATTCCAGGTCCCACTGATCTGGAAGTAGAAAGAATATTTACATTCATTTCATTATTGCTTGTCTCAATAGAAAATATTGTATTATCTAATATAATATTTCAGTATATAAACATGTACAATAAATGAATACATAAACTAATAAATGAATAAACAATACAATATAAAAACAATAAAAATACAAATGAAACATATTGTATTGAAAATGCTGATTTTATTCTGAAACAAATTTTCAATGTAGCTTTCCGCCACTGAATTTAATTTACTTCCACCATGAAGTTTTAATGCAGTAATTTCACCACCGGCATCAACTAATACGGTTGCAGTTGTCCTTCGAAAACAATGCCCTGAATATAAATTCGGATCAGGCAAATTTAAATATGTTGTTATTGGCTTCCCTAAATTAGCAAACTCACTAATACCAAAGTTTTGAATTGTGCACTTTCCATTAAAATAATTAACGAAAAAAGATGGGGTGAGGCAAATTTTCGGCCGTAGATTCATATATTTTTTACTAATTTCGTAGTATTTGCCGGTAATTGTAAATGTTCGTAGTACTTTTGTTTTAGTTTCTACCACATTAACTATCATACTATAATAGTTCACCAGCCCTATGAATGCTTTCATTTGTTGTTCTACTTTTACCTCCCCGTGACCCTCACGATTTGGCATCAATAAATCAAGCCTACCTTTTAATTTATGACCGAACATCAATTCAGCTGGACTCACCCCTGTTGTAGTATGTGCCGTATTTCTATAATCAAACAAAAATCTATAAATGAATTGTTTTATATTTTCCTTACTCAATACCGCCTTTTTTAAAGCATGTTTGAATTTTTTTACTGCCCCTTCAGCTGCGCCATTACTGGACGGATGATAAGGAGCTGAGAACAGATGACGTATTCCATTTATTTTCATGTATTGTTCGAACGAATTTGATGTGAAAGGCGGGCCGTTATCGGTCACTATAGTATCCGGTAACCCGAATTGAGAAAAGCAAATCCTTAATTTATCAATAGTACCTACAGCTGTTGTACTTTGCATTTCGAATGCCTCCAGCCATTTACTGTAGGAGTCTGTCAAAATCAAAAACTTTTTATTATAAATGGGCCCCAAAAAATCCAAATGCAGGCGGCACCAAGGTTTTTTTGTTAACGGCCATGGATTCATTGTGGATTTTGGCGGATTACTACGTACAGCATTACATATCTTGCAATTGCTGCACATTTTTTCAATATCTAAATCAATATTGAGCCAGTATACATATGATCTAGCAATCGATTTACATTTATTGATTCCCAAATGACTCAGATGAATTTCATTTAGAATTTTATTTTGTAAATTTTTTGGAATTATTACTCGATAGCCCCATAAAATGCAACCCTGTTCTAAATGGAGTTGGTCACTTTTATTTTCATAAACTTTCAATTCTTGGCTGAGTTCTTTTTTGTCGGGCCATCCGTGAAGCAAATAAAAATATAATTTATTCAGCGTACTGTCTTTTTTGTTTCTAGTGCTACTTCTGTGTGCTTGATAGGCAGGTTTTCTTCAATATACAAAATATGATTGAATCCGGCATCTGAATTGTGGATTTCAATATTATTTGGGAGTCTAGAAAGACCATCTGCATTTGCATTTTTTTCGGATTTCACGAATTTTATTTTATATTAATAGATCGATAGAATTGTGCTCCATCTTTGTAAACGGCTGGCTGCAAAAATTGGTATGTCTTTTTTATCTCCGAAAATACTGATTAAAGCCTTGTGATCAGTAATTAGTGTGAATGACCTACCGAAAAGATATTGATGACATTTTTTTACTCTAAATATTATTGATAGAGCTTCCTTGTCGATTTGGCTATATGCCTTTTCAGCGGCATTTAACGAACGCGAGGCAAATGCAATTGGACGGGACGAACCGTCTGGGAATTCGTGAGATAAAACTACCCCCACCCCGTATGCACTTGCATCACAAGCTAAGTACAAGGGCATATCAGGATTATAATGTACAAGAACTTTTGATGAGGTTAATTCTGCCTTAATCAACTCGAATGCTTTATGTTGCTCCCTGGACCAAATGAATTGCACATTTTTTTTAAGAGAGCATACAGGGGAGCTAGTTTTGTCGAAATATTTTCAATAAATTTCGCGTAATAGTTCACCAGCCCTAGGAATGCTTTCAATTGTGTTACATCAGTAGGAATTTTTACGTTTGTAATTGCTAAAATCTTATCTTTTGATGTATGTACCCCTTGGCTTGTTATTTCAAAACCCAGATATTCAATTTTAGTTTGACAAAAGCTACATTTTGTTATTTGAATTTTCAACCCATATTCGTGTAATTTATCAAACACTTTGACAAGTAACGGAGCATGTGATACCACATCATTTGAGCAGATTAAAATATCGTCCAAAAATAAAGCCACGCCATTCATCCCTGCAAAAATATTTTCAATTATTCTCTGGAATATTCCAGGGCTAGAAGCTACCCCATATGGTAATCTTGTATAACGGAATAATCCCTTGTGTGTATTAATAGTGACTAACTTCTGGGATCCTTCGTCCAATTCTAATTGGGCATAAGCCTGTGACAAATCTATTTTTGTGAAATATTTACAGTTTTTCAAATTGGCTAACAAATCCTGAATTTTTGGCAAGGGGTATTTATCAATATGTAATTTAGGATTTAGCGTCACTTTGAAATCTCCACACAGTCTAACGTTTCCGTCTTTTTTTATTACAGGCACGATTGGCGTTGCCCAATCACTGAAATTCACAGGTTTCAAAATACCTTGTTCAACCAACCGATTCAATTCTTCATCAACTTTGTTTTTCAGTGAGAATGGCAATGACCTTGCTTTCAAAAAAATCGGAACATCATCCTGTTTCAGATATAACTTTACCTTACCTGCGGTGAAACAACCGAGTTCTCCCTTGAAAACTTCTGGAAAACGTTCTAGTAAAAAGTTTTTCCAGTCTGTTTTAGAAACGGCAAAATTGGAAAAAACGTTATTAAGAAAAAAAGAATCTAGTTAAATTTCCAGTTTCTTTATCCAATCGCGACCGATCAGTGGAGGGCCCCCACCTTCAATGATGAACAATTTCAAGTTTTCGTAGACCCTTTCACGGTGTTTGACATCAACCAATATAGAACCTAGAACTTGAATGTGGTTGCCAACATACGACTTTAGGTTCAAATTTTCAGCACAAATTTGGAAATTTTTGAATTGATTATCATATGCCATTTTAGAAAGTGCGGAAACTGGGGATCCCGTGTCGATTTCCATTTTCAGAGCAATCCCATTAACTTTCACCTCTAATTTGAGTGGTTTCTGATGTATTTCTCTTAAATTGAAAAAACCCTCAAAATGATCATCGACATCGCTATTTTCAGAATCTGAACCTACTTCTACATATTTATTATATCTAATTTTCTGTTGCTCGGTACTGCTTTTACGACAAATACTGCTCACGTGGCCTGTGCGTTTGCACATATGACACTGTGCATTCTTAAAATAACAATTGTTGTCGTCGTGGTTAGATTTTCCACAATGACGACAGGCCGACTTCCTGGAACAAGATGGCTGTTGCTGCCTGTAAGCAGCATTTCGACTCTCTTCCAGCTTCATTTTATTTAAAGAAGACACTGCTTCCACCAATCCTGCATTTTTTTCTGCTGCCTCCATGCTAACAGACAACTCATACGCCTTGTTATGAGTTAAAACCTTTTCAGAAAATAACCGCTGACGAATAGCATCGCTCCTCAAACCATAGACCAACTGATCCCTAATGTTTTCTCCCAGGGCCGCGCCGAAATTACACGTCTTTTACAGCTCATTAAGATTTGCGAAAAAGGAAGTGATCGACTCACCAGAATCCTGTTTTCTTTGTCGGAACTTATACCTCTCAGCTATTTCCGATGGTACCAGCTCCAAATGATTCTTCATCATCTGCACGAGCTCTGCATAGGACTTGTTTTCCGGGTTGCACAAATCCGTCATCAACTCGAAAGCTTCGTCGCCAATGACTGTTATCAGGAGAGCTGTTTTGATGTCTTCTTTCACAGTATTCGCCTTGAAGTACTGATCGAGACGAGTTATGTATGTAGACCAGCACTTTTCATTTAACTTAAACTCGTCGATCTTCCCGACCGACATGATGTCGCACTTGTGCACACGACTATTATTTAAATTTAGATTATTTATTATTTATTTAACACGAATCCTCGTCGCCACTGTAGTAATTTAGGTTTCATGAAATGACCAACACCGAGGTTCCAACTTGACTGTTTTTATTTAGCATACTTTCTGTACTTCCAAGTAAAAAACATTCTACGAAATATACCGGGAGGCACCATCTAAGTGATGGAACTCCACGATATCACAGATTCCATTCATATCTTTGACATTCTCACATTTGAGGTCGTGTAGTTCATGCCTTCGACATGCTCTCATTATTCCAAAAATCATTGCTACCTACAAAAACAATTACAAAAATACAAAAATAAGAGATAAAGAAAAGAAAAAATTTAACTAAAAGGAGGATGACCTAGGCTAGCTTCGAACTCGCGTTTCACACTGTAGTCTAGTTCAAATCTAGCGCCTTAGCTCGCTTCACCACAAGTTAACTTACCAAGTTTTCTCGAAATCAGTGGAATATATCATGCATGAGTTGAATGGAAAATTAAATTATGACAAAAATTTCAAAAATGCATTGTTAGGTAGATACTTACTTTCATAAATAAAAACATTTCATCGGGTGCTTCGAATTTAAAATTTTTTATTTGTTCAGGTGAAAAATTTTCATCTCATTCAATGGGACCTCATATATGGTATGACTGACGTTGATCGGTTGGTGGCATTTTTGAACGAGAATTTGAACTCTGTTTTCAGTTTTACCGCACCAATCGGAACAGTAAAAGTTACGAAACCACCTGCCCCTTGGCTTACAGATAACTTGAAATAGATAATGAAAACTGGGGACAAAGCATATACACGTTTCAAATCAACAAAATTACTGGCTCATTGTGAATTTTATTTTAGGATTGGGTCCAAGTCTGACCCCTATGGTAAAACTCTAGCATTTGCAGCAGTAATTCATATGTCTAACACAATCGAAGGCATTTGAGAAATCGCAAAATACTGCTGCAGCTGCTTTTCCATCATTCAAAGTCATATACCTATGTATTTCCTTGAAAGGAAAAAATTGCATCGTTTGTGTTTTTCTGTTTTGAAATCCAAATTGAGAATTGTTTATTATATTATCATTTATAAGATGTTTCATCATTCTTTTTTTGGTAAGTTTCCATATAATTTTTGATAGTGTCGACAAAAGCGACAGTTATGTTACCCTTTACGCGTATCGTGCGGAGTCCTTCCGGGACCCAAGTCGCTGTATTCCTGTAAAATTCTGGGTATTTGAACATTTGGGCAACATTGCTCCTAGGTATACTTAGAGAACGTACGCTCTGTTGATTGTCACTTGTCAGTGCCACATGAAGTTTCGTTGCGTTCAGACCGAGTCACAGTTGGTTTAGGTGAGTTGGGTATCACAAGGACCCCTAATGGATGTTTACCGTCGCTAAATTCGTTGGGATTGTATTTTACCAAAAATGGATTTTGAAAGCCGTTGGGCGAAGACACGACCTTTGTCGCAGAGAGGACAAGAAGAACTGGTTGGAAAATATGGCATGGCGACAACGTTTCTTCTCGCTTCAGCTAGGCGATGATTTTCCTCGTAAATACAAGAGAACAAGAGCTAAATATAAAAAAGTCCTATGTGACGTCGGCTAGGAAACGAGAAAGATGTTACCAGTGTTCTCGAAAAATTACAGCAATGTGAATACAGTTTGCAGTTTTTGTAAGAAAGTTTGTAAGAAACACAGAAATAAAAACAAAGTACTGCATGTTAAAACTATGTTTTGAATGAAAATGTGTCCATATGAAACATAAAACACATGGAATACAAACTGAAAGATAAGAATAGTAAAATAATTTGGAAAACATTGAGAACGTTCAAAGTTATTAATGGAACTAATTATACACATACTCCCTCAGATTTACTTAGATTAAATGACATAAACATTCACTGATTCACCACAGGCTACTAAGAGTCAGGCAGGAATCAAACTTATAGATAAATATGAAAACGAAAAACTCTTTGATGATAACCTTCACTTTTAACACAAGCGCGACCTAGTGATATGTCTGGATATTATCAAGAGTAACTCTGTGGGATCGGATCTCATTTCACTAAGAATGTTTTGGGATGGTCAGTTTTCATTTGATTAAACACCTTACGTGCATAGTAAATACAGTACTGAGAACTGCAGTGTTTCCTCAAGCATGGAAAAGAGCAAACGTGATTTCTTGAGACAAAATTCCAGATCCTACCGAATTCAATCAACTGTGGCCTATCCGTATGCTACCCATGTTCTCCAAAATGATAGAAAAAATCAAAAAAATTCAAGTGACAGAATATATCGAGGGCAAGAGCGTAATACCCGTGACCTAGTCTGGCTTCAGAGAGAATCACAGTACAACTACTGCCCTAGCTATTATAACCGATGACATCATAAAAGCCACAGATGAAAGTAAGATGAGCTGTCTGATATTGTTGGATTATTGAATTATAGTGATTATAGTTCGACACTATGGATCCAATGATTTTATGTAAAAAATTGTCAAATTATGGTTTTGATAATGCAGCGGTTGAACTAATTAGAAACTATCTAAGTAATCGATTTTAAGGTGTAATGTTTAACACGGAAACGTCTTCTTACCGAATTAACCTTTTGGTGTGCCTCAGGGGTCAGTACTTGGGCATTTGTTTTTCTCTATTTATATTTCAGATTTTCACAAGCATCCAAAAACCTGCACCACCCATCACTATGCTGATGATACACAAGCATATTTCTCATTTTCCTTTGAAAACAGAACAAATGCTGAAAAGTTGTTGAATGCAGATCTACAAGCTCTTGTTGAAATTTCGAATGCTCATAAACTAAACCTCAATGCTAAAAAATCAACCATGATGCTATTTGGTCCGAAAGATAAACGAACATCTGCACTGTCTCAATTAAATATTAAGGTGAATGGAGAAAGTATTCCCTCATCATCTGACGGATAGAACTTGGGACTGTGGATAAACTCCGATTCCAGATTTACCAAGCATGTGAACCATCTGATCAGATCGTAATATAATATTCTGCGACAACTCTATCCCCATAGAGAATCCCTGAATTCGGAATTGAAATTGAGTCTGCGAATCCCTAATTATTTCCAGAATCTCTTATTGTGACTCTGTATATGGCCCTGCTCTGACAAAATTCGAAGCCGATCGACTACATAAAATTCAGAACTCATGTTTTCGATTCTCTCTTGGAATCAGAAAGTTTGATCGGATCAGTAACTCAATATCTAAAGCTGGAAGATTGAAACTCAGCCAACTCAGAAAACTTCATCTAACTACTCTATCTCATAAAGTATTGTCTACCAGAATTCCTGCATATTTATTCAATAAATTTAAACGATTTTGGGATTTGAACAAATTCAATACCTGTATCAATGGTGTCTTAGTGATTCCTAAACACTCCACTTCTATGTTCAAACGAAGCTTCACATACAATGCCTGTATTTGGTACAATGATTTGCCAAAAAATTTTAAACTACTCTGATAAATTTCAAGAAGAAATTGGAGAATTTACTCTTTGCTGTTTGACTGGAATTCAGTTTAGCGTATGCTTAAAATGGTAATGATGAATATGTAGTATATACTTAGAGTACTGTTTAGTACTGTTCAGTATTTGTTTTTGAATAAAATTTTAATATTTTCCTCCACAGGTCAAGTGATTGAGCGATACTTCTCCTTTCCATGTAACTTAGGTTCAGAATAAAGACGTATTATTATTTAAAAAAATAAAAAAATAAAAAAAACATATTTTTAATTTTTTTCCAACACATCCTTCGGACTTTCGCTTTAGTAAAGCTTGTATCTTCTTATATTCAAAAATGTCTATATTATGATTGATATTTACCAATGATTTAATTATTGAATAATGTGTCCATGCACTGATAAAAAGGATTTTTTGCATCAACGCATAATTGCGTTGATTCAAACAGATTGTATTCTTGAATAGGTCCAACCAAATATTAGTTTGATTTTTTGACGGAATCCTCTTGGCCACTTACAAGAAAAATATTTTGAAACAAGTGAACACTTGCTATGAAGCAAGTGTTCAGTTGGTTGAGACAAGAATATTTTAGCTTCAATAATGTGCACTTTTTTTGTTGAATCATGGGAGTAGGTTGAGACAAGAACATTGCAATTTCAATAATGAATACTATTCTTCTATCAACTTGGAGGCTGAGTTCAAATCTGCACTTTGCACTTGGTTATAAAATATAGAATGGAATCCATTTTCATTTTGGCAACATTGAATAAATTAAACAAAACATAGATTTACAACTACGAACAATTTAGGTATAAATAATAGTTTTATATGAGAATAGTTTCAAGTATGTAACTGTATTCACAATAAAACCAGTTAGTAATGACGCATATTGCAGTTTGATTGAATACATAAAGAACGCCACTTGCTTTTAGACACAAAACTGTAGAAGACCAAAATATATTTCACTCATTTTCACAACTGGCCCGTAATTAGCATAATTCAATTTTCGATATTACATTTTTATTGTATAGAAACAGTTTCCACTGGGCACAAAACTAACATTCATATCGGTACGTATAGCCTCATAACCTCCAACCCAAATGGTCAAACTGGATGAAATGGTCGAAATGGAAGTCGTATTCACAGGTCGCGGTGTCGCCAGCAGCTTTGATTGCTCATTGGTTGAATGTGTCACGTGGCACGGGTGGTGATATCTACCAAGGAATTATATTGTTGTGTTAAGAGGATTATGTTTCACAATGAGTTAATGCGAATGTTTTCTAGGAAGAAGAGTATAATGTTTTCACTGCAAGCAAATTCATTTCAAGAGAATTTATGTAAAGAAGCAAACATCTCAATCAGCTTGAAATGGGAGTATATTCATTGATTAGAAATGATTATTCTTTTTAGAAGATTATTCTATTCAAGAGTATGTATATTCTTGATTGAAGAAATCTTTTTTATCTGTGTGAAGGTACTAGATTTTTTCATAGTTCCCATCAATTTTTGAAAATAAGCAATCAAAAAATTTCGGAAAATGTCGAAATATTATTTTTATTTCTCCAGTCCACAAACCGTTGATATATTTTTCCGTACACTTTCTTAGATTTTTGGGGTAGAATATTATGTTCTGCATTTTCTGCTTCCTCCGATATGTGTGGAGTAGTCAATGGTAATTCTTCTATATCGCTAATATCAGACATTTTGATAATATAATTATTGACGTTTACCTATATTCTACGGAAATTTAATACCTACTGATTTTGACAAATAAAACAATTAGGAATCTAGGACATACGTCAAATGCAAAGCATGCTTGATTGAAAAATTATGGGTTTCTATTGAATAAAAATCTGTATCGTTATAAAAATCTGTATCATAATGGATCTCATTATGAAACGGATTAAGTGTATTTTTATAGTACGGGTGTAGAAAAAAATGTATTGTGCCAATGAACGGAGAGGTAATTAATGGTATTTATTGATATAATGTACCATATTTTTTTCAGTCGCGAACTAAGATAAAAATGTCATTAGTAAGCAGCGAGTTGATTAATACTTACTTTTCTACCAATGATGCAACCACAATTGAATATTTTTTAAGCAAACTCTGAATAATTAAAAAACAAATTTCAGATTAAGTTTTCACAAACAACATCGTGCCTGTTTCATAGTCAGGGTTCCCAAAGCATCACCGATGATATTCTGATTAGCACTGATAAAAATGAAGTAACCAGTTTAGTATTGTTAGACTACAGCAAGGCCTTCGACCCATTTGTACTGGAACAAAAACTCAAATATTTTGGATTAGGACCTGGTTCTACGAAATTGATCGTCAATTACATGAGAAATCGCTCGCAGTATGTTGTAGTTGGTGACCAGAATCAGAGGTACAACGGCGAAGTCTTGGGGTACCTCAGGGCTCTATTCTCGGCCCGCTACTGTTTTCAATTTATATCTCAGATTTCATTGAATCCATAAATTTTTCTCAAATACATCAATACGCGGACGACTCGCAGCTGTACCTTAGTTTCCAAATAGAAATCCTCAAACTTGCCATGGATCATGTAAATGAAGATCTTGCGCTATTGTACAATGTATCATCCGCACACAACCTGAAACTGAATGGTGATAAATCAAAACTCCTGATTTTTGGAACCAAAAAGAAAAAACTGAGTGTTTTGCTTCAAAATAACATAAACATAGTTGGTGATGCATTGCCAGTTGTGAAGGAATGCAAAAACCTGACTATGGCTAGATAGTGACATGAGATATACTAAGCATGTTAATTATCTCAGTAAAGTATCTTACAATATACTTAGGAATTTATACCCGCAGAGAAATATTCTTGGTGACAATCTTAAACTTTATATGTATTGAAAGATTATTGAGGGTTTTGTACTATTTTTAGCTGGTTGAAATTGTAAATGAAATGAAAAGTTTTGTGAATAAATATTTTTGGTTTTTCAATTTTCAATTTATAGATTGTAGATTTTTTTAGATTGCCCTGCTAGATACTTACTTTTCATTTCTGTTTATCCTACTTACTCTTTCTTTCCAGCTGCCTTGCTCAGTCGGTACTCGAAACATGAAGAAAAACAAACTCTCTATCCTCAAGCAGAGTTCCAGGAACCGAGGTGCAATTATTGTTCAAAATATGTGACTTATTTGTAAATAAATATTACGAATTTCAACTTCAAAACAAATAGGTTTTTTATTCATACCAATAATAGTAAAACACTTTCAATTGGAAAGCTTCAAAAGACAACGGAGTCATTTCTCCTACTCGTATACTACCTATCTGCATCTAACTAATTTAAAATTTAAATTTTATTCGCTAACATTTACTCTGGAACGCAGTCCAGCTGTGATCTTATCAGCAGATCACTAGTCATTGCCTATGACATGAAGTTAGTATAGTGAAATATGAAATAATATTCTGCAAGTGCGTAGATATAACCTCGGTTTTTGAGGTAAATAATTTTTTCAAAACGAAAGTCTTTCAGATAGATAATTGTTCTTATAACTAATAATTAATGCTAAATAAAAGTTTTTTTTATGTTTATTAATAGTCTTGTGCACTTGTGCGGGTTTAAAGAAAAATGTTTAGTTCCAACGAGGAATTTCACGAAACCTATTATGATTGTCTTGGGAGAAACGTTTTTGAATAGACACAAAAGGATTATTGGCGAAAGTTCTGATTCACAACGAAAAATGCTACCTTATTCTGGAAAACTTCATGCTAGCAGCTAGCAGCTACCGGCTTCTCGTTTCAGGACGATTTCTTGGAATTCTGGAGTCTGGGTAAACTGATTTTTGCTCATTTAATGCCTTGACACTTTGTCTATGTTTTGATAAAGTTTCTGTTTGGTTTGATTTTGTACTATAATTTGTGGAAAAATTCCACCAGCTTCTCATAAACGAAACAGCCCCATTTTTCTCCACCTTTTTTTTCTTTCTTATTGTTGCTAGGTACGACGTTTTCACGTGAAATTCATGGCACATTCACTTTTTATTTTAGTATCACTTTTGATAATCAATTTCTTAAAACTACTTAACCTATAAACAATTCTGTTTCTATAAAACATACATAATGTAATGTAAGTATTTTTTTCTCATTTGTATTTGGACACTATTTTGACGTATTTTGCTAGCTCGTCATTCTGCTTGAAAACTGCCTGTGATTGGCTGGCATTAGAGTTTAATGTACTGGGTGATTTTATGTTAGCTTTGAATTTCTACTATTGAGTTAAAAAAAATATTTTTGAATTAATTTTTGTGTCTTTTTGGGACTGTAATGTGCCAATTAACAAACTGACTGAGTTTTGTTTTTATATTTTGAAATTTTACTGTGAATTAGTATGTTTCTTGGAAGCGCTTCGTGCTGTCCGAAGGTTGGAATCGTAAAGTAAGATTTCTATGTTAATTTTTACTTTTAAATGCTTGTGCATGGTTTCAGTTTTAAAAATCGTCTTTCTAAAGAAAAGTAAGCCTTTTCGTATGAAAATTAAATGTCTATTTGGGCTCTGTGATGGAAATTTTGTTGATTTCGTGACTTTTTATGTGGTTATTTCTTTTCAACGTTCATTTCATAACACTATATGTTAATCGCTAATCATGTCTAAGCTCTCATATTGCGATTGCATATACGGCCTTGCAGTCCTGAAACAAGATCAAATGTGGTTGCAATGGATGCAAAACTCAAGCATGAGGTTGATGCAATTAGCCAGTTATTCGAGATACAAAGAAACTTAAACTTCCACTGCTTCGCAAACTTCATTTCTTAACACTCATTCATAAGACATTACCTACCCAGAAGCCTTCGTACTTGATGAATAAACTGAAACGCTTTGAAAATGTCAGTTAGTGATTTTCCAACAAGAAATAGGCGTTTGCTAGTACTTCCTAAACACTCTACCACCACATTCACACAAAGCTTCTCCTACACTGCTTGCATACTTTAAAATGCCTTGCCTCCCGAATTTACTAACTATTCAATTATGAATTTCAAGTAGAAACTGAAAGCCCAACTTTTCTCTACTATGTATGTTGATTGAAAAAAAAACATATGGCCATGATTATTTCGAGTTAGGATTATTAGGAGTATTTGAGAGATTTATGTTTTTCAAATTCACACCGTTGTTATTTTGTTGAGAACTAACGATGTATTGTCGTTCCATATCTTGTGTAATATTATTATCTATTAATCTATTAGTTCTGTGATGAAGGTTGAGTTGAAAAACACTGCTTGCCAGTGACACTTCGCCTATTCAATCATTTAAACATATACATATTTTACCCATAGCTGAGTGAATAAAGTCCTATTATTATTATTTCTCAGAGAGTTCTGATACTCAAACATTTTCCAGTATTCTGAATCATATTCACTGGAATCAATGCCCAGCTTATGATTATTCCCCACAGATTCTTGTAAATACACCTTTCCATTGATTTATTACATTTTGAACAATATTTAAAGTGGATATTCTGGACACAATCACCACTCGTACACCACTGTACATCTCGTAAGTCGCAAGAAATTATGAAAGATTTTGTATAACAATGTAAACTATAGAAGATTATTCATATTGATGCTTTTCCCCATATACAACCTGCTGATGTACTAACAAGTACCTTGATAGGTACATTCATAGAAGAATAGAGTGCTTTTTAACATCCACAATGAAATGTTAAAACTTACCCTTCTATATCAGTATATTGTGCATTATTAAACCCTTCCCGTCGCCATATGCTGAATCCATAACAAGACATACCGTTTTAAAAAATGACTGGGCAGATGATAATCAAAATATTATGTCTATCGTGGAACAATGAAACCGTCGCAGGGCAATAAGGGACCCCAACCCGTATTAAAAATATTGCGAGACTAATCACCTGATATTCAATTTTTGAAGGGTTGTTCCTTGATAACAAATTGGATAGAAAGTGGTTAACAATGGTTATTCATATGGGCATTATTAGGGCTAACCAAATCAGAGCTAGCATTTGATGTGAGTTCTAGTACTGGGGAAATTTCTCTCAAATGTATTATCAGTCTTGATAAACAAGTGTGAAGTGAGTGGGTTGCCTACGCAGTTAATACAAAATGATCTCAGAGATGGCAGTGAGCTTCACTTTCATGTTTCAGATCACATCAGTGAATTAAAAAGTGATTTCTATAATAATATTTATTTACATACATACCTACATAAAAATTTTCACATATTTTAAGCAATTGCAGTAGAATGTTTGATGCAGAAAATAAATAAACACGAACAGAATCCACAAAGGTTAACTTGTAGAATGTAGAACACAATAATACTTGATACAATAATAAAATACTATTGTTAAGTTCTAAGTAAAAGGAAGTAATACAAGGGTAAATTATCCTAATAATAATAATAGTAATTGAGACAATTACAAATAGATTAAAATTTGAGTAGTGTAAAGATAAGATAAATAAAATATTAGGTAGTAAAATAGCATAATAATAAGGTACAGTCCTAATTATGTTAATTGACAGCGTTGATTAGTGAAAAGATAAAGTAAATGAAATATTAGGTGGTAAAATGGGATAATGATAAGATACAGTCCTAATTCCAATAAAATACTAATAATAACTCAATAACGTGGGTTTAGTTGAGCGCAATTGAGTTTGGAATATGTAAAATTCTCATTATGTTCTTTAGTTCTATCATATTGTGTATTTCCATTCATGTTTTATTATGAATCCATTTTTTAGCTTCTTGTTTGAATAGAGCTAATGGGTAGAGTTTTCTCTTATCAATCGGTATTCTATTGTAAACTTTGGGAGCAAGAAATATATAACGTCGCTGTCCAATAGTTTCAAGCATTTTAGGTACCTCTAGCGATTTTTCTTTATATCGTGTATTATAGACATGCTTTACTTGTTTGGTAGATGAGATAGCTTTGCGTTGATATACTAGAAGAGTGAGAAAAAAGAATTCGCGTATATCAAGTAACCCTGATTCACTGTGAAGTAATCACTGGGATAATCCCTTTTTTACCTAGTATGATTTTGATGATAGATGTCACAGAACTTTTTCAGATATTTAAATTTACTCAAATAAAAACGAAGTTTTTTCACGAGAACAGAAATATGATCATCCCATCTCAAATGATTATCCAGTGTGACGCCAAGATATTTCACTGTTTTTTTTTCATCAGTCGCATGTTTTGGGTTTCATTTTCTATTTCGATATGGTCGAATTTCGGTAGGTTCGGCTCGTAACTGGTGGTAAGTAGCCTGTTTTATTTATATTAACCATAAGAAGTTTACTCTTGTTAAAATCAAATGAAACTGGTGAAGCGTTTTGAATTTTCTCCTCTAGACTGGACCAGTCTAGATATCTGAAGAAAACAACCGTGTCATCAGCAAAACCAGTTATAATACCTGGAATGGGTAAGTTGAAGATTTCAGAGTATACCTAAATAGAATCGGTCCCAATACAGTTCTTTGGGAACTCCATATTGTACAGTTTTTTTATTACTCAGAGTGCTATCTTTTAGTATACACTGCTGGCGATCATTTAGGTAGGTATTCATTATAGGTCCAATGATTTTTTTCCTAATCCGACATTTTCAAGAGAATTTATCAAATCTGGGTGGCTTACCATATCAAACGCTTTTGCCAAATCGATGAAGACACATATTGCTGGCTGTGTGGAGTCTACCGCTGTACAGCTAGATGTTCCTCATTAGTTTCGCAATTGCATCTTGAGTCGATTTACCCTCTACGAAGCCAAATTGATTCTCAGAAATTGATTTATGTTTTTGTACAAAACAAATTATTCGGTTTTTTATAATTTTTTTTATTATTTTTCTAAAATTGGAAAGAACTGAAATCGGTCTTTAGTTTGAAAGTTAATTTTTTTCTGGAGATACTCCAGTTTTTAAAACCACTTTTATGATTGTTTTAAAGGATGTAATAACAGATCAATGCAATTTTTTCATTGTTTCTGCTCCAATCCCATCCTATCCCGGGGCTTTATTTGATTTTAGTTCCTTCACAACACGTTGTATTTCGTTTTCATCTATTGGCATTATGAATATTGTATTTGGGATTCCATTGCTCAAGAATTTCCGATTTGTTTTTGTTATTTCATCCGCAATATTTGATCCTACATTGATGAAATAATCATTGAACGATTCTGTTATAGTAAAAGAATCAGTTAGAGTTTTATCATCTACATGTGTGTCCTTTATGTTATTGATATAGTTTCTTTCCTTTGTAATTTTTCAACACACTTCCACATGTGTTTTGGACAATTCTTATTTTTACTCATTTCTTTTTTATAATATTCTGCCCTACTTTTCTGTATTAGAGTATTTAGAGTATTCCTGTTAATTTCAAATTCATTATTCAAGTTGAAATTATCTGGGTATTTTTGTAATTTTTTATACATGGAATTTTTTTATTAACCGATTTCACTAGTACATCAGTTATACAAGGATTTTGAGATTAGAGTCGTTTTATAAATTTTTACATCAACATCCTCCAGTGGACAGCATAGCATCTTTGATATCTGAAGACTTATGTGCACTTTTTTTCGGTAAATCAACATGACACGAAAACAGATCTTTAGAAGGATTCCATTGTAATCCTAAAATTAAAAATTTTGAGATTTTCGTCGTTTAATACATTTTTACATCTCCATTCTCCAGTGGACAGCATATCAAACATTATATCTGCAGACCTATGTGCATTTCATCCGGAAAATCAACATGATATGAAAACATATCTATAAAAGGATTTCAATGTAATCCTCAAATTTTGAGATTATCGTCGTTTTATATACTCTCACATCTTCATTCTATAGTGGACAGCATATCATCTATGATATCTGCAGACTCATGTGCAACTTTTTTCCGGTAAATCAACATGATACGAAAACGTATCTATAGAAGGATTCCAATGTTATCCTTAAATTTTGAGATAGGCGTAGTTTTATAAATTTTCACATCTCCATTCTCCAGTGTACAGCATATCACCTATGATACCTGCAGACTCATGTGCAACTTTTTTCCGGTAAATCAACATGATACGAAATCATATCTATTGAAGGATTCCATTGTAGTCCTGAAATTTTGAGAAAGACGTCGTTTAATAAATTTTCACATCTCCATTCTCCAGTGGACATCATATCGTCCATGATATCTGCAGACTTACGTGCAATTTTTTTCCAGTAAATCAACATTGTACGAAAACATGACTACAGAAGGATTACATTGTAATCCTAAAATTTTGAGATTAGCGTCGTTACATAAATTTTCACACTTCCATCCTCCAGTGGACAGCATATCATCTATTATGATATCTGCAGATTCATGTGCACCATTTTTCCAGTAAATCAAAATTATACGAAAACATGTCTTTAGAAGGATTCAATTGTAATCCTAAAATTTTGAGATAGGCGTCGTTCCATAAATTTTCACATTTTCACTTCTCCAGTGGACAGCATATTATCTATGATACCTGCAGACTCATGTGCAACTTTTTTCCGGTAAATCAACATAATACGAAATCATTTCTATAGAAGTATTCCACTGTAATCCTAAAATTTTGAGATCAGCGTCGTTACATAAATTTTCACATCTCCATTCTTCAGTGGACAGCATATCATCTATGGAATCTGCAGACTTATGTGCAAATTTTTTCCAGTAAATCAACATGATACGAAAACATATGTATGGAAGGATTCCATTGTAATCCTGAAATTTTGAGATTTGCGTCGTTTTATGAATTTTCACATCTCCATTCTCCAGTGGACGTATGTGAAACTCTTTTCCGGTATATCAACATGATACGAAAAAATATCTATTGAAGGATTCCATTGTAATCTTAAAAATTTGAGATTAACGTCGTTTTATAAATTTTCCTATTTCCATTCTCCAGTTGACAGTATATCATCTATGATATCTGCCGACTTGAGTAGAATCTCCATAGTCTTCCTTTCCAATGGAAACCAGAAGTCAATCATGGTAGACCATTTTGAGTTCCACAGATGTTCTGTTACTCGTTGTTTACCTACCGCATGTCTTTTGAATGAGTTGTAGCATCAAAATTTTCTTCGACAATTGTCTTCAACACATTCATGCACTGGAAAATATATGTTTTGTTCGTGTGTTATCCTCAAATGTTCCATTAGTGACTTGAATGAAGCTAGTGTCGCTAATCAACGAAAATATTTTATTTTCACGTTCACCTGACATTGATAATAATAAACAGTATCATCCCACAGAATCAACGAATTACTGAAGTCAAAGCATTGTGAAAAAAGGAACATTTTCATGTTTGTCGTTTCCGAATTAAAATTACTTTGCAAATCAGCTATTCAAAATATTTATACAAATTTGAACTGTTGTTATAGGTATTCAGTTTTATGTGAAATAATTCTTTTTATCATTTTCTGATAGGTGATAGTGAACAAACATTTCGGAATACATTGCAAGAACTGTAGACAGGAATTTCCGTGATTTAGCTGAATCGATTATACTAGAGTTCATAAGTTGCAATCACAATAAGGTATAGTGAATACTACATCTACTAATTCTAGTTAGTAAATTAATGAAGATCACGTCTAGATGTAATACTAGATACTATGAATTATTGAATGTAATTTTCAATATGGTATTAATTCCTGAAGGCATATTGGAAATAATTGTTTTTGCAGTTGATATGACTAGGATTGCTATTACGGAGTATCAGGAATTCCTATGCGGAACTGTAATTCATCAGATGCACATTATTTAGCGTGAAGGTATAATATAAATGCCTGTGATATTGACACCGTATCATATTTTCCTAACTTTGAATCATTATCAATTTTACGACACTGTTGATCCGGGATTATCTTTTTTTTCCTAGGGTCACAGTCATTTTTCAAAAAGTTCACCTGACGTGATCTGAAAATTTGCCGAGGTGATCAAGGAACTTTGGTCAGAAGATTCGTCAGATATAGTTGTTGATACAGTCGCATTGAAAAGTCAAATCCAAAGATTTGCTCCTCGTTTTATCGGTTATGCCCAGGAAGATGCTAAGAGTTCTTACGTTTCCTGTTAGAGGGTCTACATGAAGACGTCAATAAAACAACGGAGGAGCCGAAACCAATAATGAGAGAGATAGACAAGAAATAAGGTAATAGTGAGAAAGAATGCCTAAGAGTCATGGTCAAGATACTCAAGGACAGACAATTCCAAAATTGTGGATCACTTCGTCAAAATCAACATTAAAATGTACTTATTGTGGTAATTGTTCAGTGTCCTTTGATCCTTTCTGGGATCTTTCCCTCTCAATACCACGAATAAGAGGTCAACTAAGACCATCACAATGTTTGGATTTATTCAATAGGGAAGAAACTCTAGATGGTGACGAGAAGCCAACATGTGCGAAGTGTAAAGAGAGAAGAAAGTGTTCTAAATCCCTATCAATCCATAAATTCCCGAAAATTTTAGTAATCCATTTGAAACGGTTTTCTTCAACAGAAAGATTCCGTGGGAAATTGAATTTCACCATTGATTTTCCTTTAGTCTATATGCATTATCTAATCATACTGGGACTACCGACAGTGGACACTACACAGCCTACTGTAGACATCCGTATGCGAGCACGGGGCATGAATATAATGACTCACATGTGACCCCAATTCCATCCAGATCCATTGTGAGCGGAGATGCTTATGTTCTCTTTTATGAACAGGAAGGCACCAAATCGCACCTTTCAGACCATATCTAGTTTTTTTTGTTCAATTTCTATTTTATTATGTTATTTTGTTTATATATTTTACTGTGGTTTTATATATTTAAATATAATTTTATATAAATAAATTTATTGTTTATCAATAGAGCAGATTTTTTTCATATATAATTCTGGTATTGATTTACTTTGGAATAATTTCTTTATCTTGAGTTCTACGGTTATTTTCTATATAACTGTCAGCCTATAGGGCCCTCATAGTGGTAACTATTTTCCTGCTCAACTGCGATTTTCTCTGGCTTCCTATCTTATTTGAATCTGATTTCAAATTTTATTGCTTATTTCATCTTTGTCTTTGATTTCATCCAATAAATGCCATTTCTTTGAAATGGTGGTGCTCACATTTTTATGAAAATACATTTTTATTCGTACTAGTTTTTTGAACCCAGATATGACGAGCGTCCTTATAAAAGAACGCCTTTTAAAGAGATCTACAATTGATATTTCTGGTAGTTCGAATCATTTCTCAGAGATAGGGCCGTGTGTATAAGAGCATGATTGCAGTGAATGCGAAAATTAGAACAAGTTCGTTGGTTTTGCCGGAGAGTACAAATAAATGATATGAATAAAATCGACAAAGTCGAAGTACCCTTCTCTCCAAATATTTCCACAAAGTTGAAAATATGAGGCAAAAATCTGACCGAAAACGACTACTCCCCTGGCTAATGCCACGACGGATATTGAACTATACCTGACAGATATTTGAGCAACGTTTCTCCTAAATGACTCATTTGCAAGTGCTTATTGTAAATAAAGAAAATATCCTTAACTCGGCTGGGGATGACCACCTGCATACATGATTCGAAGTTCCTGCCTCTCATCAGTGCAAGGGTAAATCCGACAACTTTGAGTTTTCTTGTCCCTGCCAAATGTATTATAATCTATTGTTTATCTAATAATTTCCTCTGGATGAAGCAGCGGTTAGTTGCATTTTGAGTTTTGGTCTAGACTGATTCAAAACGAGTTGTTGATAAAATGATGATCACTGAACTAACACGTTTCTATAGATTACCTCGTATTCAAATATCATTTTATAGGCTTAAATAAAGGTATCATAAAAGGGTATGCGTCTACCACCAGGTGGGTTAGGTTTGCTTGTTCTATTCCGAAGTATTCCACATGTACGGAAAACTGCCATATGGCCCTGCATATATAGTATTTATGACCTATCATAAAAACGTTTTTTTTTTCATTTCCACGAATGCAAGGATTTGCAAGACTTGGATGATAGACAAACTATTCCTTGCTATCTTTGTATATTTTGCTAGGTCAGATTGTCACATACTTGCATTCGGATACATCGTACTGACGATGACCATTTGTCTACAACTCGTGTATACGGTAAGTTTTTCATCTTAGAGGAACCCTTTATCTCATTTCAATTTTTATATTTTTCTTCTCTCCACTGTCTTGTTCATTTTTCTGATCTGTATTGTCACGTAGGTTGCTTTAACTGCCTCCGTAGTGACATTGCATTTGGCTAAACCGTACTGACGGTGGCTTTTCCATCTGAGGTGAACTCATTGTCTCATTTTTATATTTTCCCTCACTATTCTATTTGATTGTGAATTTGCCTGGCCGTTGGTTACTCTGGAACATCACAGTATTCCAACTGAATCCGCAAATGTGTACTTGACCTACTGTAATTGACTCCGTTTGTCTCTCATCCAAGTGATACAATTTCTTGCTTGTCTGAAACACGTGTGCATGGTTGCTTTTCCATCTGAGGGTTTTCCATAATTCCATAATATTTTTATGTAAATATAGTTTTCAACGATAATTCAAATTATACATCAGTGGCCACGTCCTATCATATCACCCTGTAGTACGGTTCATCCGTCGATCGGTACGTGTTGTTCAAAGCTGTTCGACTCCCCAACCCACACCTCTATGCGTAACTCTAGATGGTGACGAGAAGCCAACATGTGCGAAGTGTAAAGAGAGAAGAAAGTGTTCTAAATCCCTATCAATCCATAAATTCCTGAAAATTTTAGTAATCCATTTGAAACGGTTTTCTTCAACAGAAAGATTCCGTGGGAAATTGAATTTCACCATTGATTTTCCTTTAGTCTATATGCATCATCTAATCATACTGGGACTACCTACAGTGGACACTACACAGCCTACTGTAGACATCCGTATGCGAGCACGTGGCATGAATATAATGACTCACATGTGACCCCAATTCCATCCAGATCCATCGTGAGCGGAGATGCTTATGTTCTCTTTTATGAACAGGAAGGCACCAAATCGCACCTTTCAGACCATATCTAGTTTTTTTTGTTCAATTTCTATTTTATTATGTTATTTTGTTTATATATTTTACTGTGGTTTTATATATTTAAATATAATTTTATATAAATAAATTTATTGTTTATCAATAGAGCAGATTTTTTTCATATATAATTCTGGTATTGATTAACTTTGGAATCATTTCTTTATCTTGAGTTCTACGGTTATTTTCTATATAATTGTCAGCCTATAGGGCCCTCATAGTGGTAACTATTTTCCTGCTCAACTGCGATTTTCTCTGGCTTCCTATCTTATTTGAATCTGATTTCAAATTTTATTGCTTATTTCATCTTTGTCTTTGATTTCATCCAATAAATGCCATTTCTTTGAAATGGTGGTGCTCACATTTTTATGAAAATACATTTTTATTCGTACTAGTTTTTTGAACCCAGATATGACGAGCGTCCTTATAAAAGAACGCCTTTTAAAGAGATCTACAATTGATATTTCTGGTAGTTCGAATCATTTCTCAGAGATAGGGCCGTGTGTATAAGAGCATGATTGCAGTGAATGCGAAAATTAGAACAAGTTCGTTGGGTTTGCCGGAGAGTACAAATAAATGATATGAATAAAATCGACAAAGTCAAAGTACCCTTCTCTCCAAATATTTCCACAAAGTTGAAAATATGAGGCAAAACTCTGACCGAAAACGACTACTCCCCTGGCTAATGCCACGACGGATATTGAACTATACCTGACAGATATTTGAGCAACGTTTCTCCTAAATGACTCATTTGCAAGTGCTTATTGTAAATAAAGAAAATATCCTTAACTCGGCTGGGGATGACCACCTGCAGACATGATTCGAAGTTCCTGCCTCTCATCAGTGCAAGGGTAGATCCGACAACTTTGAGTTTTCTTGTCCCTGCAAAATGTATTATAATCTATTGTTTATCTAATAATTTCCTCTGGATGTAGCAGCGGTTAGTTTCATTTTGAGGTTTGGTCTAGACTGATTCAAAACGAGTTGTTGATAAAATGATGATCACTGAACTAACAGGTTTCTATAGATTACCTCGTATTCAAATATCATTTTATAGGCTTAAATAAAGGTATCATAAAAGGGTATGCGTCTATCACCAGGTGGGTTAGGTTTGCTTGTTCTATTCCGAAGTATTCCACATGTACGGAAAACTGCCATATGGCCCTGCATATATAGTATTTATGACCTATCATAAAAACGTTTTTTTTTTCATTTCCACGAATGCAAGGATTTGCAAGACTTGGATGATAGACAAACTATTTCTTGCTATCCTTGTATATTTTGCTGGGTCAGATTGTCACATACTTGCATTCGGATACATCGTACTGACGATGACCATTTGTCTACAACTCGTGTATACGGTAAGTTTTTCATCTTAGAGGAACCCTTTATCTCATTTCAATTTTTATATTTTTCTTCTCTCCACTGTCTTGTTCATTTTTCTGATCTGTATTGTCACGTAGGTTGCTTTAACTGCCTCCGTAGTGACATTACATTTGGCTAAACCGTACTGACGGTGGCTTTTCCATCTGAGGTGAACTCATTGTCTCATTTTTATATTTTCCCTCACTATTCTATTTGATTGTGAATTTGCCTGGCCGTTGGTTACTCTGGAACATCACAGTATTCCAACTGAATCCGCAAATGTGTACTTGACCTACTGTAATTGACTCCGTTTGTCTCTCATCCAAGTGATACAATTTCTTGCTTGTCTGAAACACGTGTGCATGGTTGCTTTTCCATCTGAGGGTTTTCCATAATTCCATAATATTTTTATGTAAATATAGTTTTCAACGATAATTCAAATTATACATCAGTGGCCACGTCCTATCATATCACCCTGTAGTACGGTTCATCCGTCGATCGGTACGTGTTGTTCAAAGCTGTTCGACTCCCCAACCCACACCTCTATGCGTAACTCTAGATGGTGACGAGAAGCCAACATGTGCGAAGTGTAAAGAGAGAAGAAAGTGTTCTAAATCCCTATCAATCCATAAATTCCTGAAAATTTTAGTAATCCATTTGAAACGGTTTTCTTCAACAGAAAGATTCCGTGGGAAATTGAATTTCACCATTGATTTTCCTTTAGTCTATATGCATTATCTAATCATACTGGGACTACCTACAGTGGACACTACACAGCCTACTGTAGACATCCGTATGCGAGCACGGGGCATGAATATAATGACTCACATGTGACCCCAATTCCATCCAGATCCATTGTGAGCGGAGATGCTTATGTTCTCTTTTATGAACAGGAAGGCACCAAATCGCACCTTTCAGACCATATCTAGTTTTTTTTGTTCAATTTCTATTTTATTATGTTATTTTGTTTATATATTTTACTGTGGTTTTATATATTTAAATATAATTTTATATAAATAAATTTATTGTTTATCAATAGAGCAGATTTTTTTCATATATAATTCTGGTATTGATTTACTTTGGAATAATTTCTTTATCTTGAGTTCTACGGTTATTTTCTATATAATTGTCAGCCTATAGGGCCCTCATAGTGGTAACTATTTTCCTGCTCAACTGCGATTTTCTCTGGCTTCCTATCTTATTTGAATCTGATTTCAAATTTTATTGCTTATTTCATCTTTGTCTTTGATTTCATCCAATAAATGCCATTTCTTTGTAATGGTGGTGCTCACATTTTTATGAAAATACATTTTTATTCGTACTAGTTTTTTGAACCCAGATATGACGAGCGTCCTTATAAAAGAACGCCTTTTAAAGAGATCTACAATTGATATTTCTGGTAGTTCGAATCATTTCTCAGAGATAGGGCCGTGTGTATAAGAGCATGATTGCAGTAAATGCGAAAATTAGAACAAGTTCGTTGGTTTTGCCGGAGAGTACAAATAAATGATATGAATAAAATCGACAAAGTCCAAGTACCCTTCTCTTCAAATATTTCCACAAAGTTGGAAATATGATGCAAAAATCTGACCGAAAACGACTACTCCCCTGGCTAATGCCACGACGGATATTGAACTATACCTGACAGATATTTGAGCAACGTTTCTCCTAAATGACTCATTTGCAAGTGCTTATTGTAAATAAAGAAAATATCCTTAACTCGGCTGGGGATGACCACCTGCAGACATGATTCGAAGTTCCTGTCTCTCATCAGTGCAAGGGTAGATCCGACAACTTTGAGTTTTCTTGTCCCTGCAAAATGTATTATAATCTATTGTTTATCTAATAATTTCCTCTGGATGTAGCAGCGGTTAGTTTCATTTTGAGGTTTGGTCTAGACTGATTCAAAACGAGTTGTTGATAAAATGATGATCACTGAACTAACAGGTTTCTATAGATTACCTCGTATTCAAATATCATTTTATAGGCTTAAATAAAGGTATCATAAAAGGGTATGCGTCTATCACCAGGTGGGTTAGGTTTGCTTGTTCTATTCCGAAGTATTCCACATGTACGGAAAACTGCCATATGGCCCTGCATATATAGTATTTATGACCTATCATAAAAACGTTTTTTTTTTCATTTCCACGAATGCAAGGATTTGCAAGACTTGGATGATAGACAAACTATTTCTTGCTATCCTTGTATATTTTGCTGGGTCAGATTGTCACATACTTGCATTCTGATACATCGTACTGACGATGACCAATCGTCTGCAATACGTGTATACGGTAACTGATTCATTTGAGAGGAACCCTTTATCTCATTTCAAATTTTAAATAAAGGTATCATAAAAAGGTATGCGTCTACCACCAGGTGGGTTAGGTTTGCTTGTTCTATTCCGTAGTATTCCACAGGTACGGAAAACTGTCGTATGGCCCTGCATATAGAGTATTTATGATCTATCATAAAAAATGTTTTTTTTTTATTTTCACGAATAATAGAATTTACAAGACTTGGATGAAAGACAAACTATTCCTTGCTATCTTTGTATATTTTGCTAGGTCAGATTGTCACATACTTGCATTCGGATACATCGTACTGACGATGACCATTTGTCTACAACTCGTGTATACGGTAAGTTTTTCATCTTAGAGGAACCCTTTATCTCATTTCAATTTTTATATTTTTCTTCTCTCCACTGTCTTGTTCATTTTTCTGATCTGTATTGTCACGTAGGTTGCTTTAACTGCCTCCGTAGTGACATTGCATTTGGCTAAACCGTACTGACGGTGGCTTTTCCATCTGAGGTGAACTCATTGTCTCATTTTTATATTTTCCCTCACTATTCTATTTGATTGTGAATTTGCCTGGCCGTTGGTTACTCTGGAACATCACAGTATTCCAACTGAATCCGCAAATGTGTACTTGACCTACTGTAATTGACTCCGTTTGTCTCTCATCCAAGTGATACAATTTCTTGCTTGTCTGAAACACGTGTGCATGGTTGCTTCTCCATCTGAGGGTTTTCCATAATTCCATAATATTTTTATGTAAATATAGTTTTCAACGATAATTCAAATTATACATCAGTGGCCACGTCCTATCATATCACCCTGTATTACGGTTCATCCGTCGATCGGTACGTGTTGTTCAAAGCTGTTCGACTCCCCAACCCACACCTCTATGCGTATCTTGCCAGTACTAGTTGTGGTGGTTCTGTCCTTCCTCAAACTACGCCCATGAATAAACTGGATCTTGGAAGGCAGGAAGGGGAGAAGAGAGTTGTCAGGCTGACAGCTGTCGTCGGCGGGGTCCGAAAGAACATAAACGGAAACCTATTCCGTTTGATAATTATTGTTAATATTTACTGAGTTATACTTGTTGTATCAATGGGTAAAAAGTAGAGTTGCAGTCAGATATCTATGTTTCATTCACCGTCATCCACGAAAGAATCCTAGCCCTGAAGAGTCTCATCAGCCCAAGCGATTATTCGCGCCAGTTCATTTGACGCCCAACTTGTTGCGAGAGGATTGACGGAGAAGGTGAATTGATTTGAAGTATCTGAAGGAGACACACATATTCAGTGACAAATATATGTCGCATCGAGGGAGGAACTTGGTATCCTCGTGAGAACTTCCAATTAGATACCTAATCATTGATGTCGTATGCGCCTATCAAAGACTTGCTGAAATAATAACATTCCGAGAAGTGTTAGTTAGAACTTTATTTTTTTCAGAACTGATTTTTACTATAATTATTGTTGAAACATTTAAAAAATTGGCTTGAACATGAGTTCCAAAAGGAACAAGAGAAATAGAGGCAGTGAACCTGATTTAAGTGTAGATTGGCAAGGTATGCTACATAATTTAACTAAAGGCATGGCCGAGTTACAACAAACTGTTGCAGACCTGAAGATCGATGTTAATAGAATCGATCAGAGAACAAAGGTAAATAAAAAAGATGAATCCGCTTCACCTTTGCCTGAGCATTGTCCTCAACAAAATGTTAGCTTTTCAGTCACACCTCAAATATAGAACGATCGATCATATTTATTAAACTGGAGGGAACTGGGGGGTAATAATTTAACATTTTATCCGAACTCCAAATTTCATCCAGTGACTTTTCTCAACAAATTGAATAAAACATTCAATGATGCGGGGGTCCCCGAATATCATAGAAAGGGCCTAGCATTGGCGTGCCTAAGAGGTACGGCAGCGGATTGGGGCTCAATTAAAGAAGATTGTTTCGAGGCATTTAATGATTTCGAAATAGCTTTCAGAAACAGATTTTGGGGGGTGGAAAAACAGCGGGACCTCTTCTTGGAACTCAGCTACGGAAAATTTGATTCCGGTAACAGATCGGAATATTTTCTTAACCTTGTTCGTCTTGCGGGGTTTTTGGACGAAAAAATACCGGATCAAAAATTAATAGGGATGATTTCCAAACACTTTCCGGCAGATGTTCAGCGGGGTATTATAACGAATAGTTTCTCAACTGTGGAGGGGGTAGAAGAATTTCTTCAAAAAATCGACGATACCTATAAATACGATTCTTGGGTAGAATCAACAAGGTTTTCGAGAAATGATCTTGATAACCGCCGCCGAATGAATTCAAATTCGGAGCGGTTTAGAGAATTTAAAGACCCCATAACCAGGAGTCAGAACTATTCTAACCAAAATTCAGCGAACAGCTCGAATAATATTCAAACTAACAACATTAATTACATAACTTCGTTCAATGAAGATTCGGAAAATTTGCTAATTGATTCAGATAACGAACCTGAAGAAAATGAAATGGTCTCGCCGACCTTTATGATTTATGTGGGGAAACAGAGGATTAAAACTTTACTGGACAGCGGGTCAGAGGTGTGCGCTGTTTCTGACCTTTTTTACAGTAAGATGAAAAGTGAAACACTGAGTATTCCAATTTTACCGGTGACAAACGTTTCCATTGCCGTCGCTGTGGGGGGTAAAACGCAGCGTATTAAAAATCAAATACTTTTACCAGTTCAAATTGCAGAATGCAAAATGGAAATAATTTGCTTAATAGTCCCGAATCTGAATTGTGATATTCTTTTGGGCGCGAACTGGCTCTCTAAATGGAAGGCTGTTATCGATTTTGATAAATCGTCTCTCCTTTTTCATGAGGGAATGAACAGTTATTTTACAAATATTGTTTTCAAATTGACTGAAACTAATTCGCATATCAATTTATTTAGAAGTAGTGATGTTGAAAATGATATTTCTTTCAATAATGAAAAGAAATATAGTGACATATCTACTGTAAGACACCAATATACCGAGTCGGTTGCTGAGCAGGCTCATACAGATGAGCTAAATAAACAAAAACTGTTTATTTCAGAATGTCCAGGACGAGTTAATAATTACCTTCTTGAGTATTGTTTGAATAATAGTGTAAATTTGACCACAGGTTTTACTCCATCATATGTTCAGACAGGTACGATCCAACCCAACCTAATAGAGAAACCTGTAAAATTTCCAAAGGAAGAGATAAAGGGTGTTCCATTGAATGTTGTTTGGGAATTAGCCCACACAAATCTGAAAACAAGAACACATTACCAGTCTTCTGCTGAAGACAAAACCATTAAAAAGTTTTTTCTATTATATGAAGGTCCTTTCTATGTTAGAAGGAAGGCCGGTCCCAATTCATATGTAATAGGAAATGAAGTAGGTGTCGAGTGGTCCAAACAGAACATAATAAACTTGAAGTCCTATAAAGTCTTTCCAAATGATTATGCAACACAGTCTAATTGATTTAGTTTAATTAATAACGTTCGAATAATAGAAAAGTTGTCCTTAGAGAAAGTAGGGTTCTCATTATAAATGCTTATTCAGGGCTGCATATTTTTCTTGTTAACTTAAATAGCCGTATTGTAACTATTATTTAAGTTGGGGGGTAGTGTGGTGGTTCTGTCCTTCCTCAAACTACGCCCATGAATAAACTGGATCTTGGAAGGCAGGAAGGGGAGAAGAGAGTTGTCAGGCTGACAGCTGTCGTCAGCGGGGTCCGAAAGAACATAAACGGAAACCCTTTCCGTTTGATAATTATTGTTAATATTTACTGAGTTATACTTGTATCAATGGGTAAAAAGTAGAGTTGCAGTCAGATATCTATGTTTCATTCACCGTCATCCACGAAAGAATCCTAGCCCTGAAGAGTCTCATCAGCCCAAGCGATTATTCGCACCAGTTCATAGTCATAAGCGTTTGTACGTTCGTGAAGTGCGGAGTGTTTGTGGCTGTTTCCATTCGACAATGCCGAGACGTGACAAAAGGAAGGCGCAAAAAGGTTGGACACCTTGAAACGTAAATTGCTGAAGCTGGAGCAATGTTTCGATAGTTCAAGTAAGTACTCAGACGTAAATTTATTTTCAGCACACGTTTCTATCAGGCTTTTTCCACATAATGTGGTTTTTCAACAGCCACTCACAGTTTAACGACTTGTGAGAACCTATCAAGGTTGATAGCAGTTTCTCGTGAACTGATTAATGAGTAATATCATTATTTTGCTTCTATAGCATAATTCCAAGGATAATACCTTGGAGAACGGATTTTCCACTAACATTTTCCATGGTATTAATAGCCTGGAGAATTTTACAAAAGACTTTCTTTTGTCAACAGGTGCTGACGACACGTCCAGTTCGAGTGACGCAGAGTTGGCCTCCGATTCAGGGGGATCTATTAAAAGTGCGAGGCCACAGCACGTGGAACCTAATGTTATTATTTCCAATCCAGCGGGTAATACCCAGGATGCTATTACCAATATACTGGGCAAAAGCCCAACCCCTGACAATGTGTTGGGGCCAGATATAGCCCAGGGTTTAGGCGAGAGGTGGCACGATTACCTCATCTCTGGGTTGGACAACGAGAGTCGACAGGCTCTCATCCTCCAATGGAATATTCCAAGTAATTGCTTAGCTCTCGGTGCCCCAAACTAAATCCCGAAGTAGTCACTCTACTTTCCCCAGTTGAATGCAAAAAAGAAACCTTTTTGCAAAACCTGCAAAACATCATGGGCAAGGGACTATCTGCTTTGGGCACTGCTATCACGAAAGCGATGGCTCAAGAGGGTTTTGATCATTCTATTCTCTCTGCGATGGTCGATGCAGGAAAACTCGGAACAGACATGCATCATACCATTTCTTCACACCGAAAATTTAATTTGAACAATCATTTCAATTTGTCGGTACAAAAAGTAGCTGGTCATCAAAAAATTGATGAGTATCTATTTGGGGCAGATTTTGCGGAGAAATGTAAATCGACAAAGTCAATGGAGAGCACGGCTAAGGAGTTGTTGAAGGCTACCATCAAAATTTCAAAAAACTTCCAGCGCCTATCTTTCAAGAAACGACTAAAACCGGAAGAAAGGAGGGGGGAGGAGTATCGCCGGTACAGACGAGCACCGAGGACAGACAAATCGAAATTCAACAGTCGTTGGAGCAGGCAGAAACGTTAGAGGTAGGATTTTATGGCGGTAGAATCAGTAGGTTTTTTGCAATGTGGCAAAATATAACCGCAGATAAAACTATTTTAAGTTGGGTACAAGGTTATAAAATACCTTTTACTCAACAACCCAGGCAATTGAAATTCCGCCCTACAAAACCTTCTCCTGAATTGTCTTCTTGCGTCAATGACTTATTAACAATAGGAGCCATTGAACGCAGTTTTCATTGTGAAGGGGAGATTTTATCTCCATATTTTTTACGAAAGAAGAAACACGGGAAAAACAGATTCATATTGAATTTAAAAGAACTTAATAAATATTTGGTTTGCCCACATTTCAAACTCGAGGACTACAGATCGGCAAAAAATTTGCTAACTGAGAACTGTTTTATGGGTAAAATAGACCTCAAAGATGCTTATTATTTTGTTTTGGTAGACAACGGTTTTCGAAAATATTTAAAATTTAAATATAATAACCGACTTTACCAATTTCGAGTTTTACCTATGGGGTTGGCGTTATCACCATACGTTTTCACAAAACTTTTCAAGCCAACAATCAATCATTTGAGATCAATAGGACACAAATCGGTTATTTACCTGGATGATTGGTTTCTCATGGGGGAAGATCGAGAAAAAATTTCTTCTAACATCACGGATTCCGTGAATTTGTTGACATCTCTGGGGTTTATTGTCAACAGAGAAAAAAGCGTATTGGAACCAATACAAACAATCGAATTTTTAGGTTTTAATTTTGAAAGCAAATCCATGACTATGTCTGTTCCAACTAAAAAATCCCAATCCATTTCTCAATTGTTGGAAGTTTTCCAGAAAAAACGCAAAGTGACAATAAGGTTTTTTGCAAAAATGATTGGGATGTTAGTGGCTGTATGCCCAGCCGTACCATATGGTTGGGTTCACATTAAACATTTCGAGAGGGAGAAATTTTTAGCCCTCAAAAAATCTAATGGTAGTTACGACAGAAAAATGAAAATTTCCCCTTTTTTGAAAACAGATTTTGTTTGGTGGTTGGAAAATGTACAGCATGCTAAAATGAATATAAAAACACCTAACTATGCTCTTACTATTTTCACCGATTCTTCCATTTCGGGGTGGGGAGCATATTGCACAGACAAAACAGCCCGAGGATTTTGGCAACCCGCAGAAAGTTCAAATCATATGAACTTGTTAGAACTCATGGCTGTCTTCAATGGTCTCAAATGTTTCGCAAAAAATTTCAAAAATTGTGACATTCTGTTAAGAGTCGATAATACCACATCGATTAGTTATTTGAACCGTACATCAACACAAAGGACAATGTGATAGCAGACAGAGAATCACGATTTACCAATGTTGAAACAGAGTATAGTATCAACTCTAGAGCTTTCACAAAAATCACAAAACAACTTGGGACCCCAGACATTGACTTATTTGCTTCCTATGTAAATAAAAAATGTAAAATATTTGTGTCATGGCACCCCGATCCTGAATCGCAAGTGGTCGATGCTTTCACATTGTCTTGGTCAAATGTCTATTTTTATGCTTTTCCGCCTTTCCCTCTTCTGCCTAACGTTATCAATAAAATAATATCTGATAAAGCTGTTGTTTTTCCACTTTGGAAAACACAACCTTGGTTCCCAAGACTGACAAGTCTCATTATATCAGAAATGGTAATTTTTGAGGCAAATAAAAATTTACTTCTGCCCCCTTTCAGGACACCACACCTTCTGTGGAAACAACTTTCCCTGGGGGCAGCAGTTTTGTCCGGGAAGCATATTTACGAAAGGGAATGCCAGAGTCAGCGGTAGACATTATAACGGCTTCTTGGAGCCCTTCCTCTATGAAGCAATATTCTTCAACATATAAAAAATGGTGGATTTTTTGTGGGCGCACAGATGTTTTTGAATCAGATTCTAACAAAGTAATAGAATTTTTAAAGCAGGAATATGACCTTGGGGCCAAGTACAATACCCTAAATACTCATAGATCTGCTCTGAAAACTGTATTACAATTTCAAGACGAAACCATGATCAACAGATTTCTCAAAGGAACTTTCAAAAAAAGACCAACATTCCCAAGATATAACGAAACTTGGGATCCAGGCCCTGTTCTTGATTATTCAGAAACACAAATACCATTGGAAACTCTATCTTTGGAGAAAATAACATAAACATTGGTAATATTGCTAGCTTTGACAACCGCGCAAAGAGTGCAAACCCTTTCGAAAATAAAACTTTCAAATATATCTATTTCGAATGAGAAAATTGAGATATATATACGGGATCTTCTCAAAACTTCGGCACCTAAAAGATGTCAACCAAAAATAACGTTGCCATATTTTCGAGAAAAACCAAACCTCTGTGTTGCATCAGTATTGAAAGCTTATTGGGAAAAAACACGAGAGCTCAGGGGTTCGGAAGATAGGTTAATAATAACCATCAGAAAACCGCACAAACCTGCAACAACTCAGACAATATCAAGGTGGATAAAATCTGGGTTAAAATTAAGTGGAATTGACACTGAAAATTTTAAAGGGCATAGTACACGACATGCGGCCACATCTGCCGGCCGCAAGGCAAGGCTTAAACATTGATGCTATTAAGAATGCAGCGGGTTGGTCGGAAAATTCTAACACATTCCACAAGTTTTATAATTTGCCCATTAGAGATGATACAACATTCGTTTCATGTTTGTTGAAATAATTTGTTACATTGATTCGAAAGTTGAAGGAAAAAAAGAAGAAAAAAAATGTTATCATAATTTATTTTTGTGTTTTTCTACAGACATGTTCACATGTTCAAGATCTGTTTGGAATTTTGTTGAAATGGAATTTTGGTGTTGGGAAAAATAAACAATTTATGTTGAAGACCTGTATCCTGATTTTGGTTATCCCAAACAGACCTAGCAAGATATTAAATACACTTTTTGATCGCGGGGCTCTAAACATCTACAGGGTGATATGATAGGACGTGGCCACTGATGTATAATTAGAGGTTAAACGACTTACCTTAAGGAAGTTCAATCCTCAATTATACAAAGTGGCCACGTCCGAGAATATAACCCCACCCACGCGGGTAACCCTAAAAACCTGGCGATCAAAAAGTACAACTCTCTCCAAACGTTATGACTAGTACTGGCAAGATACGCATAGAGGTGTGGGTTGGGGAGTCGAACAGCTTTGAACAACACGTACCGATCGACGGATAAACCGTACTACAGGGTGATATTCTCGGACGTGGCCACTTCGTATGATTGAGGATTGAACTTCCTTAAGGTAAGTCGTTTAACCTCTAATGAATATTTACTGAAGTTTTATCCCAACACCAAACTGCTATTTTTAACTCTTCGACACGTTTTTCAATCACCACGTGATCATCTTCAAAAGGAAGAAAAAATCAAATCTGCAAGCAAAATTCACCGAATTTAAACCCATTAGACATCTCTGCTAGATACCAGCCTCTTGTTTGTCTTAAATTAATTTCACAATATTGCCTTATTTACTGATTAGGTAAATGCGGAATTGAATTGGTTTGCTAATTATTAACATCATGTGATGACAAATAATAATTATTTTATCACGCTATTCAGTAAAGTATTAGGTATTGGCCCACCATCGTTATTCATAATTTTATTATGTTCACTAATTTCTAAGGTTTCATAGGAATCTCGATGCATGTTTTTTTATTTGCAAATTGAAGCGCATATTGGAAATAACTGTTTTTGCAGTTGATATGACTAGGATTGCTATTACGGAGTATCAGAAATACTTCACTATGCGGAACTGTAATTCATCAGATGCACATTCTTTAGCGTGAAGGAATAATATAAATGCCTGTGACATTGACACCGTATCATATTTTTCTAACTGAATCATTATCAATTTTACGACACTGTTGATCCGGGATTATCTTTTTTCTAGGGTCACAGTAATTTTTCAAAAAGTTCACCTGACATGATCTAATAATTATTTTATAAAATTCTGGTATTGATTTTATATATAATTGTCAGCCTATAATGCCCCCATGGCGGTAACTATTTTCCTGTTCAACTGCGATTTTATATGATTTTCTCTTGCTTCCTAATTCCTATCTTCTGATATCAAATTTTATTGCTCATTTCATCTATGTCTATGATTTCATCCAATAAATACCATTTCTTTGAAATGGTAGTGCTAACATTTTTATTCCTACTAGTTTTTTGAACCCAGACATGACAAGCGTCCTTATAAAAGGACGTCTGTTAAAGAGATCTACAATTGATATTTCTGGTAGTTCGAATCATTTCTCAGAGATAGGGCCGTGTGTATAAGAGCATGATTGCAGTGAATGCGAAAATTAGAACAAGTTCGTTGGTTTTGCCGGAGAGTACAAATAAATGATATGAATAAAATCGACAAAGTAGAAGTACCCTTCTCTCCAAATATTTCTACAAAGTGGAAAATATGAGGCAAAAATCTGACCGAAAACGACTACTCCCCTGGCTAATGCCACGACGGATATTGAACTATATCTGACAGATATTTGAGCAACGTTTCTCCTAAAAGACTCATTTGCAAGTGCTTATTGTAAATAAAGAAAATATCCTTAACTCGGCTGGGGATGACCACCTGCAGACATGATTCGAAGTTCCTGCCTCTCATCAGTGCAAGGGTAGATCCGACAACTTTGAGTTTTCTTGTCCCTGCAAAATGTATTATAATCTATTGTTTATCTAATAATTTCCTCTGGATGAAGCAGCGGTTAGTTGCATGTTGAGTTTTGGTCTAGACTGATTCAAAACGAGTTGTTGATAAAATGATGATCACTGAACTAACAGGTTTCTATAGATTACCTCGTATTCAAATATCATTTTATAGGCTTAAATAAAGGTATCATGAAAGGGTATGCGTCTACCACCAGGTGGGTTAGGTTTGCTTGTTCTATTCCGAAGTATTCCACATGTACGGAAAACTGCCATATGGCCCTGCATATATAGTATTTATGACCCATCATAAAAACGTTTTTTTTTCATTTCCACGAATGCAAGGATTTGCAAGACTTGGATGATAGACAAACTATTTCTTGCTATCTTTGTATATTTTGCTGGGTCAGATTGTCACATACTTGCATTCGGATACATCGTACTGACGATGACCAATCGTCTGCAATACGTGTATACGGTGCAAAGGGTAGGTCAGACAACTTTGAGTTTTCTTTTCCTTGCAAAATCTATTATAATCTATTTTGTATTTAATAATTTCCTCTGGATGAAGCAGCAGTTAGTTGCATTTTGAGTTTTGGTCTAGACTGATTCAAAACGAGTTGTTGATAAAATGTTGATCACTGAACTAACAGGTTTCTATAGATTACCTTGTATTCAAGTTTCATTTTACAGGCTTGAATGAAGGTATCATAAAAGGGTATGCGTTTACCATCAGGTGGGTTAAGTTTGCTTGTTCTATTCCGTAGTAATACACAGGCACGGAAAACTGTCATATGGCTCTGCATATAGAGTATTTATGACCTATCATAAAAATGTTTTTTTTTCATTTCCACGAATGCAAGGATTTGCAAAACTTGGATGAAAGACAAATTATTCCTTGCTATCCCTGTATATTTTGCTGGGTCAGATTGTCACATACTTGCATTCGGATACATAGTACTGACAACCAATCGTCTGCAACACGTGTATACGGTAACTTTTTCATCTGAGAGAAACCTTTTATCTCATTTTAATTTTTGCAATTTTCTTCACTACTCCATTTTCATGTTCATTTTTCTGATTTGTATTGTCACCTAGGTTGCTTTAACTGCCTCCGTGCTAACATTGCATTTGGCTAAACGGTGCTGACGATTGCTTTTCCATCTGAGGTAGACTCATTATCTCATTTTTATATTTCCCCTCACCATTATATTTGATTGTGAATTTTCCTGGCCGTTGTTTACTCTGGAACATCACAGTATTCCAACTCCTGTAATCGACTCCGTTTGTCTCTCATCCAAATGTTGCATTTTCTTGCTTGTCTGAAACACGTGTACATGGTTGCTTTTCCATCTGAGGCTTTTCCATAATTTCATAATATTTTTATGTAAATATAGTTTTCAACGTTAATTCAGATGAATATTCATTGGAGTTTCATCCCTTCAACACAAAACTACTGTTTTTAACTCCTCGACACGTTTTTCAATCATCAAGTGATCATCTTCAAGAGGAAGAATTGCACACAGAATTGTCCTTATTTATACCTATTAGACATCTCTGCTAGATATATACCTGCGACTTGTATGTCTTAAAATAATTTCACAATATTGCCTTATTTTCTAATTTGGTAAATGTTGAATTGAATGGATATGCTAATTATTAACATCAAGTGATAACAAATAATAATTATTTTATCAAGCTGTACAGTGAACTATAAGGTATTGGTCCACCATCGTTATTGATAATTTTATTATGTTCACTTATTTCCAAGCTTTCATAGGCATCTAGATGCTTGTTTTATTCATTTACAAATTAAAGCGCATCAACCCTTTAGGTTATTAGCGCAGACTAGATAACAAATGTATTGTATTTTTCTACATATCATGGTATAAGATCCTGTTGTGAAGGTTTATATGGGGCAGATAAGACATAAGGTTTTCAGTGTGGCAGTTTTCTCCTAGGATGTTGTGAAATTCTCTTGGTAGATGGGAAGTTTCCCTCGAATCTGCATATATGTTGCACTCTGTAAGCACGTGCTTTACTGTTAAGATTGTTTGGCAGCTGTCACATTTTCGTTGTTTGGTGCGGAGCATGAGATATTCATGTGAGAACCTTGTATGCCCAATTCGAAGACGGAATAATCTAGTTTGGTGTTTTCTATTGCTCGAGATGTGCCCCCACGGTTTCACGGTTTGTTTGTAGATGCCTGTTGTATAACTGATCTTAATGAACTAAAGTCTATGGAATAGTTTTGTTGGAAAACATGATGTGCAACTGCTCTTTTTTCTGTTCCTCCGTATTTAAGATGTGCTAAGTGTTCTTTATAGCATACTTCAATAGATTTTTGATCTGTCTATAATATTTTGTATCGCAGTCCATACATTCAATTTCGTAGATTCCAGACTTTTCCGAATTCTTGACTATGTGTTTTGGGTTACCCTAAAGGCTCTGTGGTACCTGATTTGTTTTAAATACCACCCTCATACCTAATTCCTCAAAAATCTTCGCAAAGTCCTTCGTGTAATGGTGGTATGGAACTGAGATATATTTGTCTTGGTTTTTATCATTTCCAAAAGTCAAGATTCCGATCATTCTTAACCTTAACTTTTTCTTTCGCATATAATATTATTTATAATACCCCTCGAGAAACCCTAACTAGCTGCTATCTTGAATAGACACAATGAATTTATGCTACTCATTTCTTCGAAACAACCTTGACATTTCTCACAATATTCCTCTGGCGCCCACTTTCTCAGCAATTCCTCGAGCTCAACGGGTTTCTGCGACGCCGATGTTTCCATTCTGTGAGTGATCAAGTAATGCACTGAATAGTATGTATTATTGTAACTTCAAACAATAGCTTCCTTCATTCTTCTAAGTATCGAAGCTTTGCAGTATAATAAGAATAATTTATCTTTCTATTTCTGTAAACTAATGACTCTGCCGACAAAATCACACCACATGAAAAAACTATAACAAACTGCAAAAACTATGGAATAGGACTGAGAGCAAACGGAATATGATATATGTGCTTCAAAACTCGTGTGCTCCTTACGACTGTGACCGTTACTTTCCGATTCGGCTTCGTTCGCCTACGATTTATTCGATTAATTGTGTGATTATTATTCTGTGGGAATAAATATTGGTCTGCTCGTAAGAATATAAACCAAATCTCAATAGGAACGAATCTATCAGTTCGACATTAATATATATATGTTTTGACAAATATATTATTAATATTGAAAAATTTCTTACTGCGCCTAAATATTACCATATACTTCCGTTGATTATATCAAATCTATTTAACAAAGATTATCCTGTTGGAAATATGCTTTCTTATGAATAAAGAAACATTCCTAAGAAATACTGAACTCATGAATTGTTTATAGAGGAGCTGTGCGTATTCTACGTATTTATGATCAACAGATTATCATAGGGACGACTACCATTTGTTTCTGTCCATCATACGTCGACAAATACATTTGAATTTGCATAATTATTTTTAAATCAAATGGGTTGGTGAGGATTGATCGAACAGGTAATATTTTTTTTGAAATATATGAGAGTTTCCCTTTTGAATCTACTGTAATTTTTAACACTTGAAATTGTTATAACTGTTCCGTCTTCACCTCACGTTGTATATATATATGTAATTATTTGTTGATTATTTGATTATTTGTCTATTTTGTCCCTTCGAATATATCGCGAATATGACTGTGTTTTCCCACTTTTACTGGACTATTATTTGATCGCGCATCCCGGGCCTCGGTAGTGAAAACACTAGCAGAAAAATGCGAGCTCCCGTTCGTCACTCCGAATACGGTGTACCTGTGCTCTATGATTTTGGATGATCTCTTACCCGACTCGAGTCTCTGGAGGAAGTAAAATAACCAAGGTAAGAAAACCACACTCTCAACAAACCCTTGTTTTACAGTCTACTAAAATATCGAATCGGAAACATGGTCCTTCGAGCCGGATTATCGTGTTTTCAAATCGAAATTACCGTGGTTGATTTATTTTTTCTCTAAGAAGATTCAAATATTCTCAAGTCAACACAAATAATCCCATTACATTTTTCAATTTGTGGTTTTCATTTGGTTGCAACTCTCTACAAGCGCTCTCATTGATTCATATCAATATAAATTGATATTAGTGTCCACAATCGATTTTTTGTTGCTCCACAAAAAACGGAAACTCTTATCAGCGGATCGGGCAGGATGGTCGAATTTAGTGTCGATCTGCATAGAAATAATATTGAATATATTTGTTAAAAATTAATTTTCTTGGGATAATCGCTAATTTGTCTTCGTGTGATTTTAGTTCTTCACATTATGTTTGTTCTCAATAGAAAAATAAAAGTCACAAGGGGGTTCTGAGTGCTCAATAAGGTTGTTTATGCTCATTAGAAAGTTGAAGTTGAAATACTCTATATATACGAGGCCATTATAAGATACAACTACATTATTTATTTCGAAACTTTTCAACTTTATTCTTGGAATTCATTGATTTCTCTGGCATGGCGGCGGCGAATAAGATAAAACAGTCCAAAGCAATGCAACAAATAAACATTGATCGGATGAGTGATTTGGCAGCAATGGCTGCTGCTGCAAAAACTGCTCCTGACCTTCATTCACTCTTCAAAGCTCGTTTTTCTCATTTAGAAGATATTTATCAAGAATTCGAAAGTAAAAACTCTATCCTCGTTCCGTTACTCATAGCAGCTGATAATAATGATGATTTCAAAGCAGTGTCTCGAGACTTTTATCAGGATTATTAATAATAATAATAATAATAATAATAATAGGTCTTTATTTCCCACATATACAAAAAAAAAAGAAAAACAAGAATAAAAAATTATATGGGAAAACGCCGAAGATCAGCTGGTTTTATGAACATGAAGTACATGAGATCTCTGTTATTATTCTTGAGCATGGAAAAAAATTGTTTCCAGTTCTATGAAGAATGCCAAATAAACAAATAAAACAAATAGAAAAAAAAACAAAAAATCTCCTAACAATTCGTTGACGAAATGAACAGATTCCGCATTATCCAGTAACAAATATAATATGAGTACCAACTAAATTCCATCAATATAATAGCCTCAAATATGTCTCCTAATTTATATTCATTTGTTCGTTGAGTAGATATTTCTCCAGGTGCTTTTTAAACAAACTGTTATTTAATTTTTTTATATTTCCTGGAATAGAGTTATATACTAGGGAAACTTGATAAGAAAAAGACTGCCTGAAAGTATCAGTTCTGTGAAAGGGTGGTGTAACAGTCCCTTTGTATCTGATATTGATGTTGTGAACATCCTCACGAAAGGAAATTTTTCGTGACAGATATTTTGGTATCTTGGAAGTAACAATTTTATGGAATAGACACGCTGAATGAAGTAATTGCCTTCTCTGCATATTCAACTACCCAATCTCACTCAGTTTGTGCGAAATGTGTTGACCCCTCCTCCATATATCAGTCTCAAACATGAGTTCTGCATGACTTGTATACGACGCTTATCTTCGTAATCCAAACAAGGACTATAAATACTATCACAATAGTTGAACCTAGAAAGTACCAATGAATCACACAAAATAGCTCTCACTTTCTGACTCAAATACTGTCTAATGCTGAATATAAGTTTCAAGTTCATGAAGGCTAAACGACGAGCATTTCTTATATGCGATTTAAATCGTAAGTCGTCATCGAATATCAGGCCCAAATTTCTGGCACTCCTAACAGGTAATATTTCATTGTTCCCGACCTTCAACTTCACTTGATCAACTAGTAGGTTTCTGTGGTTACGAGGACCGAATAATAAAACCGAAGAATTTTCTGCGTTGACCTTCAATGAGTGGTTTTGAGACGTAGTTATGAGAGAGGATAGATCTTCAGTAATTTTGTCAGTAGCAGCATCAATGTCATCGGGCAGAAAAGATAGGTGAAGTTGCGTATCGTCTGCGTAAAAATTGATGTTACAATGGTTCACCGAATTTTCGAAGTCGCAAGTGTACAAAGCAAACAGGAGAGGCCCCAAAATAGATCCCTGTGGGACACCACTAGATACTTCCAGTGGGTATGACAGATTGTTACCTAGTTTGACTTTCTGACTTCTACCATAAAGATATTTTCTGAAGAAAGAAAGTGTTTCATCGCATACACCAATAAATTTCAGTTTATTCAACAGTAAAGAATAGTCTAGGATATCGAAGGCCTTTGAGAAGTCTAGCAATATCAAGAGTGTAGCCATTTTTTTATCGATATCTCTCAAGATATCATCAGTGATATTCAATAAACATGTTTTACAACTGAATCTTTTTCGAAATCCAGATTGGCTATCAGGTAATATGTTGAACTCTGAAACGTATTCCGTCAACTGTGTGTCTACTTCCCGTTCTAAAACTTTAGATAGGTTGGCAATATACCTATCGGTCGAAGGTCTTTAAATTCACTTACAGTGTTCTTTTTTGGTAAAGGCTGCACAAGTGATTTCTTCCACATCTGCGGAAATATATTAGTAGTAAGGCATACGTTTATAATATGATTAATGCAGGGCAACAGGAATGGGCAGCACATGAGTAACACTTTCAAGTTTACACCGTCTGACCCTAAAGCATTCGATTTCATATTATAAAGAGTTTTTTGAGTTCCATCTACTGTAACAGGATGAAATCGAAATTGTTCGGCATTTTCATGCCTACCATTATAATAGTATTCAATTAGGTTTTGATCGGCAGGGGCAGCAGATATTCCACTCACAAAGTATTCATTCAATGCATCAACATTTGTCAGATGCTCAGGTATATTTGGACGTTTTTTTGTATTCCCAAATAATGGAGGTCTTTTCATATTTTGCCTACCCCTTTTTGTCTTAAAATGAACTCAAAATATGATTTTTCTTCATTTCGACAGGCTACAGTTGTGAAGTTTCTTATTGTTTTATAATATTCATGGTGAGCCAGTACTTTTGTTTTTCGCCACCTCACTCGAGCTTTATCTCGTAGAGTAATCAATAATTTAATATTGTCCGTAATCCATGGAGCATATGGTTTAGTAACACGTATGGTCCGTAGGGGTGCATATTTGTTAAGAATGAATAATATATTGTCATTCAGAAAAGTAAATTTTTCGTCAATGTTATCAGTATCAAAAATGGAATGGAATGGGATTAGTGATAGGTCATTGTAAAAACTTTCCTGTTCAAAATTTCGAAAATCTCTTATGGTTTTATAAATTGGCGCACTTGAGTCATCAGGAAGGTCCAAATCCACGTAAGTTAACTCATGATCTGATATATGGGATACGGATACAACTTCCACGGTTTTTGAAATATCGCTATTTTTAGTTGTAACAATTAGATCAATAAGTGATATTGAAGAAACAGTTATCCTAGTCGGCCTGTCTATCAGTTGAGCAAGTCCTAATCCCTCAAGCATATCATTCAATCTAATGCTGTTTGGAGAATCATATTTCAGCATGTCGATATTGAAGTCGCCCAAAATGAATATATCGTCATATTTAGGAATCAATGCTAAAATATCGTTTTCTGGTATGTTTAGGAATTCGATAGCAGAATAGTCGGGGGGGCTTGTAGACAACTCCCAGAGCGATATTTCGCTTTGATATTTCAATATTTATCCAGAGTTGCTCCAAGTCACTTTCCATTCGATTTGGGTCGAATGATAACTCATTTTTGATAAATATACCGACTCCACCCCCTCTACCTCTCTGGCGATCCTTTCTCAAAAAGTCATAACCATTAATATTACATATATCATTATCGACAGAATCACTTAACCAAGTTTCACTCAGACAAAGAATTGCCATTTTTTGCAAGATTAAAAGATCTCTCAAACGTGGTAATTTTGGTATTAACGATCTGACATTCAAATGACCAATTCTGATAGGAGTTATCATATTGCTCGAGTTATTTATTCTAACAGATATATAACAAATAAGATACGCATCAAGTTACAGTTATTAAAAGGTAAATGAAGAAATATAATGAAATAATTATGATTAAAGTTCCCAATGAAAAAATATCACTAAAAACGCTCCTTGATGATGACCTAAAAAGTCTGAATGATTTAGACGCCCTACTTCTATCGTTGTCCGCCAAGTCTTCAGCAGCTCTCTTCTTGAGTTTGTCTTCCCTGTCAGTACCAGACTCGCTTCCTATTGTTTCCTCTGAATTAGCTCTCACCAGTCTACTTTACAGTTCTTCGTGAGTATAAGTGACGCCATCTATCATGAGAGAATTACCTTTAATCTTTGCCTCATGACCATTCGATCTAGCGAGCTTCTGCTGTGAAACCAAATATTTCTTTATTTGATAATCTTCGTGTATATAATCTGGTGCAATGAACAGTCCAGTACCTTTTAATTTTTCAGCTTTACTTAGTACTTCTGATTTAGTAGTATTGTTCAAGAACTCGATGACAACTGGCCGTGTTTTATTTTTATCAGCTTTACCCAATCTGAATGTATCCCTTATTTCTGTTCCACCGATGTCAATCTCCAGTTTTGATTGAAACAAAGACGTAACAATTCTGTAAATATCACTGTTATTTTCTTCCAATCCATAAATTATCAGATTATATTTTTTCAGTTTCTTTTCCGTGGCATGTACTCTCGAAGTTAGTTTATGGTTTTTCTCTTTCAGAAGGTTTTCTTTTCTGAGCTCATTCAGTTCAACTGCAACTTGTGATTTAAATTTTTGCATATCATTACAGTGCCAAAGCAACTTATTCTCTATTGTTCGAGTCACGCATTGATTTGAATACTTCCAGTGTTCCGGTTTCTAGTCACGTGAAACTCCCAAAAATTGAACTTGTAAAATTTAATGGTAACTTGAAGCACTGGAAAACATTCATTGATATGTTCAAAAGTTTGGTACATAATAATCAGTCGTTGACAGATATCGAGAGGTTCAATTATCTCCTTGCTTCTCTATCTGGTCAAATGTAATCCAGACACGGACGCAAATTATATTGTTGCTTACGAGTCTCTCGTAAAACGGTTTGATAATAAACGCCTTCTAGCCACTACTAATTATCTCGAATTGGAAAATGCTACAAGTATTCCTGATAATCGTGTAACCTCTCAAAATATGCGGAAGTTATTAGATACATTCACCGAAAACACTGCAGCGTTGAAAAACTGATCAATGGAGTTTTTTACTTTTCAACATGCTCCTTCGACCTCTAGATTCCAATTCAGTATCTCGATTTGAAATTCATCATGGCTCCAATGATATTCCCACGTTTGATGCTCTTCAAGATTTTGTCATGCAACAATGCTGTGCTTTGGACAGGGCTACTGATTGTACAAAAAGGTTCCTAAAGGTTAGCGATAACACACGACCTCCTCCTCCTCCTTCATTTTTTTCTCCGAGGCGATCTTTTCATAATCAAGTGAAATCATTTGCCTGTTCCGTCTGTCATGCTAATTATCTTATTTACAGATGTCCTTAATTTTTGTCAATGAATGCTAGAGACCGATATAATATGGTAAAAACGCAAAACTGGTGTGTGAATTGTCTTGGGTCTCGACATGTAATCAGAGATTGTTCTTCTAAGTCACATTGTCTAACAAGTGGACAGTGTCACCATACTCTCTTGCATTTCCATGACGTCCCTGCCTCCTCTGACCGAAATCTTCAACTACCAACGCCCCCCTCAGAGGGATCCTCTTTTAATCGTTTCCCGGCCGCAAATGCACTCCTGAACGTTCAAACGTCCTCTCATACTGATCGACGGGAGCAAACTTCTCATTTTCCAGAGTTGCTGCCACTCCCAATATGACCGTCTTGTTGTCCACCGCACTCATTGAAGTTCTGGAAGCCAGCGGATCCTATCAAAAGGTTCGGGCATTGATAGATACCGGTTCTCAAATAAGTATCATCAGTCAAAAATGTTGCAATCGACTTGGATTATATTTTCTCATAACCCAAGCCGATATTCATTTTGTGGATGCGCTCTTGGACCGGGTATCATCATTTGCGACGATCCAACGTATAAAAGCGTATGTGAGTCGTTTCATTGATAATTGTCGCCTTCCTCGTGCTCAACGGAACTTGTCTTATCTCACTTATCAGGAACTCCACCAAGCTTCTCTCTCAGTAGTAAGACACGTTCAGGGTTCAGACTTCCATTCTGAAATTTCTTGTCTTACCTCAGGGAAGCTTCTGAGTAAATCTCCACATAAATTGAATTATTTTCTTGATGGAACTGGTATTTTGAGGGTGGGTGGCCGTTTGGTTCACTCTCAACTATCATATGATCAGCGACATCCCTGTTTATTGCCCAGCCATCACCGTCTTACGGAATTGATCGTAGAGAATACTCATCGGCGGTATCTTCACCCGGGGTTTCAAACCCTCCATTTTCTCCTCCTTCAACAGTACTAGATACTTTCCGCTAAACGAGTCATTCGAAAAATTATCTCCAAATGTTTGATTTGCTGGAAACAAAATCCAGTTACTGTCCAGCCTCCTATGGGTAACCTCCCCTCTCTAAGGATTTCTCAGATAAAGGCTTTCTCCGTCTTTGGTGTCGACTTCGCAGGACCTTATAAGATTTCGCTTGGCCGATATCGCAGGTCTAAAACACACAAGTCTTATATTTGTCTTTTTGTCTGTTTCTGGAGTTCGCCACCGATTTGTCTACGGACACCTTCCTAGAGGCGCTGAAGCGCTTAACTTCTAGACTTGACCGAGCCACAAAAATAATGAGTGACAATGATACCAATTTTGTAGGAGCTTCTCGGGTTCTTAAACTCATGCAGGATGGATGCAGCTCATCAGGAGCTCATCAACTGGGAGTTTATTCCTCCCTCCAGTCCCCATTTCGGAGGATTGTAGGAGGCAGGAGGCGTAATATCCGTCAAATCTCATTTGTCCAGGGTGGTCGGTGACCAGATATTAACCTACAAAGAGTTTAATACTTTCGTCGTCCAGATCGAAGCCGTTTTGAATTCCAGACCAATCTGTCCTATCAGCTCAGATCCAAATGATTTATCCGCCCTAACTCCTGGTCATTCTTTGACTCTAGAGCCGTTAAATTCTCCCCCCGATGAAAATTTAATCTCGTTAAACTTAAACACACTGAGCAGGTGGCAGATGGTTCAGCGTCTGGTTCAGGATTCATGGTCTTGTTGGAATCGAGAGTACCTACACACTCTATTTCAGCGGCATAAATGGACTGAACCCAATGCAAATCTTAACATCGGCATCCTAGTTCTCGTAAAAAATGACAATCTACCTCCCTCATGTTGGCAGCTTGGCCGAATAATTGAACTACATCCCGGAGCCGACGGTGTTGTGAGAGTTGGTACTTTGAAAAATCCCTAAGGTGTCTTAAAACGCTCAGTGGTGAAGGTCTGTCCTTTACCCCTCAGCGACCCCGTCGTAACTTGAAATACTATTGCATTTTGGTGGGCGGTTATGTTCCGTCTTCACCTCACGTTGTAAATATATATGTAATTATTTGTTGTTTATTTGATTATTTGTCCCTTCGAATATATCGCGAATATGACTGTGTTTTTCCACTTTTACTGGACTATGATTTGATCGCGCATCTCGGGCCTCGGTAGTGAAAACAGTAGCAGAAAAATGCGGGCTCTCTCTCGTTCGTCACTCCGAATACGGTGTACCTGTGCTCTATGATTTTGGATGATCTCTTACCCGACTCGAGTCTCTGGAGGAAGTAAAATAACCAAGATAAGGAAATCACAGTCTCGACAAACCCTTTTTTTACAGTCTACTAAAATATCGAATCGGAAACAATAACCTTCAAGTTATAATTGAATATTCAATCAGTTAGTGATTTTGAACGTTTTACAGAGTGAAATTGTATAGTTCATCATAATGGGCAGGAAGTCTTCGAGCATCTAGTAGTAGTAGTAGTAGTTCTTTGGGGAGGCCGCTACCGCAGCCAGGCAAGTAGGCCCTCATGGACCCTTTTTGCCATCCCCTGTTCTCCACTTATCTACGTTCATCCTCCTAATTTTCCTTTTCGACCCTTTGTGACCTCCTAATGAAGGTCAGTATGTCCGACCATTCCAAATTGATTAGTTCCTCTTGTTGGAGTTTGTCAACTCCGAAGGTTCCAAATCTTAGCCTCCCGTATGCCTCACACTCGCCGAGGAATTGAGATGAAGTTTCTTCATCTTCTTCGCATTTTTGGCAAGTGGGACTGTCTTCTATGCCTATGAGTGATAGGTGTCTGCCTAACTTGTTGTGTCCTGTTAGTATTCTTATAAGGAGGCGTAGCGCTTGGCGATTTCTGCCTAAGAGCCATGTCGTCCTTGACTTATTGGAGCCGGCCACGAAGTCTTTTGACTGCCTGCAGCCGGTGTTATCCCTCCAAAGTTTATTCAGCTCTTCTTCTGCCCACTCGTCGAGGGCTGAAGAAGTTTGGCTTCTTGCGATGCCTAGTAAGGCTCGTTTCCGCGCACCCCTTTGTGTCCCGGGACCCATACCAGCTGAACTTCCTTCGTTTCAGCTAGCTTCTCGAGCGCATCTCCACATTCCTGTACAAACGCTGAGCTTGGTTTAGGATGGCAGACGGCTCTGAGCGCTGCCTGACTATCCGAACAGATATAAATTCTCTGTTCGGATCCATCTTTCACCTCTTCTCTCATAGCTACGGATAGGATGGCGAACACTTCAGCTTGAAAAACTGTTGTATATCTGCCCAAAGCGTAGCTCTCTCCTACTTCTCTTCCCTCCAGGTAGATTCCGGCACCCGAAGCCTGTTTGTCAGTTAGACGCGAACCGTCCGTATAACATATTAGGCTTCCTGTGCTAAACTCCACCGTGTTTCCTTCCCATTGTTCTCTGCTCGGAATAGTAAGCGTAAACTCTCTATTCCATCGCAGTCTGTCTTGTGCGCTTTTCACTCTGAAGGCAGAGATAGGGATCTCCTGTTCCGCCCACTTCGCGATTTCCGCATGACCTATCATCGCTCCTTCGTTCACCCAGACTCCCGAGTCTCGCATCCTCAAATGGGCTGCCATTGTCTCCTTCTTGATCCAGACTGGAAGCGGTGGCAGCCTCAGCAGTACCTCCAACACTGTGGTTGGAGTCGTTCTCATTGCGCCCGTTATTACCAAACAGGCCAACCTCTGAACCTTGGTGAGTTTTCGGCCTATTGTGCTACCCTGTGCGCCTGGCCACCACACGGCTGACCCATAATGGATCTTTGGTCTTACGACTGCCGTGTACAGCCAGCGCATGATCTCTGGATTGGTGCCCCAATTACTTCCTACAATTCTCCGCAGTTGCCATAGGATTGCTACCGACTTTTGAATAACCCTGTCTACGTGCGGTCTCCATGAAAGTTTGGAGTCCAGGACCACCCCCAGGTATTTGAACTGCTGAACTAGCTCCAGCTCTTGCCCAAACATGATAGGTGGCCTGAATCCATCTTTTTTCCTCCGTTTAGTGAACAGGATCATCTCTGTTTTTGTCGGGTTCACTGAGAGTCCTGCATCACCATCTCTCAATTATTCTGCAGGCAGCCTGCATACGGTCGCAGACGACTCCGATGAATCGTCCGCTGATTAGGACAACTCCATCGTCCGCGTATGCCTGCGCATCGAAACCTTCATCTGTGAGTTTACCCAGGAGTTCATCCATTACTAGGCACCACAGATGGGGAGAGAGGCAGCTCCCCTGAGGGCAGCCCCCCCCCACCTCGGATTCCAGTCTGATGTCTCCTCGGGATACCTCGACCTTTCTTCTCGTAAGCGACGATACAACCCAGCTGACCATTGAGTGAGGCGTTCCTCTGGCCCTTAGTGCTGCCTCTATTGTCGCTGTTTTTGCCTTGTCAAATGCGCCTTCCACATCGAAAAATACTCCTAATGTTACCTCTTTAAACCTTACTGTCCTTTCGATCCTTCGCACTACAGCGTGGAGGGCCGATTCAGTCGACCTTCCCTTTCTGTATGCGTGCTGGTTTCTGTGGAAAGGGATCACCCTTAGGGGCCCCTCCATCAGGAATACTGGACCGGAATATCCTTCCCAAGATTGGGAGAAGAAGTTCCGGGCCCCTCTGTAGCATTGCCGGGAAAATTCCGTCGGGTCCTGCTGCCTTATATGGGTTGAACTCGTTCACTGCCCAGGCTATGGCATCAGACGTAACGACCCTCTCTGCCAGCTGCCAGTCCCCGTGGGGGACCTGCTGTGTTGGCAGAGCCCGTTGGTCGTCCCCGACACCACCCGGGAAGTGTACTTCCAGCAGATATCTGAGCGAATCTTCGGAGGAAATTGTCCATGTCCCATCTGGTTTCTTCAAGGTTGTTATGGAACCTTCTGTCTCGTTGCTCAGAATTCTCATGAGCCTTGCGGATTCCGTTAGCGAATTGATTTCCCCACAGTAAGACCTCCAGCTAGCTCTTTTGCTTTTCCTTAGCTCCTTCTTAAATTCCCTTCTCGCGGTTTTGTAGTTTTCCCACGCATTCTCGTTGCCATCCTTAATGGCCTTGTTATGAGCCTTTCTGGTTACTTTTCTCAGGCCCTTCAGCGACTGGTTCCACCAGCGATCCCGGCGCTTTGGGGCCGTTCTCAAAGGACATGCTTCTTCAAATGCCTTGGTCATTGTTTTTCCTAGTTCTTCTACTTCCTGATCTAGTTGTTCCTCCGAGAAAATCTCTGCCTGATCCCTTGACAGCCCTGAGAGACCTTCTAGGAAGGTGTCCCAGTTGGTTGCTCTAGGGTTTCGGCGTTGAGGAACAGCCTCTGCTTCAGCGTAGACATCAAACCTTATCATTCGGTGATCTGACATCGATATGTCTGCCGATACTCTCCAATTTGTTATATCACCTAATATATCTCTCGTTGCCAATGTAACGTCAATCACTTCCTGTCGGATACGATTGATGAACGTTGGTTCCGTCCCCCTGTTCAATATCTCCAAACTGGTCGTTGCTAGGTATTCAAGTAGTGCTTCCCCACGCGCATTGACATCCGTGCTGCCCCACATCGTGTTATATGCGAGTTGGCGTCGCACCCCAATATCATGCGTAAACCATTTTCCTTACTATACCTTACTATCTTCAATAATTCCTCAGTAGGAGGCAAGCGCGCATCATCGTATGGTAGATACACGCTTCCTACTATTACCCTATGTTTGATTCCTCTTACCTTGATTTCTAAGACGGCAACTGTAGCGTCCCTGGTCCCCAGCTGCGGTACATGGACCACTTCGAGGTCTCTGGACGCCAGGATCGCCGTTCTTGGTGCTTCCTCTCCGTCTGCCTTGCCTACGATTAGCTGGTAGCCGCTGCCTCTCAAACCCCTCACCTTCTTTCTGTAAACGTATGGTTCCTGTATTAAAACTATCTCAGACTCACCAGTTAGGATGCTTTCCAGTTCCCCGGTTGCAACCATACTGTGCTGCGGGTTGATTTGACCTACCTTCAACTTCGCCATTGCGCCCTCTCATTTGGATTGGGGTGGTCCCTTCCCTGTCTTATCCGAGGGACCGCCGCTCTGCCTGGAGAAGCCTGGCTTGTACCCTGGCGACACTCTGCGTACCGTCAGGGTAACTAGCTCGTAATAGAGCATCATGCCTTGCTCCTCCAAGGCCTGGGCGGTCTCTTGGCTAACCATGAAGGTTAGGAACCACCCTCCTGCCTCTCCTGCCGTTTCCAGGTGCCTCCACCTCTCCACGTTCAGAGAACGGTTCTGGAGGCTTAGCACCCGCGTCAACCTCGGGAGGTCCACTTCTTGGCCCCTTAACCAGAAGCCGATCCTTACCGGCCACGGAGCGTCCGCTGAGGGCACCGCCCTGAATGTGACGCCCGCTATGACCGGTGCAGTCCAGCCACCGAGGAGCCACTCTAGCGACGTTGGGTTTTGGATGGTTATTAAAAACCACCCTGGTTCAACGACGCCGGAGTTCCTGAAGCGCAGTTCCGGGCCTCGGGGTCCCCCTTCAGGGCCCTCCATAGTCCGGAGCATCTGCTCTATCAGGTTGCTCCTGATGGCTTCGCTCTCTTCTGGGAGGACGGTGCCGTCCTCCCGATCGCTTCTGATCGAGCATCTAACTATCACAAAGAACACTCTTGATATATGAATTTGGTAACTATTTGTTTGCATTATTACATTCAGTTGAATTTTAAATTTTTCACCCAAAAGTATGTCAGCATTTGCACATCATTTGGAGAGAAATACTTCTGATACCATTCCGTGTACAATAAAAGTCTCACTTTTCAACATAGACTTGTTCAAATTGAAATCCATACAAAAATTATTTTGCTATCTAGTTATGGATTTTTGTAAACTCATTGCTTATTTTACAAGTACTTACTACAATAATAGCGCGCTACAAAAATAACGAAATTACTACCGGTACACGCAAAGAAAAAAACTGTAAATATTACCATAAGTACAAAGTTAGTTTCACTTGTATACACAGTGTATATATGGACAGACATTATTCTTCCCAATGAACTTCACTGTTCAGTACATGTAAAATTATTCAATGTACAGTGCATCCCATTTTGGGTGAGACAGCCAGGTTTATCGCTTGTTATTTAAGATAGAGCCTTGCTGTTTTCACGTTCCTGTCCTTTTTTTTTGTGAAACTCAAGTTGGCCTAATCAGATTTTGCATAACTGTTTCCGTTTATGAGATACAGGGTGATTTTGGAAATTGATACTTTTCGGACCCCTTCTTTATCTCCGAAGTTATTAGAAATAATGCTGAGCTAAAAACTACATCTGATACAGAATTATGCGTAGAATCCAGTGGCGTACTTATTTTTTTTTTCGGGGTATGGTTTTGAAGATACGACGCAAACCTCTATTTTTTCAATGGAACACCCTGTATTTTATTACTTCGTTGAATTCGCTATTTTTTTCCATTCAAAATTATGTATAACACTATATAGGTAGGATGTTCAGAAATGCTAAAAAACACTAAAATATCACATAATGATAATTTTTCGTTAGTAAGCAATGGATTTTCCAAGTTTCAATAAGAGGATTATTACTTTTGATTATTAACATTAGTAGGTCATGGATGATACGAACATCCTTGTTGTTATTATGGCTACTATGCATTTGGAAGCATTGTTTTATCAAATAGGCATTGAAGAGAAAAAAAAACAAATCTGATCTAGCTGTCATCGCTACGAATTATTATTGTGTTTCATCGTGTTTGGGTTTGAAGGAATATTGAGTATTGTAGAAATAATTGTTTGTGAATTTGTTGATTGAGAACTGATAATGGCTGGAAGAGATTTGGTTTTTCAAAACAATGAAAAATATGACATTATATAATGAATCAATCCAATGAAAACGTTGGCGAAGCTTTGGAACTTTATTTGAACAGGTATGACGTCGAGAATTTTACCACAAGACATTTCCTCACATCGTGATTTAAAAACTTTCAGATATCCTGAGAGGCATCAACCTAGTCGAGCAACTATATTCAGACTAAAGTATAATTTACTGAATTATGGTGCATATTCTAAACCTCGACCCAAGGTATATAATAAAGAGAATCAAGAAGTAGATGAAATAAATGTGTTAGCTAGCGTTCATGCCTATCATCAGACTTGTGCAAAATTAGAGAATGATACTGCTATTTCCAGATCACGGGTACACAGAATTTTAAAAAAGTATAAGTTAAAACCCTACAAAGTCAATATTGTCCAACACTTATATCCTGGTGATGCAGCAAGACGTGTGAATTTCTGCAATTGGTTTTTGAACCATGCTCGGAGAGACGTTGATTTCGCAAAAAAAGTTATTTGGTCAGACGAATCACATATAAGCAGTGCTGGTATATTTAACAGGCAAAATACAAGGCATTGGTATGATGAAAACCAGCACTTGATTTTTGAACGACAACAACAGGGTAGATTTGGTTTTAATGTGGCATGTTTCATATTGGGGACAAAAATCATATACCGCATTTTTGAAGGATCTCTTACCGCAACTAGGTACTTGACAATTTTAGAAGACGTGTTACCGGAACTACTGGAAGATGTTCCCCTCGCCTTTCTTCATTCCATACATTTCCAACAGGACGGCGCCCCTGCCCATAATTCAAGATTGATCGGGCGGTTTTTAGAAAATAATTTTCAGGGTTGTTGGATTGGAACTCATGGACCCATCAGGTGGCCTCCAAGGTCACCTGATCTGTCTATATTAGACTTTTTCTTGTGGGGCTATTTGAAAAATAAAATATACAGTAACAGACACAACAGTCCCGAAGAACTTCGTGCATCAACAGCGGCAGCTTTCCGAAATTTACAAAACCGCCCTTTTATAATATTAAATGCACTCAGGCGAATTGAAAAAGTTTGTCAATTATGTATTAGGGAAAATGGACAGCAATTTGAACAGTTTAATCAGTAAGATATTATGTAACGTTGAAAATTTTTATTAATGATAAATATTTTATTGGGTATTTCTTTTGTATCTAATTTGTATTATGAATTGTTATATTATTTATTTTTTGCTATTAGGTAGGTACCTACGTTTTGTTTTTCGTGTTAGTGTATTATCTTTATTTGCTTACTCTCCTATAAAAAAAACACGAATGAAAATTATTCAATTAATTCTTCTTTTATATGGGAAATCCATGGCCCACTAACAAAACATTATCATTAAGTGATGTTTTAGTGTTTTATAGCATTTCTGAACATCCTACCTATATAGTGTTATACATAATTTTGAAGGGAAAAAAATAGCGAATTCAACGAAGTAATAAAATACAGGGTGTTCCATTGAAAAAAATATAGGTTTGCGTCGTATCTTCAAAACCATACCCCGAAAAGAAAAAATAAGTACGCCACTGGATTCTACGCAGAATTCTGTATCAGATGTAGTTTTTAGCTCAGCATTATTTCTAATAACTTCGGAGATAAAGAAGGGGTCCGAAAAGTATCAATTTCCAAAATCGCCCTGTATCTCATAAACGGAAACAGTTATGCAAAATCTGATAAGGCCAACTTGAGTTTCACAAAAAAAAGGACAGGAACGTGAAAACCGCAAGGCTCTATCTTAAATAACAAGCGACAAACCTGGCTGTCTCACCCAAAATGGGATGCACTGTACTGTCACATAATAACATAATAGTCAACTTCATCATGAACAGGGTTTATAAACTGCCGTTTATACTTTTTCGTGGGTACTATGAAGAGTAGTAGATTGAACAAGGTGAGAACAGCACTTCTTTCTTGTATTTGATACTGCACCTGATCACTGAGCATTGGTAGTTTTCGCTCTTCTCTATACTAAAATGAACGATGAATTAAAATATACTTTTAGAAATAATGACAATAGCAATCCACATCTTTATTACCGGAAGTGAGATACTTTCAAGCGATTTTGTGAAATACTGTGTACTATACTCGTTGGTAATATTTATCAGCATTTGAATTATAGCCAATTTCAATACCACCATATTTAGAAAAAGTTTTCAAATGTGCTTGTCTTCAGTAAAAATTTTCGAGAAATCTAATTTCGTAAGAGGTCATAATTTTTCCAACATCATTCAGATAATCATATACCTGCTTATGGCAATGAAATACTGTACTGTTTTGAATACAATTTATTTCTTTGTAATACAAAAATAAAAATTCAGAACATGATGAAATGAACAAAACCGAATAAAATATAAATTAAAACAAATAATATATCACATTATAAATGAAACACGTATTTGGTTCTCTCAAAATAAACAAACTTTAAAATAATAAATCGATTACTGTTGAACACACTTGACAGATGTAAACTTTATATAACGATTAAATGGTATTAATATCATTAAATTTTGTTGAATGAATGTCCACAACATTTCGCTCTCTTTAGGATACTTAGCATTAGGTATACCAAATTGGATTGTGTTTGTGTTTCTGAAAAGTTGGTCCATTCAGATACACCTAAAAAAAGTAACACATTACATTCTAAAAACAAAAACAGCATAGATTTATTTCTGTGAGAATAACAGTGGAAGATCAATGTCGATTATTCATGTTTTTTTAAATTTCTAGAATCAAAAATATTCTGACACATTTTCAGGAAAAAATAGTAAACTGATTTAAAATATCCACAAAGATGAACACAGGTTCATCTTATGATTCCCTACGGCTGTAGCAGTGACTTACAGTAAAGTTAGTTGCATATTGAGTTTTAGTCTAGACTGATTCTAAACGAGTTGTTGATAATAAAATTATCACTGAACTGACAGGTTTCTATAGTAACATCGTATTCGAATCTTATATCACAGGCTTGAATGCAGGTAAAATAGAAAGGTATGCATCTTTCACCAGGTGGGTAAGGTTTGCTTGTTCTATTTCTCAGTTATCCATAGGTACGGAAAACTGTCATATGGCTCTGCATATAACGACCATTTCCTTGTTTATTTTTCAGATCTGTATTGTCACGTCAGTAGCATTAACTGCCTCTGTGGTGACATTTCATTTGGCCAAACCGTGCTAACGGTTGCTTTTCCATCTGAGGTAAATTCAATATCTCATTTGACAGCATATCTATGATACCTGCGGACTTAGGTGGAATCTCTCTAGTCACCCTTTACAATAGAAACCAGAAGTCAATCATGATAGATACGGTCAAGAAGTCAGCGATGAGGAACTGGTGAATTGTCTCTGTGTCTGTGGCTTAGCCTTTCTTCACATCTTCGTTGTTGTTCTTACTTCCTTTTCTCCCATATGTTCACCCTGGGTGTACATATTCTTTGTCGGTCTTTCTCTTCCTTTCTTTTTTCTCTTGTAGTGTGTTCATGAGTCGTTTGTATACTTCGCAGACCACTGAGCTGGAAGTGTGATGTACTTTGCAGTTGATGCAGACTGCTGGAGTCGTCCTCGGTTTGGGACATGGTTGTCAATGGGCCCCTACGCATTTCATGCAACCAATTTGGCGATTGCTGTTGAATTGGGCATGTCCCCAGGCCTGTCATCGATAACACTGCGTGCTGGTTCTATTGTTGCGTTCAATTTCCCATCTCACCAGTACCCCGTTAACAGCCCGAATGTTGTCTATTCTGTGCTAACGAGGTCCTTTCTTCTCGCAGTATAATTGATCACCAAGATGCCGAAGGTTTTCAGGCCTTGCGACTGCAGGTCTGCCTCAACTTACTCCACTGCAGGACTGTGGTCCAACCCCTTTATCAAGAATGCATGCCGTTTTTCCCCTGGTAGCGTTTATGTGTGGTACTCGACGTCGGCCATCTTCAGTTAAGTTTTCAGTTTGGTGTGGTCATCTGAGTTTGCCATTCATGTCTGGGAGGAATTATTTGTAAACTTGTACGTCATTCCTCCCGGTATATCGTTTTTAAGCATGTTTATCAGACCGGCGTCGAGTTTTATTGTCCCTTCAACAATGATGAGGGGACATCGTCGATGTCTTTCTATTGCTACCGGGGGTGGCTGCTTATCCTTCATCTTTGTATTTATGTTTTTTCCATGAAGTTGTGGTGGGGGTTAGTTTTCCTGTTTTCTTTTTCAACTGGTTTTTGTAGGTTTCTTTTTCCATCCTCTGTAGATTGAGTGGAGCCCATTTCCTCCTAGTTGTTTTTCTGGGTTCGACAAAGGCGTCTTCTTGTTTCCTTGGGTTAGCATTTGTCTTGCCCGGGGAGACCAGGACTTTTTGTAGGGCTTTATGTTCCTCTCTTCTCTCTCTCTCACCTCGCCATTATATTTGTCTCTGTAGTGCGTTGAGATCTCCCTTATTTCTCTATCCCGGATTTTTGCCCATGGGTACTCTGTGAGCTCATCCGGGATAGTGATTTTTCGATAGAATAGTGCGACTTTGGTGTTGACTGTTGTGGTGTTAGGGCCCTCATGGCGGTAACTATTTTCCTGCTCTGCCCTTTCTAGTTGGTTGCGTTGCTCTGCTATTTGAGTATATCTCTCCTCATCGTCTTCAGTTATCCGTCTTTTTTGCTGCATCCTGTTCTCGGGGATTATATGGGGCGAGGTGGGCCTTCTTGTCGTTTTCCTGCATCTTTATCCTCTCAAGTACTCTCAAGTACTGTCGATGTGTATGCCTAGGCATTTTGTAACAGGTTGCCTCGTAATCAATTGAGATCCTAGAGTTACCTGATCTAATTCTAAGTCCCACTTAAATGTTATCAGGTTCGTTTTCGAAGTGTTAATTGACAGCATATTCGTATCACACCACATTTTAATTTTTTCTAAATCTGTTGAAATGGATTGGACCAGGGTAGCACGATCTACATTGTGCCAAGAAACAGTAGTGTCATCTGCAAACAGTGTAAATCTTCCAGATATATCCAGAAAAGCCATATCATTTACATAGAGCAAAAAGAGGATCGGGCCCAAGACCGACCCTTGAGGGACTCCTCGTACAATTGTTTTCTTCTCTGAACTATACGGACCTAATGATATTTTTTTTATTTCGGCCTGTAAGGTACGAACTGAACCATTCCAAGGCATTCCCCCTGAAGCCATAATGAAAAAGTTTCTGCATTAGAATCTCATGACTCACACAATCAAAGGCTTTGGATAAGTCAAGGAAAACAACTGCAGCCGCCTCCTTTTCATTGATGCTCATGTATATCTTTTCAAGGAAGTCGAAAATAGCATCGGTAGTGCTTTTTTATTTAGGAATCCATACTGTACATTAACACGTTGACGGACAGCGACGTCTGTAGACGTTAGTGACAGTGTTCGTGATGTGACACGTGCGTATATCGACGTCCATAGACGTTTTCAAATATACTCCCATTCTGTAGTCACAACGTTCCCAAACGTCTGAATTCAATTTAATACTGTTGAGGTGTCACATCACGCACAATCACTTGCTCTTGTTATGTTGATATGGATACAATGGAGGGAGGTAGGGAAAATTAGGGGTGTGTCTTGTATGCTATAACAACTGCATATAAACCAAAACTAATAAGAATCAGAAATAAGTATGGCGTGGAAAAATTGAAAACATGCGAAATAGATGGATACAACCAACACATGTCTGGAATGGACCGAAGTGACCAAATGTGAAGTTATTACAGTTGTCCTCGTAAGACGATTCGGTGGTACAAGAAAGTTTTATTCCACCTTTTGGATATTTCATTGTGGAACTCTTATTTCTTGTACACGAAAGGAGTCAAGAAAATAAAATTTATTGAATTCAGAGAAGCTGTAATAAGATCTCTCATAGGAATCGAAAACATTGTTGATGGCAGGCTTTTTACGAAATCGCAGGATTCAATAAAGACACTCAAGACACCAAAAATACCTCCCTACCAGCAACATTTTCTAGAGGAAATTCCTGTTCCAGAAAATAGTAAAAAAACACATGTATTCTACAAATGTCGACAGTGTACCAGGGTAAGTAAGCGGAGATAATCGAGATACCGATGTGAAACTGGTCCGGATAAGCCTCCACTATGTCCTGCACCTTGTTTCAAGATGTGGCATACATGAATCCTTGTTATACTGAAAAATGAATAAATGTTCCTATATTTTCGCCAATTCAAGGTGGACGTTTATAGACGGCGGTGTCACAACGCGTATAGAAAAATGTGAACAATGTGGCACTGACGTCTATAGCCGTTTGTGTTTTTTCTCTAAAATCACCTTACCAGGAAAACAAGAAACCCTTAGATATTTTCGAAGTATCTGTATCACCAATATCAACGAAGATACGTATGTGTCACAACGCGCACGGCCACCTATTTCAGAGTGTCCGTCAACGTGTTAACCAGTATACCGTATCTCTCCAAAAAAAACATTACTCTGTATTTAACTAACTTGTCAATGATTTTTGATAGCGTCGACAGTATTGAAATTGGTCTGAAGTTATTTGGATCATCAATAGCACCTCCTTCTTTGTAAAGAGGTATTACCATTGCAGACTTTAAACTGGAAGGGAATACACCTGTAGCAAAAGACCTGTTTATAGCTGCTACCAGAGCGCTTAGGGCTTCGTCAGGAAGTTCCAACATCAACTTTGCTGATAAATGATCTTCACTAGAGGAATTTTTCTTCTTTATGTCATTAATTACCGACTTCATTTCAGTTAAATCTGTATCATATAAGAACAATGAGTTTGTTGGGGAACCGATTTTTTGCAAGTTCTCAATCGGGTCAATTATTGAGGTGGTATTTTGTGTTAGTTGATTAGCTATTGAACAGTAATACTCATTTAACAGATTAAGATCTATGTTCATCTCTGGTTGTTTTTTACTATTTTTTCCTCGCAAGTTGTTAGTTATTGCCCACATCTCTTTCTGTTTATTTTTTGCATGATTAATTCTGTCATTATAGTAGAGATCTTAAGCTATTTTATGGTCTGTTTGTAGATACTGCGGAATTTATTGAAATATGTCATGAAAAAGTTGTTATCACTATGGAATTTCCTGATAGTGTGCAGACAACGTAAATTACCGGATGATTTTTTTATACCGTTCGTGATCCAAGGTTTCGATTTTTTGTTTATTCTCAACCGTAATGGAAACGCTTGAATGAATTTTTCTACAATAATTTTATGAAATGCATTCACTGGATCTTCTGTTACAGGTATGGAATTCCAATCTATATTTTGACAAAGGTGCTTAAATTGCGCGTAGTTTTTTTTACTATAAATGCGTCCATATGTTTTACTATTCTTTGGGATTGTATATTTCAGATTATTGGGAATATGACACAAAATAGCTTCATGATCCGATAAACCTGGATTGATAATTGAAACCGATACATCTTCTATATTCGTACAAACGTAGTAAATAATACTAGACGAGAATTTTGATATCTGGGTAGGTCCATCAATATGCATCTTTAAATTGTAGCAGTCTAGTAAGTTTGTTAACATTTGGGTTTCATTACATATTTTATTTGCAAAGTCTATATTGAAGTCCCCAGCCAGAATTATTGAAGTAAGCGGTGATAACTGAGACAACAAATTTTCAAGTCTTTCCATGAAAAGTTTGGTATTTGTCGAGGGAGGTCTATAGATACACAATATATACATATTTAGAGTTTTTGAATGGATAACTGAGAATTCGAAATGTTTTTCAACAATGATTGTCAAATTTGTCAATATTTATAAAAGAACAAGTTCTCAGGAATTCATTTCTCACCAATATCAGAGTTCCTCCATGTATTGAGTATCTCCTACAGTAATTTGAAACTATAGAATATTCTGGAATATACAAAGGTTCATCAGTTTTGAGCCAATGCTCAGTCAGAAGGACTATATCAGGTAGATTATGTTCTAGAAATATGCCTAACTCATCTATTTTATTACGAACTGACTGAATATTTAATAATAACGTGGTTATATAACTATTATTTTCGCCTATCCTAAAAAAGAGCCTGACTGGTTCACAAGATTGATATTAAGGCTAGGGGAATGTATTGTCCTGTTCAGTACGTTGGTTATTTCCACATTTTCACTTTCCTCCGAGATGTTGAAAACATTATTAATATCTTCTAGGCCTTGCTCTGGAGTTACAGCTGCGTTATTTTGTATCATTTCCACAGGCGTTAGCTGTGCCTCTTGGTTATAAATGTATTTTCCTATTGCAGAACATAAGTGTCACTTGCCCGTCCTCAGTATACTACGCCCATTTGCGCCATAGTTTGATATTCGCAGTACATTGTTGCATTCCACAATTTTTACAGAGTTGGAGAATTTGCTATGTACCAATTTTGCCATATTTAAGTTATTTTCATAAATCAATTTGTTTTTATAGTCGAAGTCATAACGATAGGGTTCTGTCATAATGATGACGTTTGTATGCGCCATCCGGGAGAGGAATTCTTGTAAGGGATATTCCTTCATCTCTTGTAACCACAATATGACTGTGTCATTTTTGGAGAAATTCAGAGAGTTTTCAAGCATCGTTTGCACTAGGACGAGAGCATTCGCATTGGGTTTCAAGAAAGACTGAACTGTGCATGAAGCTTGCTGGCTAAACATACGGGCCATTTCTTTTCCCCTGCTTTCTGCCACAAATAGTATATTTTTATTGAATGAACTTTGCTGGTTTTTCTTGATCGTTTCATTTTCAAGATTTCTATCTGTGATGTTATTTTCAGTTTTGAGATGCATTGTGTGACCGTTTGGTTTATAAAATATTTTTGTCCTTGCTTTGTCAACAATATTAGTTTGTATTTCTATAGGAACATCTCCGCCCTGGTCCTTGCAATTGTATTTGTGGATTTATGACTCACCTGAATGTATGTCTGAGTATCAGTAGTTTTTGTTTGCTCTACTTTATCACGTACCTTTTTTTGTAGTTCCACAATTTTTTCTTCCATTTCACTGATTGTTTTTTGGTGGGATTCCAATATATTATTCATTTCAGATTCGATTTCTACTGCTTGTTGAATGTAAAATTCTTTTTCTTTCATCAGCTTTTCTATATGCTTGTCTTTCATGTCACCTTCATCTTCCAAGTCACTAATTGTTTTTTCTAGTATACTCGCCTGTTCTTCTAGTTCGTTAGACTTGTCTTTATTACAACAGATAATTTTGTTATCTTCCACTAAAATAACTTTTTTCTTGAAATGGGTTAGTAGACGGCTCTTATGAAATACACTTGAACATCGAATGCACACATAATGAATAAATGGTTTGGTTTTACAGCACTTATAATTTATAATTAGGGAGCACTGTGACAATGTAATGCTAGCCATCGCTACACTCGATACATGTATAATATAATGATACCATATATTCTGGTGATTATATGGAATCTATTGAACAAAGATCATTCTGTTGGAATTATGCTTTCTTATGGATAGAGAAACATTCCCTGGAAATACCAAACTTATGAACTGTTTACAGGGAACCTGTTCCTAATTTTTCACGTATTTATGTCATTTATTTCCGTCCATCATACATGGCTCTATCAAATGAAAATGTTAATATTCAACTATCTCTTCTCTCGGTGCAGAAACCCGAAAGGATCAAATATTCTATCAATATCTGACACGTTTTGTGCAACTTCTTTCCGGTAAATCAACATTATACGAAAACATATCTAAAGAAGGATTTCATTGTGAGCCTAAAATTTTGAGATTAGCGTCGTTTTATAAATTTTCACATCTTCATTCTCCAGTGGACAGCATATCATCTATGATATCTGCACACGTAGGTAGAATCTCCATAGTGACCTTTTCCAATGGAAGTCAATCATGATAGACTCGGTTAAGTAGTCAGCGATGAGAAATTGGTGAATTTTCCTTCTTCTAGATGCCCTCTTGGATAGTTGGTGCTATGAATATCATTTGTTGGAGCACTTGCGATTGCGAGAGATTTTAACTTGCAACGAATGCAAAACTGAGGTGAAGAGCTACGAACACATACCTTCGTGTCCCTTTTCGAACTACATTTTTGGTCTCGGTAAACCATAGAGGGCGTAGATGTCACTCCAACTGTATTTTGACCGCAAAAATTGGGAAATGAGTTCGATAGACGTTCGATTTCTCTCAGTTAGTGAATACAAAGAAATTTGGTTGGTTTCTAAAATAGTGAATTGTAATAGTAGCATTGCTAAATACATTAAGAAATAAATAAGTATTAAATTATATAAGTTTGAAAATTACTATTACTAGGAGTGAACAAAAATTAGTTTCAAATCAAGTGAGGATTGATTGAGCAGGTGATATTTTCTTGATCTCTTCTGAATCTACCGTAATTTTCAAAACTCGAAATTATTATAACCTTCAAGTAATAATTGAATATTAGATCAGTTAGTGATTTCGAACGTTTTACAGAGAAAAATAGTACAGTTCATCATATAATGGGCAGGAAGTCTTCGAGCATCTAACTATCACATAAACACCCCTGGTAACTACTTGTTTGCATTTTTACATTTGGTTGAATTTCTGATATCTTACAAGAACCCATGAGTATGTCAGCATTTGCACATTTCATTTGGAGAGAAATACTTCTGATACCATTCCGTGGACATTAATAGATCCACTTTTTAACAAAGACTTGTTCGAATTAAAATCCATACAGAAATCATTTTGTTATCTAGTTAAAGATTTTTGTAAACCCAATGCTTATTTCACAAGTACTTACTACAATGAATGGCGATAATTATTTTCCTGCTCTGCCCTTTCTAGTTGGTTGAGTTTCTCTGCTATTTGAGTATTTCTCTCCTCATCGTCTTCACTTATCCGTCTTTTTTGCTGCATCCTGCTCTCGGGGATTCTATGGGGCTAGGTGAGCCTTCTTGTAGTTTTCCTGCATTTTCATCCTCTTCTTGAGGAAGATCTTTGACTATCCAACTTTGGGGATATTTGAGAAGAAGAGGTATTGTTGGAGCGGTGGGTTACTTTCTTCTGCTCAATAGTTTTTCTCTTGTACCTAGGGATGCGGCTTTTACTTGTTGTTCTCTTTCCTGTGTCTCTACGGTTTCTTGTTTTTCCATTCTGTTCCTTGATTCTATTTCTGCGCTGTTGGTCTCGCAATTTGAGGAGCCCTTCCGGGTATTCTATCTTTTTTTCGGAGTATGGGGATTTTAGGGCTTGCGTCTCCTTTATTGTTATCTGAGATGTTTGTTTGCATGTTCATGTTTTTTTTCTGCTCTTGACTTAAATTCAGCTTCTGTTCTGCTGTTTTCCATTCCCTCTTGGTGTGCGAGGGTTAGGTTTATCTCGTTTTCCGTTTTTTCCGTTTCCTTCCTGATTTCGTTTGCCTTCTCCCTTGCTTGAGAATGTCGATCTCCCATTCTCCTGAACTGTTCTCCGGTGTTTTCTTTGGTTCTGTCCCCGTTTGTAAGTCTTTTAGAGATATGTTGCCATCTTTGTCGAATTGAACTTCGACTATCTTGACAGTTCTCAATCTTCTCCTAGGTACTTTGACTTTTTCCCTTTCCTTTGCTTAAACTACCTTTTTCGCTCCTAGAATGTTACTGAAGAAACTTTGTCTTTCCTGAAATATTTTGTCTCCAGCTTCATTTTAGGGCTTTTTGTCGTGGGGGTGAGATTCCTGCGACTCTCCTGTATATTTGCAGGTAATTTCCTGGCCTGTGTAGTGGGGCCTGTTTTTCCTTGTCTCCTTGTCATTCTTTCTCTTGAGGCTGTTCGCTTTTGCGCTTGCACAGGATCTTCCTGTTTGGATTTTTCGGGAGAGGTTTACCCCACCCCCAAGGAGTGTACCATCGGTTAAACTACCTTGATGCTGCGGCCAGTGGATTTTCGAATCCCCTGGAATTCCGCAACGATTCGATTGACCTATTCGGCCAAAGTGGGAGTGGCTTCTTGCCTGGGTCTAGAACAGGGCTCCCAAGAGCTGCCTGTGGATAATCCTTCAAGAAATATCCACTCTATTGCTTATCTGTCTAGACACTAAGCCTCACTGATGTTATATATGGTATACTTCACAATATTTTAAAAATTTATTTCCAGTGCTTTAAAAAAAAATTAATAGCCTAAAGCTGCATAAGTGTGCTCTGGTCGGCTAGCCAGAGCATACTCGAAGTTGATATGGCTAGGATTGCTATTACGGAGTATCAGAAATATTTTACTATAATACGGAACTGTGATTCATCAGATGCATATTCTTCAGCGTGTAGGTATAATATAAATGCCTGTGACATTGACACCGTATCATATTTTTCTAACTTTGAATCATTATCAATTTTACGACACTGTTGATCAGGGATTATCTTTTTTTCCTAGGGTCACAGTCATTTTTCAAACAGTTCACCTGACATGATCTAAGAATCATTTTATGTAATTCTGGTACTGATTCACTTTGGAATCATTTAATTATCTTGATTTCTACGGTTATTTTATATGATTTTCACTGGCTTCCTAATTCCTATCTTATTTGAATCTGATTTAAAATTTTATTGCTTATTTCATCTTGGACGATGATTTTATCCAATAAATGCCATTTCTTCGAAATGGAAGTGCTCACATTTTTATTCCTACTAGTTTTTTGAACACAGATATGACGAGCGTCCTGATAAAAGGACGTGTGTTAAAGAGATCTACAATTGATATTTCTGGTAGTTCGAAACATTTCTAGGAGATAGGGCCGTGTGTATAAGAGCATTATTGCTGTGAATGCGAAAATTCGACCAAGTTCGATGGTTTTACCGGAGAGTACAAATAAATGATATGAATAAAATCGACAAAGCCGAAGTACCCTTCTCTCCAAATATTTCCACAAAGTGGAAAATATAAGGCAAAAATCTGACCGAAAACAACTATATCCCACAGATATTTGTGCAACGTTCTTCCGAAAAGACTCATTTGCAAGTGCTTATTGTAAATAAAGAAAATATCCTTAACTCGGCTGGGGATGACCACCTGCAGACATGATTCGAGGTTCCTGCCTCTCATCAGTGCAAGGGTAGGTTCGACAACTTTGAGTTTTCTTGTCCCTGCAAAATGTATTATAATCTATTGTTAATCTAATAATTTCCTCCGGATGAAGCAGCGGTGAGTTGCATTTTGAGTTTTGGTCTAGACTGATTCAAAACTAGTTGTTGATAAAATAATGATCACTGAACTAACAGGTTTCTATAGATTATCTCGTATTCAAATCTCATTTTATAGGCTTGAATAAAGGTATTATAAAAGGGTATGCGTCTACCGCCAGGTGGGTTAGGTTTGCTTGTTCTATTCCGAAGTATTCCACATGTACGGAAAACTGCCATATGGCCCTGCATATGCATAGCATATCATAAAAAAGTTTTTTGTTCATTTCCACGAATGCAAGGATTTGCAAGACTTGGATGAAAGGCAAACTATTCCTTGCTATCCTTGTATATTTTGCTGGGTCAGATTGAACAAAATTAAAATTTAAACAAATATATCACAATATAAATGAAACGCGTATTCGGTTCTCTCAAAATGAACAAACTTCATAATAATAAATCGAATCCTGTTGAGGACACTTGACAGATGTAAACTGCACATAACGATTGAATAATAATAATTATAAATTTATTCAACAAATTACATGAAAAAACAGATTAAAATATAAGTATTATAACACATCAAAATATAAAAAAGATTAAAATATAAAAAAGATGAAAGAACTGTTGAATAAATACGTGACCACAAAAGGGAATCCTTGTCCGTGGTATGATACATTCAAGAGTACATTCGAAACAAAACAAACTTTAGTGCATAAATATGCACATCTGTAAGAGATTCTTCGACATGACAATATCTTTGAAACTATAATGAGGTATGAATTATATAATATTCAATTAAGAATAGTGCTAATATTAATACTCATGATTAGAGAGATATATTTTGAATTTGGTAAAAGGATTATTATTTTTTGACAATTTTCGTTATTGATTATCTTTGGAATGAATTGAATTACGTATTAGATATCTTGGCGTGGCATGTAACCATTTTTTGATTTCGTATTTATGTTTTGGGGTATTTGGTCTAAGCGATTTAAGTTCATCAGGTAGGTAGTTCCGACAACTTTGAATTATCTTGTCCCTGCCAAATGTTGTTTATCTAATACTTCCCTATGGCTGTAGCAGCGACTTACAGTAAAGTCAGTTGCATATTGAATTTTGGTCTAGACTGATTCAAAACGAATTGTTGAGAAAAAAAAATGATCACTGAACTAACAGGTTTCTATAGATTACCTCGTATTCAAATCTTATTTCATGTTTGAATGCAGATATCATAAAAGGGCATGCGTCTTCCACCGGGTGGGTAAGGTTTGCTTGTTCTATTTCTTAGTTATCCACAAGTACGGAAAACTGTCATGTGGCCTTGCAAATAGAGTGTTTATGACCTATCATGGAAATGTTATTTTTTTTTATTTCCACGAATGCAAGGATTTGCGAGACTTGGATGAAAGACAAAGTAATCCTTGCTATTCTTCTATATTTTGCTGGGTCAGATTGTCAAATACCCTCATTTGGATACATCGTACTGACGATGACCAACTGTCTGCGACATGTGTATACGGTTACTTTTTCATCTGAAAGGTACCCTTCATCTCATTTTAATTTCTATATTTTTCCTCCCTACTCCATTTTTTGTTTAATTTTAAGATCTTTATGGTCAAGTCGGTTGCTTTATCTGCCACCGTAGTGACATTTTATTTGGCCAAACCGTGCTGACGGTTGCCCTTCCATCTGAGGTAAACTTATTATCTCATTCGTCAGCATATCATCCATGATATCTGCATATGCATATAAGAGGGAAGTATTATAGTACACAAGTTCCAAGAAGAATAAAATCAGTTGGACAGAGACTTAGCAGCTATCTGGGTCCAAAAATTTGTGAGATGTTGCCTGAAAATATAAAAACAATTCAAAATATTGGAATATACAAACGCGAAACAAAAATATGGATCACAAAGGTTTACAGAAATTAAACTCAAAGTCTATTCAAATAATCTCTAAATTCTTGATAAAACGTATATTATTAGTTTGTGTGTATATCTACGTATTTACATGTATCTATGTGTATATATGTAAATAAGGATGGATATAGCGAGGGGAAATATATGAAAATATAAGTAGAAAAGTTTTTGGGTATAACCCTCAAAATGTTCTGCAACCGTAGACACGTGTTTCGAGCTTAAGCTCTCATCAGTACGGTGAAATCAAGTGCAAAGATGTACAACACTTGGATGTAAAAATAGAAGTTATTTAAATCTTCGTTTTTTAAGTCGAGCTTTCGAAAAATTTATTTTCTTCTTCGAAACTATAACTACAATATAATGTAAATGAGTATAAATGATAATTAAATAGTGGAGTATTACTTACTAACATGAAATTAAATGAAATTTACATCAATAAAGAACATGAAAACTGATGTCATTTTCAAAAATTACAGACAGAGGCAGGAATGATGTGATAGAATGATGAATGGTATATATAGGATGCGTAAAAAATTGTGGAGATGAACAGATAATTCCAAAAAAAAAAAATATTTAAGGAGGACGAATGTTGGAAATCACCTGTTTGTTTTTATGTAAAATGTATGTATATATAGAACTCAAATCTTTAATTTCAGTTTTTTTGTTGATGGAATTAGTTGCATTATTAATTTGAACCATTTCCAAAATGAGTCTTTTCCTCAAATTACTTTCCACATCAAGAACTTTCGCATCTTCATAGTCAAAACGATGGTCTTTATCTATAGTATGTTCTGATAAAGCACATATATTTAATCTTGAATTACTTTTATGCGAGGTAGCGATCTTTTAGCATTCGTTTCGATTGACCAATATACACTTGATTACAGTTTCTGCATGGAATTTCATATATGATATTAGATTTAAACATTGTCGGTATTGGAGTTTTCAATTTTGAATGTAATTTCGAAATAGTTGTGAATATTCCGTGAAGTAGTACTGAAAAGAATTTTGTTAACCAGACAATACGGATAGGAATTCTCGAGTAAAATGACAACATTCAATTCGAAAAGAAGGGTGAGTTAACTTCTCAACCCTACTTTTCTGATTGTTAATCATATTAATTTTGATTTTAATAGAATGATAGGAGTGATAATTTATGAGACGATTACTATCAGTAGATTTTCGATACCATTTAGTTATTATTTTATTATCATCCATTCTAAACAACTTCATATCTAGGAAAGGGACTGAATTATTTATCTCCTCCTCTACTGTGAATTGAATATTCTCATCATATCCATTAAATATAGTAAGGACTTCTTGAATTATTTGTTTTGGGACAGAGAGAATTAGGTCATCAACATATCTTTTGATGAAAGGAAACTCAAAATCAAAATTACCCATACATTGATCTAAAAGATCATCCAAAACATAGCTCGATAATATTGGAGATATGCTAGAGCCCATTTGAGTACCAAAAATCTGTTTATGAAACTTTCCGTCAAATACTAAATATGAAGATTCAAAAATAAATTTGGAAGTTATAATTTCACAGTCACGAGAGTATTTAATCATATATTATTTAGTGTTATTTATTGTGATCTAATCACCGAATTATATAAAAATGTCCAGTTCCTACAAATACAAAAAAATTATATTACTCACCGTTGATACACATTCATGAGAAGTCTTATATTACTTTACTTATTTTTCACTATTAATGTTTTAGTGTTATTATTTATATGTCTTGGGTTAGGGCTATATCACATACAAGCGATACTGTTGTATTACTTCCGTGATGCCACTGTTTATTTACAATATAGATCAGATAGGGAATCCAAAATTACAGGGTACAGATTAACAGGCCAGGTTGAAACTTTGATGTCAACAAATTTCTGGCATGAATATTGATCAGGTAAGGAATAAAAAATAACAGGTTAAAACTTTTATTTACAACTACTACATAATGTGAGTATTATACTTGTGTTTTTCACAGTATAATGCCAAATACTATTTCCCTAGGAAATGATGGAAAGAAATTATTAGTCTTTATTTCCTCTTATACTCCTATCACAAATGTATATATTTATTCTGATCTATTGAAAAACTCACATTCTTATTTGTTTGAGGTTATATCATTAGAATTATGGGCGCATGCCGCTCGAAGGAGATTTATATGAAATGAATAAAGAAGATGTTAAGGATTTACAAACAGTTATTGATAACAATATACAAGACTTAAACCAAAATTGTACGAAAATTCACCATAAACAGTACGTTTTACAATATTGTAAAGAAGTACATCGATCTCCGTCCATCACAAGTAAAAATCGAACGATTTTGTTTTTCATTGGATTTTTACTCCGTTTTTTTTTCTGGGTCTTTTTTCCGGGCGCTTTTTTCCTGTTTTTTTCCGTTTTTTTTCGTTTGCCTTATAGAACACGGCAAATAATTGTAATGGCCTCCCTCTGACCGAACACGCTATTCCTTTGGGTTGATACACTCTATACTACAAGTGTTTATGAGGGAGTATTATTATTATATTATTCATTCAGTTACTAGAGAAGTAATAGAAATTAGCCTTATCCTCATCATAGACAAAGATGAAAAAAGCAATTAAATTTCAAATTAGACAGAAATTAGGAATCCAGAGAAAATCATATACAATCACAATTGAGCAGGAAAATAGTTACCGCCATGAGTGCTCTATAGGACAATTATATAGAAAGTGACCGTAGAACTCAGAATGCAATGAATCGAAAGTAAATCAATACCAGAATTATATAAAATAATTCTCAGGTCATATCAGGTGAACTTTTTGAAAAATGATTGTGACCCTAGGAAATTAAAACAATCCTTGATCAACACTGTCGGAGAATTGATAATAATTCAAAGATGAAATAATATGATACGGTGTCAATATCAAAGGCATTTTAGTTATACCTACACGCTAAAGAACATGCATCTGATGAATTACAGTTCCGTATAGTTGAATATTTCTGATACCCCGTAATAGCAATCCTAGTCATATCAACTTCGAGTATGCTGTGGCTAGCCGACCAGAGCACACTTATGCAGCTTCAGGCAATTTGAATTTTTTTAAAAGCACTGGACACAATTTTTTAAAATATTGTAAAGTATACACACAAAGAAAAATTTTTCAACATAAAGCAGCCTGATTCACCCAAAGAATATTATTCTGTTATATATAATCTGTAAAATATGTTTTTATTCGAAGAAATCCATTTGTTCAGTGCGACTTACTTCAATCAACAATATTTACTTTGAAACAAAAAATCAGCGATACTCTATTCAAGAAATTAGGATTTCTTTATCTTAGAAATTTCGTTTTTTCCGTTCAACAAATTGCGTTATCTCTGTCCAAGAAATTAGATTTTCTTTATCTGAAATATTACGATTTCTGCTTTCAAGAAATTACGTTTTCTCTGTCCAAGAAATTACATTTTCTCTTTCTGTTAACGATTTGATAAAACGAGCTCTATCAACTGCAAATATTCCTTCTATGCTAGAACCTTTAGGAATATGCCGAAATGATGGAAAACGTCCTGATGGAATTACTCTAATTCCTTGGAGTCACGAAAAATCCTTGATATGGGACTTCACATGTGTTGATACTCTGGCTTTTTCTCATCTCGACTCGACTTCACGAACTGCTGGTGGTGCTGCGGAATCCGCAGAGAAGATGAAACGTAGAAAATATTCCACTTTGAATAATCAGTACATATTCTATCCAATCGCTGTTGAAACGTTTGGTACCTTTGGCTCCTCAGCCTCTGATTTCTTTAATGATATAGGTCAAAAGCTGATTACAGTGGCAGGTGTCGTCATAGCGAGATCTTTCATGATACAAAGAATAAGCATTGCTATTCAAAGAGGAAATGTTGCATCAATTCTTGGCACTATCCCCTCATTCCAAAATGTAGATGAAATTTCCATTCGACCACATAATTCTTTCCATACATCTAAATTTTTCAAAGAAACAGATACTTTTTCAGTTTCAAATAAGGAAGTAAGTTCACAGCCAAATGATTTGTCATCTGTTGAAGAAAATGTATCGACTTCTCTAAAATTGAATAGATCCGGCACATCTTCATCCAACTCACTATCCAGCAGTCTTAACTCAAGTTCCTTACCTCGCCGCTCCAGTGACAGAGACAATCACCGTATTAGAGACTACTCAGAAGATGATAGCAGTGGCGAACGCAGCTCAAACAGCTACAACACCATCAGGCCTGTGGTACACGGTACTGTTAAAACACTTGGTCTCAATGGGTTGAAAAATATTGGAAACACCTGTTTTATGAACAGTGTTATCCAATGTTTATCAAACATGAGATGGTTATTAGAGTATTTGAGGAAGGATGCCTATACAAGAGACATAAACACAAGTATCTCTGGTATGAAGGGATCCTTAATCAAAGCCTTCGCAGAGGTGATAAAGGAGCTATGGTCAGAAGATTCTTCTGATCGAGTGGTAAATACAGTTTCTTTAAAGAGTCAAATACAAAGATTCGCACCTCGTTTCATTGGTTACTCCCAGCAAGATGCCCAGGAGTTCTTGCGATACCTTCTGGAGGGTCTTCACGAAGATGTGAACAGAATAACGGAGAAGCCAAAACCCATTCTGACAGAGACGAAAAGTTAAGTGACGGTGAGAAGGCGCAAGAATCTTGGTCGAGGCACTTAAGAATGGACAATTCCAAAATCGTTGATAATTTCGTTGGCCAGCTAAAGTCCACATTGAAATGTACGTATTGCGGGCACTGTTCTGTAACCCTCGATCCGTTCTGGGACCTATCACTTCCAATACCGCAACGAACAGGCCAACTGAGTTTATCACAGTGTTTAGATTCTTTTACGAGCGAAGAAATGTTGGATGGCGACGAGAAGCTGACATGTGCTAAATGCAAAGAGAGAAGGAAGTGTACCAAATCCCTATCAATTTACAAGTTCCCCAAAATATTAGTGATATATTTAAAAAGGTTTTCTCCTATGGAACGTTTCAGAGGAAAAGTGAATGAAACCATCAATTTTCCGTTAGAGGGTTTGAATATGAGTAATTATGCGGCAGACAATGTAGCCCCTTTCCGCTACAGTCTGTACGCATTGTCAAATCATAGTGGGACTACCTACAGCGGGCACTACACTGCCTACTGTAGGCATCCGCACGCGAGCACGTGGCACGAATATAATGATTCTCGCCCTATTTCATCCAGATCCCTAGTGAGCGGAGAGGCTTATGTTCTGTTTTATGAACAAGAAGGCACTAAATCGCACCTGTGGGATCATATTCTATTTTAATTGTAAAATTTTATATTATTGTGTTATTGTGTTTAATTGAATATTCACATTGAAAAAAAAAATAATAATGATTTCTCTGTAGTAGCATTTACTTTTTTCATCAAAGAGATTACGTTTTCTACATTTTCTTGAGTATAGAGAACAAAAGGTCTTGTACGAAATAATCGTGTTTACTGTATTGAAACTGTTATTGTTCTTTTTCTGATAATTTACAGTTTCTTGAATTTAAAAAATCAAAAGTTTTGAAAGAAGTAATCATGTTCTCTTAGTCGAAGATAATAATGCACACCTGATGAAACATTTCATTCCTCCATAAAGAGAAAAATATTTTCTCTGAATAAAAAAACAAGTGTTCTCAACAGGAGAAAATTAATTCAAGAAATAGAAAACTACCCAAATCACCAAATTTACGACAATTTCACTAGACGCTGATGCCTTCAGCTCCTGCGAAACGACCGTCGAGTGAAATTGACGTAAATTTGGTGTTTGGATAGTTTTCTATTTCATGAATAAATTATATCCTGTTGAGATTTTTTTGGACAGAAAAAATTATTTTTGGCTTATGAAAGAATGTTATGTTTTAGATAGCGTGGTTCATTATCTTCAAGTGAGAGAACATGGTTACCTAGTTCTTGCAGAACGAAAGGTGCATCCAGTGACATAGTTTGGGTTGTTTTCTATTTCTATCGTTTTTATCTAAGAGATAGCATTTTTGCAACTAATGAATTTTTATTGCGGAAAATTGTAAATTGAAAAACTATCAAAGATACCTAGGAAAAATAAGTGTAAATGTATTTGAGGAAGGAAAACGCTCTGCAGAAATATAGCAATATATGATTTTCGATGATGGCCATTAGTGTACTTATTTCTTTGAAGGTGTGAGGCTTGAAGGAAAACGTGAAGTATCAAAGACAGTTATATTATCACACTGTATAGCAGTCTTTCTAAGATATCACAAAGTTACATTATTCTATGAAATATCAAGACAAAAATTAAACATTTAAATCAATAGCTCGTTACTTTCTCAAAAGCAATAAGTTAAGGAAATACATTCAATAAATCCCAAAAAAACATAGTATAATGATAAATAGGAAAAAATACATGAAATACCTTGACGAGGTATTGAAGCCTTTCAAACATGAATCAAATTAAACTAAACTATATATCTAAAAAATATGGCTGAACATCTGTTTTCCTGTATATTATGCTTCCTTGTCTCCACTGCAGTAATATCTCCAGGTTAAATTGTGAAAGGTTGCTGAAAAATTTTAATCATGAAAAATTCCGACGTATACATGAACATGATAATGACTTTGTTAATAATATTATAATCAGTATTTTTCCTGTTGGATATGAAAAATGCTGAGGCTTTAATTTCCTTAGTTTTGGAGTAAAATTTTCAAGAGTGTAAAGATAACCACTGCCAAGGAAACAGAAAATGTATTTTTTTGAATAATTTACAGAATCGAAAATAATTCTTCTATGCATAGGGAAATATTACTACTGCAAATCCCTACAAGTCGATAGGTAATAATATTATATTTCGAATAGACTTTAACAGAGAACACATTAGTGAAAGTCCAAATTTTAAAGTGTTATTTTGGGAGTCATTAAATTGAAAAATCAATGAACTTATTCATGGCGGCTTTTGAAAAAATGCGGTACAAATTATGACATACTCCAAACTGGATGTTCAGAAATTTTAATAATAATAAAATAACCTCAAAGTTCGAAATATTGTAGCAGGGTTGTACAGGCTATGCGGCCTCACAAGCTCTTCGACCCATTAGATCTTATCCTCATGAAAAAAAGAAATACATGACGCATATTTCTCACTGACAACTACTTATCTAAGTATAATACCATGATGGTAATTGAAATATTTCCTTCCTTCAGGCACATTGAATATTCTTCTTTTTCCTATTTTCCTTTGGTGTTTATAGTGGCATCGACTGCTATGGTAATTAGCCACTTCGTGTTCTGCTGGGTAGGCCTTGTTACTCACCCTAGTCGAGCTACAAGATTTTAATAATTCACAAGGTTAAATTTGATTTAAAAAAATCCCAGCTATAACTGGGGCTCGAACTCCGGTCCTTTGGGCTCAGAGTCGGACGCTCTCACAACTGCGCCACACCCGACATAAAAAATCAATTATCTCTCAGATGTAGTTCAATATCCGTCAAAGTATTAGTCAGGGAAGCAGTTGTTTTCTGTCAGAAATTTGCCCCATATTCTACTTTATTGAAATTAATTGATAGAGAAATTTTAATATTGTATAAAGTATTCGATTTAAATAATGTTTCACTCTCTGATCTGATTATTGCCGAATCTTTCGCATTTAATTAAACAGATGATATTCAACGACTCTTGTTGAAGAATACGTAAAAATACATTACTGTGAGAAGAGGTGCATTGTGCAAAAATATCTGAACATAACCATATAAATCAAAATAGAAAATTGCAGCTGAAATAATAATTTGAAAATACAGTTAGTATTAAAAAAGTGTGCTAATAGGGTTTCCGAATAACAATTTTAATTTGGTTTTAGTTCTGTAGCTCGACTGAAATTAATTTAAAAATTCATTGTTCACTGTTTCAATATTTTATATAACTGAGGTAACTTGCAAACACATTTTTTAACATTTTGTTGCTGAAGATATTTATGGTGTTCAAGAACCATTTTGAACGTAACTTTTTCTTCATTCAACCATGTTTTGCACCTTTTGCGGTTTTTGAGATAAGGATGTTAACACTGTGAATTTAGAACAAAAAAAGTATCAGATCAACAACCTTTCTTGTCAAAACAATAAAATGCATTTTCTTGCTTATAAATATTTTTTTGTTATGAAACAATCAACTTTGTCGTTATAACTGAATAAATTATATAATCCAGTTTATGTAGACAAAATCTTCTGAATTTTTTTTGTTCAGTATATTTAATTTCAAAAATGGAATTTATTTAAGTTCGCTGAAAACCATCAAGTTTTACTGTTGTTTCCCATCACATATGTATTCTTCATTTTAAATCACATAAAAGACTAACCTTAAAATACACCGAACAAAACACTGTAAACTCAAACGTGAGGAGCTATCATATTATCATGAATGTAGATACGACTGGTCTCCAACACAACCCTTTTCCGAGTTTGATCACAAAATTGCAATTTATCCACATGGCTTGGTAAGAAAATATCATGAAAAATACCAGAGGCACTTTCATTACTGTCTATTAAGTAAAAAACTGGGCTTGTTGTTGAAATACGGTTGTACTGTGAAAGATGACTGAAGGATGGATAATCTTATTCAGAATTTAAATAATTATAACATTTTTTAACATTTATAGGAATATTCTGACTTAAATGAAAACAATAATTGTACTTACCCCTAAAATCCACAATACATTCTCCAGGCACAACCCACTCACACAAAATCTTTTCTGTGTTGTCAATTCATGATCAAAAATAATTTAACCTATTTACCGGCCGCTGCGTAAGAACTATCGCGTTTCAGATACCAAGGTGAAATGACTGAAAAGGACACAGACAGCAGTTCATCGCATCGATGTCTGCCGAAAACAAACGAAAACAATTTCAAAACTGTGTGTTCATTGAAGTAAGAAAATATAACAAAATATTTTCTTGGGTTGAGGAATGTTTGTGAATAACATTTCAATTTGGGAACATATCATTTCTTGGTCTTAAAAGAAAGTCCTGTGTTGATGTTAGAGATAATATTCTTAATATTCATCGAACCAAGAAAGTTTTGTGAGACATTTCTTAATTTGACTCATAAATTGAATGATATGGATTAGAAAAATGATGTTCGCTTATATGACATGTTTCATCTCTTTTAACCCGAGTCTAAAGTATTGAGCTTGTAAAGGTTGACTTTGTAGGTTATCAGCAAACCTGTTCTCTATCTGTGAAGTAGGTATATTCTATCTATTGTTATATAATTTCAATATATATATATATATATATATATATATATATATATATATATATATATATATATAATTTGAATGTCATTCAAATACCTTTCAGCAAGAACATTATTGACAAGATTAGTTACTCTTCGTACTTCGTAGTTCCCTCTTTTTAACCCGATTCTCTATATTAGGTGTACCTACCGTGACTGGGGTTGTTTTGTTGTTTTACAGTTTTGATTCTCGTCAGCTGTTTCGTTTGAAAAAATGCACACACACAAAAAAAGTTTTAATCATAAAGCAGCCTGCTTTATTCTAAGAAATTTATTCTGTTATATATAATCTATAAAATCAATTTTTTCAGTGCGATTTACTTCAATCAAAGATTTTTGCTTTTTTCTGCCAAAGAATTAGATTCCTTTTTCCAAGAAATTACGTTTTCTCCGTTCAAGAAATTACGTTTTCTCTGTCCAAGAAATTACATTTTCTCTTTCTAAGAAATTACGATTTCTCTGACCAAGAAATTATGATATCTCTGACCAAGAAATTAAGTTTTCTCTATCCGAGAAATACATTTGCTCTAATCAAGAAATTACCTACTATTGAGATCTTCAAATTCTCCATTTGAAAGAATAATTTTATAGATTATGTATAACAGAATTATATTCTTGGAATAACGAAAGCTGCATTATTTCGAGAACTTGTTTGTGTTCATGCAAATCTGAATAAAAACTTGTTTTTGTACATGTACTGTAAGGAATGATTATTTTGTTAAGTTTTTGATGATCAATCCATTTTCTAATAAATTCAATAAGTAAATACCATCGCAAATTCATTCCTTCATTTCGAAATGACAAATGCAGTTCTGATCAAAAATAGGTTGCAGTGTTGAGTAATTCATCGGAAAATTTCTAAACTTTTATCACAACCAGATTGAAGAATAGTCGATTACTCGATTTTTTCAGCCAGCAGAAATGTTTATTTGTCTTGAGTATTTGAAAAATTTCAAAATTAAACCATCAGAAATGTTATCTGAAGATAATATTAGTATACTTTGAGAATAATATTATATTGAAAGGAGAAAATTGAATATTTTGTACTAAAATTCACAAAATATTCTGATGAATTCTTTAGTTCTCTCAATACAAGAATATTTTCTCAGAATTAGAAAATTGCTCAAGAATATTGAAGTTTTGAAAGAAAACTTTCGATTCGATCAAAATAACCAAATTTTCTTGATTAGAAACGATATTCTATTAATTCAAGACAATTGATTCAATACTATTGAAATTGTTAAGTTGAGAAGTAATTTTTATGTGTGTACCATACATAACATCAGTGAGGCTTAGTGTCTAGACAGATGAGCAGAAGAGTAGATATTTCTTGAAGGATTATCCACAGACACCTCTTGGGAGCCCTGTTGACCCAGGCAAGAAGCTACGCCCATTTTGGCCAAATAGGCCAATCGAATAGAAGCTGAGTTCTTGGGGATTGGAAAATCCACCAGTCGCAGCATCAAGGTAGTTAAACCGATGATAGACTCCTTGGGGGTGGGGAATACCTCTCCCAAAAAATCAAAACAGGAAGATCCTGTGCAAGCGCAAAAGCGCGCAGCCTCACAGGCCGACACATACCAATGCCTCGTCAAAAAAACTACAAAGAGCAAGGATGACAAGAAGACAAGGGAAAAACAGGCCCCACTACACAGGCCAGGAGATTACCTGCAAATATACAGGAGAGACGCAGGAATCTCACCCCCCGACAAAAAGCCCTTAAATAAAGCTGGAGACAAAATATTTCAGGAAAGAGAAAGGTTTTTCAGTAGGTAACATTCTTTGAGCGAAGAAGGTCGTTGAAGCAGAGGAAAGGGAAGTCAAAGTCCCTAGGAGAACTGCCAAGATATTAGAAGTTCAATTCGACAAGGATGGCAACAGATCTCTAAACGACTTAGAATCCGAAAAGGAGAGTGAAAACTACCTCCCGAAACTAAACCACTCCGAAACCAACCAGGGAGAAGGCCAAGAGGTGCAAACGGGGACAGAACCAAAAGAAACGCCCAAGAATAGTTCAGGGGAATGGGAGGTCGACATTCTCAAGCAAGGGAGGTGGCAAACGAAATCAGAAGGAGCAGAAAAATGGAAAACAAGATAAAACTTACCCTCGCACACCAAGAGGGAAAGGAAAACAGCAGAACAGAAGCTGAATTTGAGTCAGGAGCAGAATAAAACATGAACATGCAAACAAACATCTTAGATAACAATGAAGAAAAAAGCGTAATCCCAAGACTCCGGAAGCTAGCCCCGCTAACTCCCCCTGAAATATTTTTCGCCGAGGTCAAAGCACAACAAGTGCAAGACCAAAAGCGCAGAAGAAATGGAATCAAGGAACAAAAGAGGGAAAAACAAGGAACCCTAGAGGCACAGGAAAGAGAACAAGTGAAAGCCGCATCCTCAGGTACAAGAGAGAGACTACTCAGCAGGAGAAAAACACTCACCCCTCCTACAACACCTCTTCTTCTCGAGTTACCCCGAAGTTGGAAAATCGAAGATCTTCCTCAAGAAGAGCATAAAAATGCAAGAAAACGACAAGCATGCCCACCTCGCCCCATATAATCCCCGAGAACAGGATGCAGCAGAAGAAGACGGAGAAGTGAAGACGATGAGGAGAGTTATACTCAAATAGCAGTGCATCTCGACCAGCTAGAAATGGAAGTCACTACAACAGTCAATACCAAAGTGGCACTATTCTATCTGAAAAATCACTATCCCGGATGAGCTCACAGAGTACCCGTAGGCAAAAATCCGGGATAGGAAAATAGGGAGATCTCAACGTACTATAGAGAAGAATATGAAGGCGAGGTGAGCGAGGAGAGAGGCACTCCCCGGGCAAGACAACAGCTAACCCAAGGGGAAAAGGGGGCGCCTTCGTCGAACCCAGAAAAACAACTAGGAGGATATGGGCTCCACTCAATCTACAGAGCCCCCCAGTTGGAACTAGCAATAAATTTGGGGCAATAGAGGAAGAGGAGGATGAAGAAAACCCCCCAACAAAAAGAAGATGAAAAGGAAAACAGGGAAACTAACCCTCCACCCGAACCTCACGGAAAAACATAAATATAAAGGAGAATAATAAGCAGCCACCTCCGGCAGGGATAGACAGACATCGAAGATATCCCCCTATCACAGTTAAAGGGACAACTTAACTCGACGCCGGTCTGAGAGACATGCAGAAAAACGATATAAAGAGAGAAATGACGTACACGTTTACAAATAATTTCTCCCAGACATGAACAGCAAACTCAGTTGACCACACCAAACTGAAAACTAAACTGGAGATGGCCGACGTCGAGAACCACACTTAAACGCTGCTGGGGGAAAAACGGCATGCATTCCTGATAAAGGCATTGGACCACAGCCCTGCAATGGAGTGAGTTGAGGTAGACCTGGAGTCGCAATGCCTGAAAACCTTCGGCATCTTGGAGATCAATAATACTGCGAGAAGAATGTACCTCGTAAGCATAGAAAAGATAACATTTGGGCTGTTAACGGGGTACTGTTGAGATGGGAAATTAATCGCAACAATAAAACTAGCACACAGTGTTATCGATGCCTGGCCTGGAAACATGCCCAGTCCAACAGCAATTGCCCAATTGGTTGCAAAAAATGCGCAGGGGCCCATTGGTCAAGGGCATGCCCCATACTGAGGACGACTCCAACAATCTGCATCAACTGCAAAAGACAGCACACTTCCTGCTCAGTAGTCTGCGAAGTATACAAACGGCACATGAACACACTACAAGGAAAAAAAGAAAGCCCGACAAACAATATGCAGACACCCAGGGTGAACATATGGGAGAAGAGGAACAACAACGAAGAGATGAAGAAAGGGTAAGCCACAGACAGAGAGACCATTCACCAGTTTCTCCAGTTTCAGCGTGACTAGGGAGATGCCACATAATATGGGTGTTCTATAGGTGATAGTTTTATTCGTCGATTCTTTATTCCAAGCAAAATTTTTGTACAGTATAATTGTCTTATGTCCATGACCCCAATCTCCATAAATAACTTCTCAGTTGGGTAAGTACGTTCTTTACCTACTATTATTTTTAATAATTTATCTTGAACGATATTGAGACAGTTAAAATGAGAATCATTCAGCCCTCTCCATCCTATGATACCATGAGACACTAGAGACTCTATGAGACCATAATATTACCATATTATATCATTGAATATCAAAATGTGCGATTGTGTTTGAAATGTGATCTTGTTAAAACGAGACTAACTGAGGAAGTAGAGTGAGTACTATTCTGTACCTTATATCATTGAAGTCATTCAGTAAGAAAAACTGCATCCGAGGATTGTACCCCGGATTGTAACAAATCTAGTCATTTTCTAGCAATTGCACTTTAATAATCATATTTGTGTCATTAAACACATTATAATTCAATCTTTTTGTGCTGATCCGAACCAAAAGCAAGAAAACTAAGATGAACACATTAGTACGTGGGTCATCGCAGAAATAAGATATGAGCGAGCTCACAAAAGAATATGTCACTAAAATGTTTCACGACTTAACTGCTCAAATTCAACTTAATCAAGTTGTTAATTCAAAATAATCAAGTTGTTACGCAAATAAGTGATTTGAAAGAAGAACTCAAAAACTATAAAGGGCACGTGGATGTTAACATACAGAATCTTAAAGGAGAGAATGAGGCACTGAAACTCGAAACGAAAGCATTGAAGGAAAGACTACAAATCACAGAACGTAAGGCAAAGAAATTCAATCTGATAGTATATAACCTACCGGGGCCAAATCCTTGTAGTGAAGTTATAAACTAAATATTAATTGCCGCATGGAGGACTTGAGGGAAACCTATAGATTCAACACTACGAAACAAAATAAGAAGCCTGAACCAATACTTGTGGAATTTGTCTCAAATTTTCTAAAATCTAAAATCTTAAGTGAGGCGAAGAAGTTGAAAAATACTGGAATTTATATTTCTCTCGACTATACATACACCTGAGGACTTCCAAATAAAAAAAGCTCTCTATTCTCACCAAAAGATCGCTAGAGAAAGGGGTCTTTCAGCAAGAATTAAAGGACAGTCACTAGTGGTCGAAAGGGTCTCCAATCCTTCCGTGTCCGACCCAAATCCACGTGCAGTTTACAAAGTATCTGACGATACAGTATTCAAAGAAGTAACGAAAAAAGATCAACTACAGGGTGCGGAACAACAACAAAGAAATCTTAGATCTTCCACCAGCACCAACAAACAAAAATAAACAGACTTTTACTACTAGTGACTCCTAACCCATTTTTTTCATTTTTTGTTGTAAATTTCATGGAAAGATGTAATCAATAGTACTCAATTATATGTTTATGTAATTCTGATTATTCTATCCACTAAACTGCACTGAGCGCACTTGCTATTATTCGAGTTTATTGAATATTCTCTTGTTTTTTTTTCACTCGTTCCTTCTCTGGTGTTTTCTTTTTCTTTTCATCAATCAGGTACCGAGTTTATTTGTGAATTCCTTTAGATAATTTAATCTAGGTAGATATCTAAGATAAGGGCATTTTTTATGTCCATTGGATATTAGTACATATACGATATACAGGATGAAGCTGAGGATTTACTATCAAAATGTGGCGGGTTACGCACCAAAACTGCAACCTTTTTTCAAAATACTCTCAGAGAATTATGACATAATAGTAATAACAGAGACTTGGTTAACTGAAGACTTTCATAATGCGGAATTGTTCGATCTCAGATATGTGTTCAGAAATGACAGGTCTCCAATAAGAACAGGTAAAGAGAGGGGTGGTGGTGTTATGATTGGAATCATGATCTATGATCACAAAAAACACCAATGTAGAATCGATATTTGTTAAAACCAATATACTGGGTAATGAAATAATTATAAATGGTACTTGTATCCCCCCAGGTTCAAACTCGCAAAAATACAATGATCTGGTGGATACTTTTGAAATTATCGATGAGGATATTGGTTTTAACAAATATCGATTCTACATTGGTGTTTGTTGTGATCATAGATCAGGATTCCAATCATAACACCACCACCCCTCTCTTTACCTGTTCTTATTGGAGACCTGTCATTTCTGAACACATTATATCTGAGATCAAACATTTCCGCATTATGAAAGTCTTCAGTTAACCAAGTCTCTGTTATTACTATTATGTCATAATTCTCTGAGTGTATTTTGAAAAAAAGGTTGCAGTTTTGGTGCGTAACCCGCCACATTTTGATAGTAAATCCTCAGCTTCATTCTGTATATGGTATATGTACTAATATCCAATGGATATAAAAAATGCCCTTATCTTAGATATCTACCTACATTAAATTATCTAAAGGAATTCACAAATAAACCCGGTACCTGATTGATAAAAAACAAAAATAAAACACCAGAGAACGAACGAGTGAAAAAAACAAGAGAAAATTCAATAAACTCGAATAATAGCAAGTGCGCTCAGTGCAGTTTAGTGGATAGAATAATCAGAATTACATAAACATATAATTGAGTACTATTGATTACATCTTTCCATGAAATTTACAACAAAAAATGAAAAATATGTGTTAGGAGTCACTAGTAGTAAAAGTCTGTTTATTTTTGTTTGTTGGTGCTGGTGGAAGATCTAAGATTTCTTTGTTGTTGTTCCGCACCCTGTAGTTGATTTTTTTCGTAACTTCTTTGAATACTGTATCGTCAGATACTTTGTAAAGTGCACGTGGATTTGCGTCGGACACGGAAGGATTGTTTGATATCAGTTCATCTAATGTGTAAGAGACCCTTTCGACCACTAGTGACTGTCCTTTAATTCTTTCTGAGAGGCCCCTTTCTCTAGCGATCTTTTGGTTAGAATAGAAAGCTTTTTTTTATTTGGAAGTCCTCAGGTGTATGTATAGTCGAGAGAAATATAAATTCCAGTATTTTTCAACTTCTTCGCCTCACTTAAGATTTTAGATTTGAGAAAATTTGAGACAAATTCCACAAGTATTGGTTCAGGCTTCTTATTTTGTTTCGTAGTGTTGAATCTATAGGTGTCCCTAGAGTCCTCCATGCGGCAATTAATATTTAGTTTATAACTTCACTACAAGGATTTGGCCCCGGTAGATTATATACTATCAGATTGAATTTCTTTGCCTTACGTTCTGTGATTTGTAGTCTTTCCTTCAATGCTTTTGTTTCGAATTTCAGTGCCTCACTCTCTCCTTTAAGATTCAATATGTTATCATCCAAGTGCCCTTTATAGTTTTTGAGTTCTTCTTTCAAATCACTTATTTGCGTAACAACTTGATTATTTTGAATTAACAACTTGATTAAGTTGAATTTGAGCAGTTAAGTCGTGAAACATTTTAGTGACATATTCTTTTGTGAGCTCGCTCATATCTTATTTCTGCGATGACCCACGTACTAATGTGTTTATCTTAGTTTTCTTGCTTTTGGTTCGGATCAGCACAAAAAGATTGAATTCTAATGTGTTTAATGACACAAATATGATTATTAAAGTGGAATTGCTAGCAAATGACTAGATTTGTTACAATCCGGGGTACAATCCTCTGATGCAGTTTTTCTTACTGAATGACTTCAATGATATAAGGTACAGAATAGTACTCACTCTACTTCCTCAGTTAGTCTCGTTTTAACAAGAGCACATTTCAAACACAATCGCACGTTTTGATATTCAATGATATAATATGGTAATATTATGGTCTCATCAAACCGATTTTATTAGCTTCAAGTTATCATTCGTTTATTACTGGCTAACCAAAGGTGTTGCATTCTACAGTAAATAAGTTACAAAAAAAATACCGAGCAACATTCAAATTTACCTGAGGAATTGCAGAAGATGGTAAAAAATCAGTTTTGTCCAAATTTCATCTGGTTTTGCTGCATTCAGAGAGTTTTTTATTCAGTTTTGAAGTTTGTGAATTGTCATTATGGCAGTTACATATATTTAAATAGTCCGGTGTGAAATGTGAAAAATATGAGAAGAAAGAAGAAAAATGAGAGTATAAGTGACAAAGACTTTTCCAATAGTTCACAAATAACAGTGGCGGAACATTCTGAAGTCGACTTTTCGGAAAATGAATCAGAGACAAAATCGAAACTATACTTCAAGTGAATTATATTGAAAAAACCTTAGAGCCATCATCAGATAATGAATTGGATTCAAGTATCGAGAGGAAAAGCCACAAAAATTAATTAATTGAAATCTTGAGAGAAGAAATCTTTCTGTTAAAACAAATAATTAGGGACAAGAAGGTAATAATAGAAGAAAAAGAAAAGAACATAGAACTATTGACCAAGGAAAACGATAGCATACAGCAAAATTATGAATTCTTATTGTCAAACATAGTAGACAAAGAAAGTATAATGGACAGTTTAAATAAAATATGTAACAAAATTAGTACATTGGAGTCATATTCAACAAATAAAAATACGAACCTTAATAAAACATATGCAGATGTAACAAAAAATGACAAATACTTGCATGAGAAACCTCTAGATCAGACAGTCGCTATAAAACCAAAAATGATACAAACATCCGTAAAAACAAAAACTGATTTAGAAAATAATGTGAGAATCAGTAAATTAGGTATTGGAATAAATTCACTAAAACAAATGCATAACGGAAATGTAGTGATCAAGTGTAGAAATAAAGAAGATATACAAAAAATTCAGCAAGAAATCCAAGAAAAATTACCTAATCAATATGAAACAGAAATAAGAAAACTATTGAAACCAAGAATCAAGATCCCAAACGTAAAGTTACAAGGTGAGCTAACCAAAGCAGATGTTGAACAGAAGATCAGAGACCAGAACAACATAATTAATGATATGGACCACCTTTCTCTTCAATTTCTAAAACATTTTGAGGATAAAGACCGTTTGACTATATTTGCAGAAGTGAATGGCACTTTATTAGAGAAAATAATGACGATTAATAGAGGAAAGTTATTCATTGGGTGGCAACATCTCCAAGTATACCAAAATAATAATATCAGTCAGTGTGGCAAATATTTCTATTTCAAACATACACATAAGAACTGCAGAAATGAATTTGTGTGCCCACGATGTTCGGGCTCACATGAACTGATATCATGTTAAAATGCCGAAGTCGTAATTTAATAACTGCACTCATTCTAATACAGTTTACAAAACCAACCATCCAGTTAACCACCTAGCTTCTGATAGAAGTTGTCCGACATTTATATATTACCAAAATCAGCTAAATTCCCAAATAGATTACAACTCTTAAAAAATCCATATTCCTGATTATAAAGCTCTTCTAGTATTCAAAATATTTCAAAAATTGTCAATGAATAATCCTAATGAATAATCCTAAAAATATAATAAAATTATATGAACTAAATTCGATGTTAGACTATGAGTGTACTAACAGGAATCATTGGAAAATATTATATATCAATTCAAGATCAATAAGAAACAAAATAGATGAGCTGGAAGTGATGATCAATAAACTTGGAGTGAAAATCTTAGTGGCGACTGAAACCTGGATGAAAGAAGATGAAGAACAGTACTATAATTTCAAGAATTTTAACTCTGTATATTCAAGTAGGCATAAGCGTGGTGGTGGTGTAGGAGTATTCATTCAAAAAGATATTGAATTTGAAATACTTGAAAAAAAGGATAATCCTCTAACCTATTTAGCAATTCAAACAAAATCTCCTTCATTTTTTATATGTGGTTTATATCGTCCCCCAAAATTTAAAAGTCAACAATTTCTCAGTTTTTTGGATAGAACCCTCGAATCGTTTAACAATATTGATTGTGAATGTTTATTTTTTGGTGATATGAACATAAAATTGTTATCAAATGATGAGTCAATAAAGTTATTGGATATATATGTTTCGAATAATTTTTCAATATGTAATGATGAGATTTCTACTAGAGAAACAACCAACAGCTCTACATTAATTGATCATGTCATAACAAATTCTAAAAAAAATATAGATTTGTGTTTAATCAATACTGCATTAAGCGATCACAAAATGTATATAGCATGTATCAATATTAGACCTAAAAAAAACAAAATCCAACAAGTTGCGAATAAAATCAAGTTTTATGAAATAGATAAATTAAAAAATGAACTTCATGAATTTGGCAATAACCTTTTTCGTTATGAAAATCCAAATGAAGAATATGAGGATTTACTCAAAATTTTTGAAAACAACTCGTTTATGAAAACTTTTACAAAAAAACATGATTTTAAACCTTGGTTCAATGAACGTGTTGCAAACCTTATTAAAATTCGCGATAAGTTCTTTTATAAGAAAAAAAACAATCCATATTCAGATTTCTACAAATAAGAGTATGATCGTCATAACAGATTAGTAAAAAAATCAATTAGAGAAACAAAGAAAAAATTCTATGAGAATAAATTCGTCGAAGCTAACCCAAAAAAAATTTGGAATGGCATAGATTCCTTACTATATAATTCACATACCAAAAAAGAAATTAAACACATTATCACCAATAAAGTAAAGGTTAGTGATCCTCAGGATATATGTGAGGAAATCTATAAGCATTTTGTAACCATTGGACCAAAACTATCTTCAGCAATCAAAACTCAAAATGATGTTATTGGAGATAAATCAAGTGTCCCGTCTATGTTTTCAGTACCAGTATGTATTAATGAAATTGAGGAAATTATTGCTAATTTGGACATTCATAAATCTTCTGGATTTGATGAAATTACTGCTGGAATTGTGAAAGTTATAAAAAATGAGCTATCTCCCATTTTACTTGATATAATATCCAAGTCCAAGTCATTAAAAACAGGATGTGTCCCAGAAAAAATTAAGGTTGCCAAAGTTTCACCAATATTTAAAAGCGGTCGGAAAGATAACGTAAATAATTACCGACCTATATCAGTTTTACCAACATTTTCAAAAATTTTGGAAAAAATACTGAATATCAGACTTTTTAATTTTCTTGAGAAAAACAATTTATTAAGTCATAATCAATATGGTTTTCGCAGGTTGAGAGACACAGAGGCGGCAGTTCTGGATGTTGTTTCGCATATCCAGATTCAGATAGACAGCAACAAGAAATGTGGCCTTCTCTCTCTTGACTTGTGTAAGGCATTTGATACGGTTGACCACGAAATTTTATTTGCAAAATTATACTCAATAGGTATAAGAGGAAAAATTCATGAATTGTTTCAAAATTATCTGATGAATAGGAAGCAGTACGTGTTAGTTTATGGTGTTAACAGTTCTTTGATGGATATCAAATGTGGGGTACCGCAAGGATCAATTTTAGGACCTGTTTTATTTTTGATTTATATTAACTCCATTACAAATTTGAAATTGAAAGGAAAAATTAAACTATTTGCTGATGATACTACATTAATATATTTTGCCACTGACCTCAACAAGATACGTGAAAATATGGAAAGTGATCTAAATGTAATTTCAACATGGTTACAACATTTTAAACTCACTCTGAACTTTGATAAATCAACATTAATGTTTGTTTCTAAAAAAACCACAAACAACTTCATTCATCCGCTATTATTTGGATCTAACTCTATAAAATATACTAAAGTTACTAAATTTTTAGGTCTTCTTATTGACGAAAAACTATCATGGAACAATCATATTGATAAATTGAGGAAAAAAATCAATCCAGTCATTGGTGTACTGTTCAAAATAAGAAAATTTGTGCCGATCAAATACCTTAAAAATATTTACTTTTATCTTATCTATTCTAACCTACAGTATTTGATATCAATCTGGGGAACCGCTAATAATTCAGCTTTGAAACCTCTAAAAAAATTACAAAATAAATCTTTGAAATGTATTTACAACTTACCGTTTTTAGAACCAACAGCAAACTTATATAAACCTAAGAGTTTACTAAATTTGAATTCCCTTTATAAAGTAAAAATTTGTTCATTTATTCACTTTATTCGATTGAAACAGAAAGTTTCTAATTTAAATTTAATCGAAATCAATAACATACATGATCACAAAACAAGACAAGCAAACTGTTTAAGCCTCAGCAATTCCAGAAGTAATTTTGGAAAAAAATTGATATACCATGATGGTATAGATATCTACAATTCGCTACCAAATGAAATTAAAAAATTACAAAATTGGCGATTTTTAAAAATAGAATAAAAACCCATTTTCTTCGTCAATTAGTCTAAAATGATTTTTTTTTTCCATAATTTATTTTATTTTTCCGTCCAACTATTTTGAATTGACATGCATAACTTTTCCTTATTTTTAAGTTTTTTTTATGAATTGTATTTATATCACTTGTATATTATTTTTTTCTGTACCTTTGTAAGGCTTTGTTATTATTATCATTACTTTGTATCCCTACCATGAACAAACCTGTTTCTTGGGATATTATGAATAAATTATTATAAATACAGTCTCTAGTGTCTTATGGTATCATAGGATGGAGAGTGTTGAATGATTCTCATTTAAACTGTCTCAATATCGTTCAAAATAAATTATTAAAAATAATATTAGGTAAAGAACGTACTTACCCAACTGAGAAGTTATTTATGGAGATTGGGGTCATGGACATAAGACAAATATATTGTACAAAAATAATGCTTGGAATAAAAAATCGAAGAATAAAATTGTCACCTATAGAACACCCATATTATGTGGAATCTCCCTAGTCACCCTGAAACTGGAGAAACTGGTGAATGGTCTCTCTGTCTGTGGCGTACCCTTTCTTTATCTCTTCGTTGTTGTTCTAACTTCCTCTTCTCCCATATGTTCACCCTGGGTGTCTGCATATTGTTTGTAGGGCTTTCTCTCCTTTTCTTTTTTTTCTTGTAGTGTGTTCATGTGCTGTTTGTATACTTCGCAGACTACTGAGCAGGAAGTGTGCTGTCTTTTGCAGTTGATGCAGATTGTTGGAGTCGTCCTCGGTATGGGGCATGCCCTTGACCAATGGGCCCCTGCGCATTTCATGCAACCAATTGGGCAATTGCTGTTGGACTGGGCATCTTTCCAGGCCAGGAATCGATAACACTGCGTGCTAGTTCTATTGTTGCGATAAATTTCCCATCTCAACAGTACCCTGGTAACAGCCCAAATGTTATCTTTTCTGTGCTAACGAGGTACATTCTTCTCGCAGTATTATTGATCTCCAAGATGCCGAAGGTTTTCAGGCATTGCGACTCCAGGTCTACCTCAACTCACTCCACTTCAGGGCTGTGGTCCAATGCCTTTATCAGGAATGCATGCCGTTTTTTCCCCAGCAGCGTTTAAGTGTGGTTCTCGACGTCGGCCATCTCCAGTTTAGTTTTCAGTTTGGTGTGGTCAACTGAGATTGCTGTTCATGTCTGGGAGAAATTATTTGTGAACGTGTACGTCATTTCTCTCTTTACATCGTTTTTCAGCATGTCTCTCAGAAAGGAAGACGGAGATGTGAAGACGATGAGGGGAGATATACTCAAATAGCAGTGCATCTCAACCAGCTAGAAATGGAAGTCACCACAACAGTCAACACCAAAGTCGCACTATTCTGTCTGAAAAATCACTATCCCGGATGAGCTCACATAGTACCCGTGGGCAAAAATCCGGGATAGGAAAATAGGGAGATCTCAACATACTATAGAGAATAATATGAAGGCGAGGTGAGAAAGAAGAGAGGAACTCATAGCCCTACAGAAATTCCTGGTCTCCCTGGGCAAGACAACAGCTAACCGAAGGAGAAAAGGGGGCGCCTTTATCTAACCCAAAAAAACAACTAGTAAAAAATGGGCTCCACTCAATCAACAGAGCACCCCAGTCGGAACTAGCAATAAATTTGGGGAAATAGAGGAAGAGGAGGATGAAGAAAACCCCCCAATAAAAAGAAGATGAAAAGGAAAACAGGGAAACTAACCCTCCACCCGAACCTCATGGAAAAACATAAATACAAAGAAGAAGAATAAGCAGCCACCTCCGGCAGCGATAGACAGACATCGAAGATATCCCCCTATCACAGTTAAAGGGACAACTTAACTCGACGCCGGTCTGAGAGACTTGCTGAAAAACGATATGAAGAGAGAAATGACGTACACGTTCACAAATAATTTCTCCCAGATATGAACAGCAAACTCAGATGACCACACCAAACTGAAAACTAAACTGGAGATGGCCGACGTCGAGAACCACACTTAAACGATGCTGGGGGAAAGACGGCATGCATTCCTAATAAAGGCGTTGGACCACAGCCCTGCAGTGGAGTGAGTTGAGGTAGACCTGGAGTCGCAAGGCCTGAAAACCTTCGGCATCTTGGAGATCAATAATACTGCGAGAAAAATGTACCTCGTTAGCACAGAAAAGACAACATTTGGGCTGTTAACGGGGTTCTGTTGAGATGGGAAATTAATCGCAACAATAGAACCAGCACGCAGTGTTATCGATGCTAGGCCTGGAGACATGCCTAGTCCAACAGCAATTGCCCAATTGGTTGCATGAAATGCGCAGGGGCCCATTGGTCAAGGGCATGCCCCAAACCGAGGACGACTCCAGCAATCTGCATCAACTGCAAAAGACAGCACACTTCCTTTCCTGCTCAGTAGTCTGCGAAGTATACAAACGGCACATGAACACACTACAAGAAAAAAAGAAAAGGAGAGAAAGCCCGACAAACAATATGCAGACACCCAGGGCGAACATATGGGAGAAAAGGAAGTTAGAACAACAACGAAGAGATGAAGAAAGGGTAAGCCACAAACACATAGACCATTCACCAGTTTCTCCAGTTTCAGGGTGACTAGGGAGATTCCACCTAATGTGGGTGTTCTATAGGTGACAATTTTATTCGTTGATTTTTTATTCCAAGCAACATTTTTATACAATATATTTGTCTTATGTCCATGACCCCAATCTCCATAAATAACTTCTCAGTTGGGTAAGTACGTTCTTAACCTAATATTATTTTTATTTTTAATTATTTATTTTAAACGATATTGAGACTGTTTAAATGAGAATCATTCAGCCCTCTCCATCCTATGATACCATAAGGCAGTATAGACTGTATGAGGCCATTTTGAGATAATTTCTAAAGAGTTTGAAACGGGATGAAAAGCCTCGTATCTTGTTTATTAGGGAGGATACCTGCAAATTTCATCTGAGATGTCGATCAATGATCAAACCCAAATACTTGATGGAACTGGCTTCTTGAATGGATGTTTCGGAATTTATTACCAGTGGTCCCATATAATAATGATAATAATAATAAAGGGTAAGCCACAAACACAGAGACCATTCACCAGTTTCTCCAGTTTCAGGGTGACTAGGGAGATTCCACCTAATATGGATGTTCTATAGGTGACAATTTTATTCGTTGATTTTTTATTCCAAGCAACATTTTTATACAATATAATTGTCTTATGTCCATGACCCCAATCTCCATAAATAACTTCTCATTTGGGTAAGTATGTTCTTTACCTAATATTATTTTTATTTTTAATAATTCATTTTGAACGATATTGAGACTTTTTGTTTGAGATATTTAGCAGCAGCAATCACTTGGTACCTTGATGGAAACTTTTTACTGGCATCTCACTTTTTTCAACAGCGCTATGTTCGTGTACCATCTTCAGGATCCATCGTCACAGCTGCTCACTGCTGGAAAGTAAGACCCAGCATAAACTTATGAGAATATGCTACAAAGCTACATGGACTTTGAGAAGGCAGCTATGAAGGCAGCAACTAGAACACTGGGAGACCATATTTCTATAAGAGACTGATTATACCACCTTTGCCAGGAAACTTTCAAAAAATTTCAAGATATGAGCCTGCAAAAAACATACATGAAAAATCCAAAATTGAATAGTTCCTGTGGAAAACTGGCTTTCCTACCCGTGGATGACGTACACAAAGAGATGACGCTACCTAAGTGTCGGGATAGGCAGCTTTCCCAATATAAAGACTAGAAAAGTTGATCCTTTGTTCGCCCCGGAACTGTGGAATGTTCATAATTCCACATTTTCAGATGAAGATAGAACCAACAACCAAAGAGGGTTGGAAAAACATATTTTCCATCCTTGTTGCTCTGTTTGGAGTTGATAAATAAGATAAAGATGGAACTGGCTGTGCATTCAACGAAGCTTCAGAATGCAGAATTTCAGCCAGAGTTAAAGAAAGAACGGGCCATCTACTAGATACTACAGGATGGATTAAAACCTGTATGCCAACAATATCAGCAAAGAGGTATAGCTGGTTTTTTAGATGTCATATCGTATAATATAAGCTTTAAATCTATTTTATACTTAATGTGTAATATAATTGGTAATATGTAATATAAATACATATGTAATATAATAACTAAATATTATTCGAAGGATTTTTTCCGGACGGTTTTTTCAGAGGTGATTTTTTCCGAGGTGTTTTTTCAGGGTTTTTTCGTTTTTTTCCTAGATTCGTTCTATGATGACTTTTGAAAGGAGGCGCTATCTCTTTCTCATTGCTCCGCTGGTGCACTCCTATATGAAAGATTAAAGCAAATATGGTTGAACTATAAATATTCTTTCTCGGGTTTGAACACCATCGTTCTTTGGAATTGCTTCCTAACGTTTCGCTATAGCACGAGTCGCTAGCTTCTTCAGAAGTCCGTCTAGCGAAACGGAAGCCATTCCAAAAAACGACGGCCTTCATAGCCGAAAAAAAATTCTATATTTTAAATTTTGGCCACGAAAGGCTTCACCAATTTACATTTGAGAAATTTCTTAATTATGAAAAACTGAAAAGTGAATTGAGAAACACTAGTTGGGAATTTAGGTATAGATTTGAAAATGCTGATGATATGGCCGATTACTTCATGAACAAATTGATATACGTTATCAAAAAAAAACTGTTACTGTGAAAAAAGTAAGCGATCAGGGAAGAAAAAATGGGTTACTTCTGACCTTGAAGAATTAATGAATGAAAAAAACAAAAAGTATCTAAATTTATTGAAACATTCCGATAACGAAATAGTAAAAGAACAATATAGGACAATGAAAAATAGACTGCTTAGGATGTTAACATCTGAAAAGTAAAAATATTCACAGAAAATTATTGAATATAATGGTAATAATTCCAAAGCTCTCTGGGACTGTGTTGGTGAATTATGCAATAAATCAAAACCCTCAACTGAGATACCAAGTATTGTACTAGAGAATTGCACAGAATCAAAGAATCTTGTAAGTATATGTACGTTTAATGAATACTCAAACCGTGGTCAGATATATGCAAATGAAATCACTGAACCCGAAAACTATGTGAATATGGAACAAAAAATAAAAATTTCTATGCTTATTTTCGAAAAAGATGAAAAATAAGGTCATAATATTATTATGGAAACCGAACAAAGCTCCAGGGCATGACGGTATACGCTCAGAAACAGAAAAAGAAAATTGCGAATGATATTAAACAAGTGCATTGAAACAGGTTGTTTTTCAAAAATATTCAAAATGGGTATAATTGAACCCCTATTCAAAAATGGAAAGAAAACAGAAATGGGTAATTATAGGCTTTTGACACTAATATCGAATACTGCAAAAGTAATAGAAAACATATTGCAAATAAGATTGGCGAAATTTGCAGAAAAATACAAGTTGATTGCTGAAAGACAGTATGGGTTTAGAAAGGAGAGATCGACAGAAAATGCAATACATGCGCTAACTTCGTACATATTCGAATCCTTGGATAGAAAAAATCCATCAATGTGTATCTTTGTCGATTTTTCCAAAGCATTTGATACTGCAGGTCATAGTAAACTACTGGAGAAATTAGAAAATTATGGAATACGATGCCGCGCTTATTATGAAAAGTTATCTATGTGACCGAATGCAAAGAGTTTGTATTGAAGGTGTGATGAGAAATCCTATGAAAGTCTCCTTTGGCATTCCACAAGGAACCGTTCTGGGACCAATTTCGTTAAATACATATTAACGAATTACTTCGCCTAGATATTAGAGGCAAAGTATTGAGTTTTTCAGATGACACTGCAATTCTCTATAGAGATGCAACATGAAAAAAACTAACAATAACACCTGAGAGTGACTTCAGAAAGATTGAAAGATGGTTCAGTTATAACAAACTATATAACTATCAATTTTTAAAAAAACAAATATCTGCCATTTGCATCCTACACCAACGGATTACCAAATATGGGAAATCTCAATGATAGTAATAACTATGAAATACCTGAAAGTGAATCCATGAAATACTTGGGAATAACTATTGACATGCACTTACGATGGGACCTACATATAACAAATTTAATTCGAAAGTTAAGAGGTACACTCTTCAAATTCAAATTCTTGCGTAACTACTTAGATACCAATCATCTGAAAATATTGTATTATGCATTAATACAGTCCCAACTAACATACGGTATAATAGGGTGGGGAGGAGTAAATGATCATTATATGAGTAATTTGAATGTTATTCAAAAATGGATTTCAAAAATAATATTACACAAAGGCGAGATGTACTCTAGTGATAGCGTGTATAAAGAAGCAGCTGTAGTGGATATACGACAACTATTTTGTATCAGCATGTTGAACAACATCAAAAAAGGAAATATTCCGCTTGAACCAGTCAGTCACTCCTATAATACAAGAAACAAAATACACCTTCTGAATACACCACGTTGCGAAAAAACTGTCGGACAAAGGAATGCTTCTTACTTAGGACCACGGCTTATTCAAATGCTTCCCTATGAAATAAAAAATATCACACGCAATATTTAAGAAAAAATCAAAAAGTAGGTTATGGGAACTGAGAGTCTTTAACCAACCAACCGACAGTCTTTTGGTATTGACGAAAGTTTCAAATCCAATCATACAACATCTTAGAAAGGAAATTTGTATATTTGTCGCTCCTTTCGACATTTTATTGATCAGTTACAACGAATATGAATGGATGCAAAACAATCTAGGTACAACTAGGTTCTTTCATTAAGTATTGTTAGAGTGCTTTACTTCAGACGTTGCTCCCGATAATTATTTATTTGTCACCGGAGTTTTTAGGCTGCAAGATAAGTGTATCAGATATTAGTCAGATGTTAGTCAGGTGATTATTCATGGTGTTGGGAATTATTAGCTGCGATTATTCATGACTTTTGTGATGGCGATGGAATAAAGTTGTGTGAGGAGGATTGTCTTTCAATACGTAGTTGTGCCCCAAGTGTAGCAATTCAGAAGTGGGATGAAAAACAGGCATCGGTTATGATTAGTGACAGTGAAGCCAGTAGTGAAAGTGAACACTACAAAAGGAAATCAACAGAAATGGCTGGACCATCACGTCATGGCAAAGGAGCAACCCAAGGATTCTCCAAGAACCTCAACGCAAAATCCATAGCAAGTAAATGTACCCATTGTAGCCGAAAAGGGCATTTAAAGGAAAATTGTTGGTGTCTAAATCTGGCTATGCTATAGCAACTGAAAAGGCAAGTGAAAAATTTTAGATATTTCATTGATGATCTTGTTCTGGAATGATATATTTTTTTATGTGAAGGATACCTGGATACAGGTAGTCGACCAAATTTTGCAAACGTTTTGCTAGTAAATAAACTAAACATCATATATTCTTCCGAAATTCTAGTAAAGGTTATTGAAATAAAAAAAAAAGAATTGATAATGGAATCAGCACCAACTGTTTTGAATCAGACAAACTTTCTATTGCATCTGACTTACATTTATGGAAACCGATAAAGGTGACATTTAGGCCAAAATTGGCCATCCAATTATAAACCACAAAGATATTATGATGAATACTCATGGGGAGAGTTGACGTTGAGTAAAGTATACCACAAGCGTTCTTTACCTTTAGTTATAGAGAAAATGTCACTATTCATTCACATTCTACCACTACGGGTTTTGTCCGAAAGTATAACGAAAAATATTTGTTGATTTTATCAAGTACATTATTCAATTTCAAAAGTTAATTTTGGGTCAAAAGTCTGCTACGATTGATCTGAAAAATATTCACTTATGTCTCGACTGCGCTTACAAACAGAACCCGTGGGCACTTATTATTATAATAATAATAATAATAATCTTTCAAATAGAATGGACGGAGTGTCAGCAATTTGCTGTTTATCAACTCAACCTTTTATGTCAGTAGTGTCGATGGAAGATTTTGTTTTGTTTTAGCGATAGTCGATCCATTCTTGAAACTTTTATTCTCCCGAATACCATAGACCAGTGAATCAAAAAAATAAAATGAACAAAACACATTTTGAGAGATATATTGAGTATATTTGCAGTACCTATATACTAGTGTTTATAAACGACTTTGGGTAACGAGTAAGCACGAGTGCAGCGTAGCTGAATGAGTGTTTGAAAGACGAGTGTATAGAAGAGTTTATGAACACAATATATATCATGCCGTACAATGCTACGAATTTATACTGAAACAACAAAATTGAATAATTTTAGTTGATTTATCTTATGTTATCGTGATAGTTTCAGTTGACAGACAAAGACCTAGTCATTCAGATAGGTTTTCATGTGTCAATGAATCACTGAAATCAACAATAACAATAGTAATGTATTTACGAAAACATGGAGTTTTCAATATTTTGAATAAATCACAGATTTTGATAAATAGATCTCTTAGAGCGGTATCCATTTATAAATGCCATTTTAGTTACATGAATATAAAAACGAAATATGTCTGATCACAGTAAGGTTTTCACGAGTCAAAGTTTCAAGGCATTCACCTTGGAGTACTCATTTGAACAAATTTATAGCACTACCAGCCGACCACCACGGCCCAATGGCGATACTGATGAGTTGAAGAAGATAGCTGGTGGAACGGCTATCATTGGTCACCTGAAACATTTTTCGACCAATATCTCTGATGAATTCCATTGCTTGAGGACCAAATACTCCATTGGTTTCGATTGCAACAGGGTAGAATAGATAGAGATTTCCCAAGTTTCTCCAATTTCTACAGCAGCACCCTGACGAATTAAGGTGGAGTTTAAATGTGAAGCAGCCATAGTCTCTATATAAGTGAAATCCCATACGACTGGTTTACCAAATTTCCAGGGAATCAATGGCATTCCATCCGGTCGTTCACTTTCATCACGACTAACACCTGATGGTTCTAAGATTGCTGGAATTTTAGCCGTAATCAAAGCTCTCTTTAACAAATCATTCACTGCATCATGGCAAGATCTTCGACCAGCGCTGAATTTGCAACTCAAACCATGGACACCAGATTCATCAACTTCAGCACCACATTTGAATTTATGAAGAACACAAATGGAAGAACCCAGTCAAAGTCCAACAGAAATTCTGAATGTCTCATCGTCAAGAAGATTACCCAATTAAGCAACTGGTAGTGCATTGAGCCACGCCCCTGATTCCTTTGAAGACACTGCGTTGAGACGAGCCTTCTGAGAACTAGATTCAGATGTTTCAAGCAGATTTTCAAAATTAATTTTCAAGAGCGGACGATCCCAGGCACTTTGTCGTTTCTTATCAAAATCTTGCAAAGGTAGTTTGACTTTAGAAATCCATAACTATTCCCCTCACCCTTTTGCTTTCCCCTTCATAAAATGAATCTCTCATTTCAAAAAAATTTGATGAAAGTATCAAATTCAACAGATGAGACACACTGTTGAAGGATGATAAAAAGTCAGGTAAGATGACTGATGAAGCCAAACGAATTCCCAGTCCCCCCATGTTGACGGAAAGTGATGCTTGAAGCCAACTCTGGATGCAGAATTAATTATTGGTTATCGATTCGAAAGAGCTTTGAATCAAATCATCGAATTTTTGAATTTCTGAATCATCACTTGAGTAAGTACATCAGTTTTGGTAAAGCCAAACAGTTCTTGAGTAGGAAAAAAGCAGCATGAACTGAAATTACTTTGAGCCGTGATGATATCAGTGAAGAGGAGATTGTTTTATCTTCAATACAAGATGAGAGAGACTTGATAGTAAGAGGTGCACCAAGAAGTATATGATCCGATTCTGCTAATTTTGCGACCAGGCTATGGGTCGAATTCCCAACAACAACAAAGAGAAGCTCCATATAAAACTGTACAAATTTTAGGATTCACTCTGCCTGCCACCATGAAGTTGCATAATGCTGTCACTGAAATTAAAAGTTTTTCGCTTGCACTACCTGAACTCTCACTGAGCATATCTTGAATATGATACGGCCTGAGCAAGTTTATACCACCGGCAGAACTTGTAGCAAAACATTTCAATGCCTCAAAAATATTGTATTTATTGACTTCTGGTGGTTGGAGAGGATCAGATGTAATAGCAGCTGGGTGTTTTGATCCAAGTTGTGAAAATGTTGAAAGGTCTAAATTTGCAATCGTATCGCTTGAGCTGAGGATTCTTATAGCTGATGACAAGTCTCCATCTGAAAGCTTATTCATAACACTTCTTGTTATATTTGAAAGAAATTTAGTGGAACTCTCTTTGGTCTTTACTTTCGGAATGGTCAAGACTGAGATATTTCTCTTTATCAAAGTTGAGAGGGATATTTTCATCTCTTTACTATTTTGGGGAATTTGAAGATTCTTGTTACTAGAAAACAATAATTTCTTCCAAGACTCTATTGAGTTGGTCTTGATGCATTCATCTATAGCATCACTGAGAGCGAAGGCGCAACAAATTCTTGCAGATTTCGGGATTCTCTTTATCATCATTATTGTAAATAAAAATTCGGCTGTGATGACAACCTGCAGACATGTTTCGAGGCTCTTGCCTCTCATCAGTACAAGGGTAGTTCCGACAACTTTGAGTTGTCTTGTCCCTGCCAAATGTTGTTTATCTAATAATTCCCTACGACTGTAGCAGCGACTTACAGTGAAGTCAGTTGCATATTGAGTTTTGGTCTAGATTGATTCAAAACGAGTTGTTGAGAAAAAAAATTATCACTGAACCAACAGGTTTCTATAGATTACCTCGTATTCAAATCTTATTTCATATGTTTGAATGCAGGTATCATAAAAGGGCATGCGTCTTCCACCAGGTGGGTGAGGTTTGCTTGTTCTATTTCTTAGTTATCCACAAGTACGGAATACTGTCATATGGCCCTGCAAATAGAGTGTTTATGACCTATCATGGACATGTTATTTTTTTTTTAATTCCACTAATCCAAGGATTTGCAAGACTTGAATGAAAGTCAAAGTATTCCTTGCTATTCACCGTGGTGTCAATTTATTTGGCCAAACCGTGCTGACGGTTGCTCTTCCATCTGAGGTAAGCTTATTAAAAGCTTAACTATACCACTCCACTTCGAGATACAATGGACTTCTACCACAGATTAAACTTATTATCTCATTCGTCGGCATATCACCCATGATATCTGCATATCAGAGGGAAGTTTTATAGTACTCAAGTTCCAAGAAGAATAAAATCAGTTGGACAGAGACTTGCAGCTATCTGGGTCCAAAAGTTTGGGAGATGTTGTCTGAAAATATAAAAACCATTCAAAATATTGGAATATACAAACGCGAAACAAAAATATGGATCACAAAGGTTTACAGAAATTAAATTCAAAGTCTATTCAAATAATCTCTAAAGTCTTGATAAAACGTATATTAGTTTGTGTGTATATCTACGTATTTACATGTATCTATGTGTATATATGAATATATATATTGTTTAGTGTTATTTATTGTGTTCTAATCACCAAATTCTATGAAAATGTCCAGTTCCTACAAATACAAAAAAATTATATTACTTACCGTTGATACACATTCATGAAAAGTCTTATATTACTTAACTTATTTTCTACTATTAATGTTTTATTGTTATTATTTATATGTTTTAGGTTAGGGCTATATTACGTACAAGCGATACTGTTGTATTGCTTCCGTGATGCCACTGTTTATATTTACAATATAGATCAGGTAGGGAATCCAAAATTACAGGGAACAGATAAACAGGCCAGGTCGAAACTTTAATGTCAACAAATTTTTGGCATGAATATTGATCAGGTAAGGAATAAAAAATAACAGGTTAAAACTTTTATTTACGACTAGTACATAATGTGAGTATTATACTTGTGGTTTTCACAGTATAATGTCAAATATTATTTCCTTAGGAAATGATGGAAAGGAATTATTAGTCTTTATTTCCTGTTGTACTCCTATCACAAATGGTATCACAAATGGATATATTTATTCTGATCTATTGAAAAACTCACATTCTTATTTTTTTGAGGTTATATTATTATAATTATGGGCGCATGCCGCTCGAACGAGCTTTATATGAAATGAATAAAGAAGATGTGAAGGATTTCCAAACAGTTATTAATAACAATATACAAGACTAAATTTTTTTAAATTTGTAATGTAAACCATACATAACATCAGTGAGGCTTAGTGTCTATACAGATGAGCAGGAGAGTAGATATTTCTTGAAGGATTGATTATTCTAGACCCAGGCAAGAAGCCACACCCACTTTGGCCGAATAGACCAATCGAATAGAAGCGGAGTTCGAGGGGATTCAAAAATCCACCGGCCGCAGCATCAAGGTAGTTAAACCGATGATAGACTCCTTGGAGGTGGGGAAAACCTCTCCCGAAAAATCAAAACAGGAAGATCCTGTGCAAGCTTAAAAGCGCACAGCCTCACAGGCCAACACATACCAATGCCTCGTCAAAACCTGTCCCCGCTAACTTCCCCAAAAAAATAGAATACCCGGAAGAGGTCCTCAAATTCTGCGCAGTGGTCAAAGCACAACAAGTGCAAGACCAAAAGCGCAGAAATGGAATCAAAGGAACAAAGGAGGGAAAAACAAGGAACCCTAGAGGTACAGGAAAGAGAACAACCAGTGAAAGCCGCATCCTCAGGTACAAGAGAGAGACTACTGAGCAGGAGAAAGTCACTCACCCCTCCTACAACACCTCTTCTTCTCGAGTTACCCCGAAGTTGGAAAGTCGAAGATCTTCCTCAAGAAGAGGATAAGAATGCAGGAAAACGACAAGCATGCCCACCTCGCCCCATATAATCCCCGAGAACAGGATGCAGCAAAGGAAGACGGAGAAGTGAAAACGATGAGGGGAGATATACTCAAATAGCAGTGCATCTCAACCAGCTAAAAATGGAAAACACCACAACAGTCAACACCAAAATCGCACTATTCTGTCTGAAAAATCACTATCCCGGATGAGCTCACAGAGTACCCGTTGGCAAAAATCCGGGATAGGGAAATAGGGAGATCTCAACGTACCATAGAGGAGAATATGAAGGCGAGGTGAGAGAGAAGAGAGAAACTCATAGCCCTACAAAAATTCCTGGCCTACTGGGTCAAGACAACAGCTAACCGAAGGGGAAAAGAGGGCGCCTTCGTCGAACCCAGAAAAACAGCTAGGAGGAAATGGGCTCCACTCAATCTACAGAGCCCCCAGTCGAAGCTAGCAATAAATTAGGGGCAATAAAGGAAGAGGAGGATGAAGAAAACCCTTCACCCCAACCTCATGGAGAAACATAAATACATAGAAGAAGAATAAGCAGTCACCTCCGGCAGCGAAAAACATACATCACAGTCAAAGGGACAACTTAACTCGACGCCGGTCTGACAGACATGCTGAAAATGCTGAATGCTGAAGAGAGAAATGACGTACAAGTTCACAAATAATTTCTCCCAGACATGAACAGCAATCTCAGATGACCACACCAAACTGAAAACTAAACTGGAGATGGCCGACGTCGAGTACCACACTTAAACGCTGCTGGGGAAAAACGGCATGCATTCCTGATAAAGGCGTTGGACCACAGCCCTGCAGTGGAGTGAGTTGAGGTAGACCTGGAGGCGCAAGGTCTGAAAACCTTCGGCATCTTAGAGATCAATAATACTGCGAGAAACATGTACCTCGTTAGTACAGAAAATACAACATTTGGGCAGTTAACGGGGTACTGTTGAGATGGGAAATTAATCGCAACAATAGAACCAGCACGCAGTGTTATCGATGCCAGGCCTGGAGACATGCCCAGTCCAACAGCAATTGCCCAATTGGTTGCATGAAATGCACAGGGGCCCATTGGTCAAGGGCATGCCCCAAACCGAGGACGACTCCAGCAATTTGCATCAACTGCAAAAGACAGCACACTTCCTGCTCAGTAGTCTGCGAAGTATACAAACGGTACATGAATACACTACAAGAAAAAGAAAAGGAGAGAAAGCCCGACATACAATATGCAGACACCCAGGGCGAACATATGGGAAAAGAGGAATTTAGAACAACAACGAAGAGATGAAGAAAGGGTGAGCCACAGACACAGAGACCATCCATCAGTTTCTCCAGTTTTAGGGTGACTAGGGAGATTCCACCTAATATGGGTGTTCTATAGGTGACAATTTTATTCGTTGATTGTTTATTCCAAGCAACATTTTTGTACAATATAATTGTCTTATGTCCATGACCAAACTTCACCTAATATCATTTTTAATATTTTATTTTGAACGATATTGAGACAGTTTAAATGAGAATCATTCATCCCTCTCCATCCTATGATACCATAAGGCAGTAGAGACTGTATGAGACCATAATAAACTGTATTTAGGTGCGAAGTTTTGAGATAATTTCTAAGGAGTTTGAAACGGGATGAAAAGCCTTGTATCTTGTTTATTAGGGAGGATACCTGCAAATTTCATCTGAAATGTCGATCAATGATCAAACCCAAATACTTGATGGAACTGGCTTCTGGAATGGATGTTTCGGAATTTATTACCAGTGTTCCCATATCATTGAGATTATTACTGTACGAAGTACGTGGTAGGTATTTTGTTCAATTTACATTTAAAGTAACCAGTGCATGATCATTCTGAAATCTTCTTCTACTTTTGTTTTCAGCCCTTGCCAAGTCTCAGCCGTATACAGAATTGCTGTGTCATCTGCAAAGCTTAAAATAGTTCCGCTGGATTCTTGAGTTAATAAGCTGTTGATGTATATCGTGAAAAGAATAGGGCCCAGGACAGTGCCCTGAAGAACACCATAAGTAATATTTTTTGGGGTACTCGATACACCATCAATATTCACAATATGCTTTCGGTTTGATAGATAAGATTTCAATAATTCTTATGGATTACCAGGAAGACCAATACATTCCAATTTTTTCAGTATTCTGTGACAACCGTATCAAATGCCGTGGAAAGGTCGACGAAGATGCACAAGGATGGTTTAGAATTATCTAATGATTGGTTAATATATGATGTTGACTGATATATTGCATCTTCCCGATTTTCCCTCTCTGAACCCATATTGTTGTTCTGACAAGATATTGAATTTTTTCATGAAATTTATTATTCTTTTTTTAATAATTCCTTTCAGTAACTTTGCAACGTTCGAGATCAATGAAATAGGTCTGTAGTTGATGATTTGAAGTTTGTGACCGCATTTGAACAGTGGATTTACTATACCAGTTTTCAGAATATCTGGAAAAATACCCTTTTTAAAACAATTGTTGATAATATATGAAAGTGGTTGTGATATTATATCTGCTATATGCTTCAGTGTTTCCGCAGATATATTATATTCTCCAGGACTTTATTTTGGTTTGAACTCTTTGATTATCTTGATAACCTCTTCCGAACTTGTGTGGTAAAGAAACATGTTATTTTGGTTGTTTGTTGGGTTTTCTTCGAATTTATGTGGTACTTTGATATTATTTGCTAACTTATATCCTATTTCGCTATAGTGTGCATTGAAGGCGTTCGATATCAGTTTTATTTTCGATGGTCTCATTATTTTCTTATTGTATTTTTTGTATTTCGGTTTTAGGTCGACTTCTTCATTCACACTATCCCACAAGCCCTTCGATTTATTTCGGTTTCTGTTGATTTCATTCTGAAAATATTCTTTTTTAGCTTTAGTAATCAGTTTACTCAGTTCAATTTTGTAATAGTTATATGTTTGTTTGAGTTGTATATCTTGTAGGTTTTTGAGAATTTCTTTATACAGGCAATTTTTTTCATTAATTGAGTTGAGTAATTGGTGATCCATTTTTTGGCATTCTTTTTACTTTTTATTTTGATTTCAGATGTATTCTTGTCTAAAATGAACTTGAGTTCATTGATGAATATATTTGTAATGGTATTTGTATCCGTATGAGAATAAATATCTGTCCATGTTTCTTTTTTGAAGTCCAATTTTATTTATTACGTATACACATTCCGAAGAAAGAATAGTGATTTTTGCGGATGATTACTGTTTGAGATATGTAGCAGCAGCAATCACTTGGTACCTTGATGGACACTTTTTACTGGCACCTCACTTTTTTCAACAGCGATCGCTATGTTATAAGAGTTCCTGTAGCATCTTCAGGCTCCATCGTTACAGCTGCTCACTGTTTGCTGGAAAGGAAGACCCAGCATACTTATGAGACTATGCTACAAAGTTTGCTTTACGAATGTGCCCATCCTGACTTGTTTCCCGATCCAGCGGTTCTTTACATGGACTCTGAGAAGGCAGCTATGAAGGCAGCAACTAGAATACTGGGAGACGATATTCCTTCAAGAGACTTATTTTACCACCTTTGCCAGAGCACTTTCAGAAAAGTTCAAGATATGGGCCTGCAAAAAACATACATGAAAAATCCAAAATTGAATAGTTCCTGTGGAAAACTGGACGGGCTTGGCTTTCCTACCCGTGGATGACGTACACAAAGAGATGACGCCACCTAAGTTTTGGGATCATCCAGAAAAATAGGCAGCTTTCCTAATATAAAGACTAGAAAAGTTGATCCTTTGTTCGCCCCGAACTGTAGAATGTTCATAATTCCACATTTTCAGATGAAGATAGAACCAATAACCAAATAGAGGGTTGGAACAACATATTTTCCATCCTTGTTGCTCTGTTTGGAGTTGATAAATAAGATAAAGATGGAACTGGCTGTGCATTCAACGAAGCTTTAGAACGTAGAATTACAGAAAGAGGTAAAGAAAGAACTGGCTATCTACTACAGGATGGATTAAAACTTTCATGCCAACAATATCAGCGAAGAGATATAGCTGGTTTTTTAGATGTCATATCGCATAATATAATCTTTAAATCTATTTTATAGTTAATGTGTAATATAATAGGTAATATGTAATATAAATACATATGTAATCTAATAGCTAAATATTACTACGCCCTAATAGAGTCTCATTTACGCTATGGAATACCTTTTCGGGGAGTTTGTAATTCATCTGCACTTCAATCAGTCCTAGTACTGCAGAAAAGGGCAATAAGGTAATCCTTAACCTCGGGATTAATGTAGAAACTCATTTGTTGGAGAAAAAATTTACCGGTAGTTGCGTTATTCATTTTGGAATCAGTTTGCCTCATTCACAAGAACGTATCATTGTTCGAGGTTTCACGCAGTAACTACAACACCCGTTCAAACGTGTTGAAATTGCCAATTAGCTCAACAAATTTGATCAAAGATTCGATTCATTATAATGGGGTCAAGATGTTCAATCACCTACCCTCAGACATAAGGGAGGCGAATAGTAGCATTATAAACTTTAAAAACAATTATTAAAAAGTTTTTGGCAGATAGGCCCTAATATAGTTTGCAGGAGTACTATAACGATAAATTTGAATGACAAGGCGTATATCTGCATCTATGTAAGTTTTTAACTGTAACGTTACTATTAAGTAGGTGTGTTTGTGTGTATATGTATAGGTGCGCATATGTGTGTTTTATATAACATCTAATTTAACCTCACTTTTGTATGAGTTATAGAAAGAAAATTAACTAAACTAATTGATTATGATTACTAATAATTGTTCATGGAGGATTTTAGAGTGCACTGAGTTCGTAGGTACGTTGTAAATTTTTTGATTTGTACACCGAAATTGAAAGTTTGTAGGCAATATCACAATTGGCGTAGTAAAGTTCAAAATTCAGTTTGTAGCAGCTCTACCAAAGGATATCATAGGATAAATACCTTTCCTTCAGATGAAGTGTCTCCGGAAATGTGGTTGTCATACAGTTTACTCAGGATACCTTCTTGTGGAAATGTGAGTGGTTTTACTTCATTTTGTTGGTTCACTAGTTTTTTCTTCTTGAAATATGGAAACTGTCTGGTTTTGTGAAGTTTTCTTATGAAAATTGTCTTCAGCTATTCTCCAAAAAAATTTTTCTCTCATCAACAAACTCTTTTTTTTTATCACCATAACTATCCTTTCTGACTTTCCTTGACACTTTTCATTGTCACTCAAATATTATTTTCCACTTTTTTTTAAATTTCTATCAATAATAAGTTCAAAAAACAGCTTATTAAATTAATTACAATATACAAAAGTCTTTATTCACATTTCTATTCTCTTTGAACTACCTTTTTTGTATTAGAAATATTTAAATTCTTCTACTATTAACATTCCCATTATTATTTTCTTTTTTCTAGTTGGCTCTCCACAAACTCATGATATCAATTCATACTGGATGATATTTTTTTAAAATGATTTCATAATGGTTTTTCATAAGAAAAGTAAACTACTCGTAATTCTTGAAGTTAAAATATAGTAAGTATCTGCAAGGTATAGGTAAATATTCATAAGGGTTAAAAAAAATATTTTACTCATTCCATTCACTTACTACAAGTTTTCATAACAATATATATATATATATATATATATATATATATATATATATATATATATATATATATATATTAGTCAAAACAGTCCACTTTATCTGTGTTTTGCGAAGTCGCTCATAATACTGTATAAGTTCAACACTTATTGTAGTTGTTTTTATATATTTTTTTCCATTATTTACATTTTTCTAATCTATATTATACTGTATCTACAAGCTTTGTCCACCAGATTTTCTCTCAATGACAATAAAGTATATTTATTATTATTATTATTTGACGGATTTTTTCCGGGTTTTTTCCGGAGGGTTTTTTCAGAGGTGAATTTTTTCCGAGGGTTTTTTTTTCAGGGTTTTTTTCGTTTTTTTTTCCTAGATTCGTTCTATAATGACTTTTGCAAGGAGGCGCTACCTCTTTCTCATTGCTCCGCTGGTGCACTCCTATATGAAAGATTGAAATAAATATGGTTGAACTATAAGTATTCTTTCTCGTCTTTGAAGACCGTCGTTCTTTGGAATTGCTTCCTAACGTTTCGCTAGCTTCTTCAGAAGTCCGTCTAGCAAAACGGAAGCCATTCCAAAAAACGACGTCGAAAAATATCTTGATTATGATAAACTGAAAAGTGAATTGAGAAACACTAGTTTGGAATTTATGCATGGATTAGAAAATGCTGATGATATGGCCGATTACTTCATGAACAAATTGATATACGTTATCGAAAACAATACTGTAACTGTGAAACAAAAAAGTAAGCGATCAGGGAAGAAAAAATGGGTTACTCCTGACCTTGAAGAATTAATGAATGAAAAAAACAAAAAGAATCAAAATTTGTTGAAACATCCTGATAACGACATAGTAAAAGAACAATATAGAACAATGAAAAATAGACTGCTTAGAATGTTAACATCTGAGAAGTAAAAATATTCACAGAAAATCTTTGAAGATAATGGTAATAATTCCAAGGCTTTCTGGGACTGTGTTGGTGAATTATGCAATGAATCAAAACCCTCAACTCAGATACCAAGTATTGTACCAGAGAATTGCACAGAATTAAAAAATCTTGTAAGTATATGTACGTTTAATGAATACTCAAACCGTGGTCAGATATATGCAAATGAAATCACTGAACCCGAAAACTATGTGAATATGGAACAAAAAATACAAATTTCTATGCTTATTTTCGAAACAGATGAAAAAGAAGGATATAATATTATTATGGAGTTGAAACCGAACAAAGCTCCAGGGCATGACGGTATACGCTCAGAAACAGAAAAAGAAAATTGCGAATGATATTAAACAAGTGCATTGAAACAGGTTGTTTTTTAAAAATATTCAAAATGGGTATAATTAAACCCCTATTCAAAAATGGAAAGAAAACAGAAATGGGTAATTATAGGCTTTTGACACTAATATCGAATACTGCAAAAGTAATAGAAAACATATTGAAAATAAGATTGGCGAAATTTGCAGAAAAATACAAGTAGATTTCTGAAGGACAGTATGGGTTTAGAAAGGAGAGATTGACAGAAGATGTGATACATGCGCTAACTTCGTACATATTTGAACCCTTGGATAAAAAAATTCCATCAATGTGTATCTTTGTCAATTTTTCCAAAGCATTAGATACTGTAGGTCATAGTAAACTACTGGAGAAATTGAAGGTTTGATGATAAATCCTATGAAAGTCTCCTTTGGCGTTCCACAAGGAACCGTTCTGATAACGAATTACTTCGCCTAGATACTAGAGGCAAAGTATTGAGTTTTTCAGATGACACTGCAATTCTCTATAGAGATGCAACATGAAAAAACTGAAAGTGACTTCAGAAAGATTGAAAGATGGTTCAGTTATAACAAACTATATAACTATCAATTTAAAAAAAAACAAATATCTACCATTTGCATCCTACACCAACGGATTATCAAATATGGGAAATCTTAATGATAGTAATAACTATGAAATACCTGAAAGTGAATCCATGAAATATTCGGGAATAACTATTGACATGCACTCACGATGGGACTTACATATAACAAATTTAATTCGAAAGTTATGAGGTAAACTCTTCAAATTCAAATACTTGCGAAACTACTTAGATGCCAATCATCTGAAAGTATTGTATTCTGCATTAATACAGTCCCGACTAACATACGGTATAACAGGGTGGGAAGGAGTAAATTATCATTATATGAGTAATTTGAATGTTATCCAAAAATGGATTTTAAAAATAATATTACACAAAGGTGAGAGGTACTCCAGTGATAGCGTATATAAAGAAGCAGCTGTAATGGATATACGACAACTATTTTGTATCATCATGTTGAACAATATCAAAAAAGGAAATATTTCCCTTGAACCAGTCATTCACTCCTATAATACAAGAAACAAAATACACTTTCTGAATACACCACGTTGCGAAAAAACTATCGGACAAAGGAATGCTTCTTACTTAGGACCACGGCTTATTCAAATGCTTCCCTATGAAATGAAAAATATCACACGTAAAGCAATATTTAAGAAAAAATCAAAAAGTGGGTTATGGGAACTGAGATAACGTTTTTTCAAGACTTCGTAACACAAAATATTCCTTGCTGACTTGCTCATATTCAAATGGACATGAGACACTGGTGCACTAAAGAATTGATGACTATGATTGTTGAAACCTCTATATAATCAATTACTGTCTTTTTCAATCCATGGTTTGAATTCAATTATACTTCGACTGGTCACATCCGAATAGATCACATTGTAGTATTACCTCTTTTACTGACTATTCGCAAGTTGAAAGAATGAATCACCCTGGTCTCCCCAAATCCATTCCGCTCGCTGCTCGAATATGCTTCAATATAGGTACTTCTTTCACAAGTGGTATATAAGCTGTGCTTCTTGCACTGAACGTGCGAGGTTGTCAGACGACACGTGCGTGAGTTAATTGAATCTACACATTACCTACGGATTGTACGAAATCTAGGAACAGAAATTACCGAAGTCAGATAAAAATGGTTTTAGTCTACGTGGAAGATATACTGCAAAGAGAAATGAAAATGAGACACAACAGTAATTTCTGATTATTGTTTATCGACAGAGGTGATCTACTATGTAGATACAAATAGGACGGCAAATATTCCTACATTTAAGGCATTATAATTCCGTTCGCTGACTGCCGTCAACACCCTGCACAGTCCTTGACTTGTGCCAGTCGATAGTCTCGGGGTACAAAACCAGTAGGTTACCCTTTTTTATTTGACATTTCATTGTTGTTAGATTCGCTGGAATTTATATGGAATTTATAGACGGAATTTGAGGAGTTTGAAGGAAAAACTGCAATCGGTTCAAGTCAAGTGAGTAAATAGACGGAGAACTGGCTACATGGCGAGCAACATGCCTCGGTGCAAGAAATATTTTTCCTGGAAAAGGTTCGATTGTTGCCGGCAAAGCGATAGCCCGTTTGTTAGAAGGCGCGCTGGAAGCTCAATGCGTGGGCGGGCGATGAAACGTGTAAATTTCCCGACAAAAAAAACTGTCGAAGTGCAAGGCTGAAAATTTGCACAGGTATTGAAGATCACGAGAAAAAGCAGGGACAAAAATGTCAGAAGCGCAAAAGGAAGCTAAAGGGTTGTCAGAAGTTTCCAAAGTTGCGAAAAATCTCGGAAAATTTACTTATAAGGAAAACTTCTGACAATTTATATTTGACAACGTTTTGTTGAGTTTTAGACTATCTGGAAGATGTGTTGCAATGAGAAATAAAAATGAGATACAACAATAATTTCTGATTATTGTTTATCGACAGGGATGATCTACTCTGTAGATACAAATAGGACGGCATACATCAATCCTACATTTATGGCATTATAATCTCGTACGCTGACTGCCTTCAACACCCTGCACAGTCCTTGGCTTGTGCCAGTCGATAGTCTCGTGTACATAAAAACAAAAGGTTACTCTTCTTTACACATTTCATTGTTGTTGAATCGCTAGAATGTATATGATCTACTTCATGACTCATAAGCAGAGAGAAATAAAAAAGGAGACACAACAATAATTTCTGATCATTGTTTTGTCGACAGTAGTGATCTACTATGTAGATACGAATAGGACGGCATACATTCATCTACTTACTGCAGTATGACTGCCGTCGGAACCCTGCACAGTCCTTGACTTGTGCCAGTCGAAATCTCGATAACAAAACCAGTTAGTTACTCTTCTTAGATGACAGTTTCTTGTTGTAACAAAAGAAATTGAAATATACTAATGAGGGGTTTGATAGTATCACAAAGTTGATTTTTTTAAAAGTAAGTTTCGAGTCTGACTCGACATCAAATACAAGTAGAATATTGAACATGTTTTTGGAAAGTATCCCACTGCGGAGAAATATATGGACAGTACCGATCTAACCCTTGGTTAGAAAATATATGCGAAATCAACTGTCTGATAAGTGGCTTTGCCAACCAATTTCCGGCACTGCAAATACCGAAACCGAATGTAAAAACTCATGGTGTTTTTGATGAAAGGAAACAAAAAGGGACATTTTTAATGGCTCTTTAAACCATTTTGGATGAAGGGCTGTCAGTTCTCGGTATCCTATGCTGTAAGATTAAGCGGATGAAGGGAAAATGTTTTGTAACGTACATCAAACCTTTTTTACTGATCGACAATTCCAGACGTCATAACTCAAAAGTTGTTGGAGATCGACTATGAAGGAAGAATCTCCCTTAGGGCACATCATTCTATGATCGAACACTGTAACGGTTCCCTCTTTCGGAGTCTATGAAATGCTCACAAAAAACAGGAGGGGGGTACAATTCGAACAGGCGAAACACCAACAAGGCGAATGACGAATTGTTACACGAGGTACGATAAAAACAAGAAGGAATGGATCAGAACCTAACGGCAAAAATGAAGGCACATTCACTGGACAAGTAAACATTTTTCATGTCGCCTGGGAGGTAATAATCTTCAATAAATATATGTTAGATTGTATGGAGGGATACAAAATTCCTTTGAAGGTAATTCAAAGGTAATTCTCATCCGCCGAATTCTCTAGTTTGCGGAAAATAAAGTAAAGATCAATTTGTATCCGAGTCATTTCTTGAGACAAAACCACATGGTATTTTGAACCTCAGAAATAAATTTACCACTGCCCCTCATTTTAAACGTGAGGGGCAGTAAAGATTGTTTGACCCAAAATTTTGTTAAGGGCCCCCGTTAATTTGAAAGACATATATTCATTACGAATTCTTACAAATTCTGACGAAAAAAATTGCAAATATCAATTCAGCAATCAATTTTTTTAAATTTCATTGTTTGGCTTTCGTATCTCAGTTACGCGCTGCACAACAAATGCAGCAGAAGATTTGGACAGATCAACTTAGATACGGGCATGATTCCTAAACACCTAGTAAGTAGACTACTAAACCTGACATTTCAAACTGGTAATTACTGACGACAGAACAATAAAGTAAACTCCAGCAGGTCTCAGTGTTGAGAGAACCCCCAACCGGTATTTTGCTCGTCAGTCTTTAACCAACCAACCGACAGTCTTTTGGTATTGACGAAAGTTTCAAATCCAATCATACAACATCTTAGAAAGGAAATTTGCATATTTGTCGCTCCTTTCGATATTTTATTGATCAGTTACAACTAATATGAATGGATGCAAAACAATCTAGGTACAACTAGGTACTTTCATTAAGTATTCTTAAGTAAGCTTTACTTCAGACGTAGCTCCCGGTAATTACTTATTTGTCACCGGAGTTTTTAGGCTGCAAAATAAGTGTATCAGATATTAGTCAGATGTTAGTCAGGTGATTATTCATGGTGTTGGGAATTATTAGCTGCGATTATTCATGACTATTGTGATGGCGATGGAATGAAGTTGTGTGAGGAGGATTGTCTTTCAATACGTAGTTGTGCCCTAAGTGTAACAATTCAGAAGTGGGATGATGAACAGGCTTCAGTTATGTTTAGTGACAGTGAAGCCAGTAGTGAAAGTAAACACTACAAAAGGAAATCAACAGAAATGGCTGGACCATCCCGTCATGGCAAAGGAGCAACCCAAGGATTCTCCAAGAACCTCAACGCTGGGGGTGCAAGATCCATAGCAAGTAAATGTACCCATTGTAGCCGAAAAGGACATTTAAAGGAAAATTGTTGGTGTCTAAATCTGGCTATGCTATAGCTACTGAAAAGGCAAGTGAAAAAATTTAGATATTTCATTGATGAGTTCTGGAATGATATATTTTTTTTATGTGAAGGATACCTGGATACAGGTAGTCGACTAAATTTTGCAAACGTTTTGCTAGTAAATAAACTAAACATCATATATTATATTCTTCCGAAATTCTAGTAAAGATTATTGAAATTTAAAAAAAAGTATTGATAATGGAATCAGTACCAACTGTTTTGAATCAGACAAACTTTCTATTGCATCTGACTTACATTTATGGAAACCGATAAAGGTGACATTTAGGCCAAAATTGGCCATCCAATTATATACCACAAAGATATTATGATGAATATTCATGGGGAAAGTTGACGTTGAGTAAAGTATACCACATGCGCTCTTTACCTTTAGTTTTAGAGAAAATGTCACGATTCATTCACATTCTACCACTACGGGTTTTGTCCGAAACTATAACGAAAAATATTTGTTGATTTCATCAAGTACATTATTCAATTTCAAAAGTTAATTTTGGGTCAAAAGTCTGCTACAATTGATCTGAAAAATATTCACTTACGTCTCGACTGCGCTTACAAACAGAACCCGTGGGCACTTATTATTATAATAATAATCTTTCAAATAGAATGGACGGAGTTTCAGCAATTTGCTGTTTATCAACTCAATATTTTATGTCAGTAGTGTCGGTGGAAGATTTTGTTTTGTTTTAGCGATAGTCGATCCATTCTTGAAACTTTTATTCTCCCGAATACCATTGACCATTGATGAATCAAAAAAATAAAAATGAACAAAACGCATTTTGAGAGATATATTGAGTTTATTTGCAGTACCTATATACTAGTGTTTATAAACGACTTTGGGTAACGAGTAAGCACGAGTGCAGCGTAGCTGAACGAGTGTTTGAAAGACGAGTGTATAGAAGAGTTTATGAACACGTTATATATCATGCCGTACAATGCTATGAATTCATATTGAAACAACAGAATTGAATAATTTTAGTTGATTTCTCTTATGTTATCGTGATAGTTTCAAACAAAGACTTAGTCATTCAGATAGGTTTTCATGTGTCAATGAATCACTGAAATCAACAATAACAATAGTAACGTATTTACGAAAATATGGAGTTTTCAATATTTTGAATAAATCACAGATTTTGATAAATCGATCTCTTAGAGCGGTATCCATTTATAAATGCCATTTTAGTTACATGAATATAAAAACGAAATATATCTGATCACAGTAAGGTTTTCACGAGTCAAAGCTTCAAGGCATTCACCTTGGAGTACTCATTTGAACAAATTTATAGCAGGGAAAAGTAAAGAAAAAAAAGCAGCACAAATAAACAACATTCCAAAAAATTATTCGATTGATTGACTCAATGTTTGTATTTGTAGTTTATCCAGAAGGTCATTCAGAGTTCTCTTGAATGTAAGACCAAGCCAGGATATAATACAATAAAAATGTTGAGTCCCAGTGAGCATGAACAAAATAAAGAGGTGGTAAAAAAAGGTGCTCTATAATATATGTGAATATGTTTAAATATGCGTGGTGGTGGTAATTTTGGTGATTTGTTTAGCATGATAAAACAATCTACTTTGCAGACATTGTTCATTAGATACACATCATCCGAATAAATTTAATAAATATAAACAGGTAAAATTATTGAAATGTCACCAACTGCCGCCTAAGAGAAGGTTCTAATACTGGGCTTTTCTCAAAGCTGAAACCATTATTTGACTCTTTTAAGTACATGGGGAATCTATTGAATTCATTCAAACATTGGAAAAATAATGTATAAACAGGTAAATATTTGAGTGTCCAGGGAAGTCGCCGCATGTATGAGTTAAAATGATATAACTAACGAACATCAACCATGACTATAATTTTAGCAGAGCTCTAGCCAGAGCCCTAGCCGCAGCCCTAGCCAGAGCCGGAGCCCTGGCCAGAGCCAAAGCCGGAGCCCCAGCCGGAGCCCCAGCCAGAGCTGGAGCCCCAGCCAGAGCCGGAGCCCTAGCCAGAGCCCTAGCCAGAGCCCTAGCCAGAGCTAAAGAATAAAAAAAATGCTTGGGCAGCAATGTCTGTCTAAATGCGTCAAGAGCGCCAAGCTTAAAAAAATATATATATGAAAGAAGTGCTCGTGCAGCAATGATGAAAAAAAAAACAAAAATCAGACCTGCTAGAAGGTACTCATAAGTCCTGTTAGAAGGAAATTATCGCCAAAACTATAAGTCCTGTTAGAAGGAAATTATCGGGAAAACTATAAGGCCTATTAGAAGGTGATTATCGGCAAAACTATGAGTCCTGTTAGAAGGAAATTATTGCCAAAACTATAAGGCTTATCAGAAGGAAATTATCGGCAAAACTATATGGCCTCTGAGAAGGCAGAAAAAAATACAAAAAAAAATTATGTCAAACACTGTTCAATATTAAAACGTAATTGAAATACTACCGTTTTTCTCTTTTTACAGTCAGCCACCATGCCCATCCCACTAAAGGACGGAAGGAAGCGAAACAATGTGCTCTACTTCAGACGTAGCTCCCGGTATTTATTTATTTGTCACCGGAGCTTTTAGGCTGCAAGATAAGTGTATCAGATATTAGTCAGATATTAGTCAGGTGATTATTCATGGTGTTGGGAATTAGTAGCTGCGATTATTCATGACTTTTGTGATGGCGATGGAATGAAGTTGTGTGAGGAGGATTGTCTTTTAATACGTAGTTGTGCCCCAAGTGTAACAGTATATTACAAAATCTTGGAATGATATTTGAGAGTACAAAATATCAGTCAGAGCAGAACCTCTGTGTTATACCATATGAAAATCATATTTTCACAGGTACAACAAAAAATGTTTGGGGAAACGAACTGTGATAGAAAAGAAGCCAGGGGGTTTCGGGAGCCTGATAAATCTATAGCTATATCATTTGAATATTTTAGAATTAAAACAATCCTCAAATCCTCATTTTCTTGCGAATTTACAACCAAACAGCCATTTTACATTTACATCGGATGGAAGATATAATATCCTATGAAGAAGTATCGGGGGATGGTGTGCGGAAAGAAGTATCACGGTTGCATATTATGAAAAGTCGAAAGTCAATTTCGTGACAAACCAAAGTGCAAGTTACATTGAGACTGAATATCACTACAATGTACAGCATTTATTGTAAGTGAAAAAAAATTGTTTGTGGCTCATGGACGTATAAATGAATTCGTCCATGAGATTCATTGAGTGTGATGGTATGCGTTCACTGGTGGGAACGAGTGCAAAGCATACATATTTCCCTTTTTATTTTTCCAAACTTGAGATCAGTGCCAGCGTCTTACATAACATATTTTCAAACTCAGTTTGACACTTGTCTCTATTCAGAGACCCCTATCCATTGGTCTGCCATTTTATCCAGCAATCGTTTACCCATAAAGACGTGCAGGATGGTTCTTTTCAATAACAATAATAATGGTTATTGGCAGTTTCTTTCAAAGTACATATATACAGTGAAATCATGTCAAGAAGTAGTATGCAACATCTACACATGATTATTCATGACATAGATTGTTCTTTCATCCAATTTGAAGATAATAATAATATTCCTCATATACACTAGCAGAGGGTATTTTTAAAATACAATAAAAATTCTTCGATATAAAGAAATATGAGAATCCCACGATATTTTTGTCCATTTGGAGACACTCCATTGCTTACAAAATCTCAGCTCCAAAACGGAGTTCATAAAACTTGTTATTTTGTTGACCTTGTGCTGTACACAAATTTAATAATAATTTATTCATAATATCCCAAGAAACAGGTTCGTTTATGGTAGGGATACAAAATAATGATAATAATAACAATGCCTTACAAAGGTACAGAAAAAATAATATACAATTGATATAAATACAATTCATAAAAAAACTTAAAAAAAGGAAAAGTTATTCATGTCAATTCAAAATAGTTGGACGCAAAAATAAAATAAATTATGGAAAAAAATCATTTTAGACTAATTGACGAAGAAAATGGGTTTTTATTCTATTTTTAAAAATAGCCACTTTTGTAATTTTTTTAATTTCATTTGGTAGTGAATTGTAGATATCTATACCATTATGGTATATCGATTTCTTTCAAAAATTACTTCTGAAATTGCTGAGGCTCAAACAGTTTGCTTGTCTTGTTTTGTGATCATGTATGTTGATTTCGATGAAATTTAAATTAGAAACTTTCTGTTTCAATCGAATAAAGTGAATAAATGAACAAATTTTTACTTTATAAAGGGAATTCAAATTTAGTAAACTCTTAGGTTTATATAAGTTTGCTGTTGGTTCTTAAAACGGTAAGTTGTAAATACATTTCAAAGAATTATTTTGTAATTTTTTTAGAGGTTTTAAAGCTGAATTATTAGCGGTTCCTCAGATTGATATCAAATACTGTAGGTTAGAATAGATAAGACAAAAGTAAATATTTTTAAGGCACAAATTTTCTTATTTTGAACAGTGCACCAATGACTGGATTGATTTTTCTTCTCAATTTATCAATATGATTGTTCCATGATAGTTTTTCGTCAATACAAAATTTAGTAACTTTAGTATATTTTATAGAGTTAGATCCAAATAATAGCGGATGAATGAAGTTGTTTGTGGTTTTTTTAGAAACAAACATTAATGTTGATTTATCAAAGTTCAGAGTGAGTTTAAAATGTTGTAACAATGTTGAAATTACATTTAGATCACTTTCCATATTTTCGCGTATCTCGTTGAGGTCAGTGGCAAAATATATTAATGTAGTATCATCAGCAAATAGTTTAATTTTTCCTTTCAATTTCAAATTTATAATGGAGTTAATATAAATCAAAAATAAAACAGGTCCTAAAATTGATCCCTGATGTACCCCACATTTGATATCCATCAAAGAACTGCTAACACCATCAACTAACACGTACTGTTTCCTATTCATCAGATAATTTTGAAACCATTCATGAATTTTTCCTCTTATACCTATTGAGTATAATTTTGCAAATAAAATTTCGTGGTCAACCGTATCAAATGCCTTACACAAGTCAAGAGAGAGAAGGCCACATTTCTTGTTGCTGTCTATCTGAATCTGGATATGCGAAACAACATCCAGAACTGCCGCCTCTGTGTCTCTCAACCTGCGAAAACCATATTGATTATGACTTAATAAATTGTTTTTATCAAGAAAATTAAAAAGTCTGACATTCAGTATTTTTTCCAAAATTTTTGAAAATGCTGGTAAAACTGATATAGGTCGGTAATTATTTACGTTATCTTTCCGACCGCTTTTAAATATTGGTGAAACTTTGGCAACCTTCATTTTTTCTGGGACACATCCTGTTTTTAATGACTTGAATATTATATCAAGTAAAATGGGAGATAGCTCATTTTTTGTAACTTTCACAATTCCAGCAGTAATTTCATCAAATCCAGAAGATTTATGGATGTCCAAATTATCTATAATTTCCTCAATTTCATTAATACATACTGGTGCTGAAAACATAGACGGAACACTTGATTTATCTCCAATAACATCATTTTGAGTTTTGATTGCTGATTTTGGTCCAATGGTTACAAAATGCTTATTGATTTCCTCACATATATCCTGAGGATCACTAACCTTTACTTTATTGGTGATAATGTGTTTAATTTCTTTTTTGGTGCTATTTGAATTATGAAGTAAGGAATTTATGCCCTTCCAATTCTTTTTGGGTTAGCTTTGACGAATTTATTCTCATAGAATTTTTTCTTTGTTTCTCTAATTGATTTTTTTACTAATCTGTTATGACGATCATACTCTTTTTTGTAGAAATCTGAATATGGACTCTTTTTTTTCTTATAAAAGAACTTATCGCGAATTTTAATAAGGTTGCAACACGTTCATTGAACCAAGGTTTAGAATCATGTTTTTTTGTAAAAGTTTTCAAAAACGAGTTGTTTTCAAAAACTTTGAGTAAATCCTTATATTCTTCATTTGGATTTTCATAACGAATAAGGTTTATGCCAAATTCATGAAGTTAATTTTTTAATTTATCTATTTCATAAAACTTGATTTTATTCGCAACTTGTTGGATTTTGTTTTTTTTTAGATCTATTATTGATACATGCTATATACATTTTGTGATCGCTTAATGCAGTATTGATTAAACACAAATCTATATTTTTTTTAGAATTTGTTATGAAATGATCAATTGATGTAGAGCTATTGGTTGTTTTTCTAGTAGAAATCTCATCATTACATATTGAAAAATTATTCGAAACATATATATCCAATAAATTTTTTGACTCATTATCATTTGATAACAAATTTACGTTCATATCACCAAAAAAGAAACATTCACAATCAATATTGTTGAACGATTCGAGGGTTCTATCCAAAAAACTGAGAATTTGTTGACTTTTAAATTTTGGGGGACGATATAAACCACATATCAAAAATGAAGGAGATTTTGTTTGAATTGCTAAATAGGTTAGAGGATTATCTTTTTTTCAAGTATTTCAAATTCAATATCTTATTGAATGAATACTCCTACACCACCACCACGCTTATGCCTACTTGAATATACAGGTTAAAATTCTTGAAATTTTAGTACTGTTTCATCTTCTTTCATCCAGGTTTCAGTCGCCACTAAGATTTTCACTCCAAGTTTATTGATCATCACTTCCAGCTCATCCATTTTGTTTCTTATTGATCTTGAATTGATATATAATATTTTCCAATGATTCCTGTTAGTACACTCATAGTCTAACATCGAATTTAGTTTATATAATTTTATTATATTTTTAGGATTATTCATTATGATTATTCATTGTCAATTTTCTGAATATTTTGAATACTAGAAGAGCTTTATAATCAGGAATATGGATTTTTTAAGAGTTGTAATCTATTTGGGAATTTAGCTGATTTTGGTAATATATAAATGTCGGACAACTTCTGTCAGAAGCTAGGTGGTTAACTGGATGGTTGGTTTTGTAAACTGAATTAGAATGAGTGCAGTTATTACATTTGGCGACTTCGGCATTTTTACATGATATCAGTTCATGTGAGCCAGAACATCGTGGGCACACAAATTCATTTCTGCAGTTCTTATGTGTATGTTTGAAATTGAAACATTTGATATTATTATTTTGGTATACTTGGAGATTTTGCCACCCAATGAATAACTTTCCTCTATCAATCGTCATTATTTTCTCTAATAATGTGCCATTCACTTGTGCAAATATAGTAAAACGGTCTTTATCCTCAAAATGTTTTAAAAATTGAACAGAAAGGTGGTCCATATCATTAATTATGTTGTTCTGGTCTCTGATCTTCTGTTCAACATCTGCTTTGGTTAGCTCACCTTGTAACTTTACGTTTGGGATCTGGATTCTTGGTTCCAATAGTTTTCTTATTTCTGTTTCATATTGATTAGGTAATTTTTCTTGGATTTCTTGCTGATTTTTTTGTATATCTTCTTTATTTCTACACTTGATCACTACATTTCCGTTATGCATTTGTTTTAGTGAATTTATTCCAATACCTAATTTTCTGATTCTCAAATTATTTTCTAAATCAGTTTTTGTTTTTACGGATGTTTGTATCATTTTTGGTTTTATAGTGACTGTCTGATCTAGAGGTTTTTCATGCAAGTATTTGTCATTTTTTGTTACATCTGCATATGTTTTATTAAGGTTCGTATTTTTATTTGTTGAATATGACTCCAATGTACTAATTTTGTTACTCATTTTATTTAAACTGTCCATAATACTTTCTTTGTCTACTATGTTACTATGTGACAATAAGAATTCATAATTTTGCTGTATGCTATCGTTTTCCTTGGTCAATAGTTCTATGTTCTTTTCGTTTTCTTCTATCATTACCACCTTGTCCCTAATTATTTGTTTCAACAGAAAGATTTCTTCTCTCAAGATTTCAATTCATTCATTTTTGTGGCTTTTCCTCTTGATACTTGAATCCAATTCATTATCTGATGATGGCTCTAAGGTTTTTTCAATATAATTCACTTGAATTAGTTTCGATTTTGTCTCTGATTCATTTTCCGAAAAGTCGACTTCAGAATGTTCCGCCTCTGTTATTTGTGAACTATTGGAAAAGTCTTTCTCACTTATACTCTCATTTTTCTTCTTTCTTCTCATATTTTTCACATTTCACACCGGACTATTTAAATATATGTAACTGCCATAATGACAATTCACAAACTTCAAAACTGAATAAAAAACTCTCTGAATGCAGCAAAACCAGATGAAATTTGGACAAAACTGCTTTGTTACCCTCTTCTGCAATTCCGCAGGTAAATTTGAATGTTGCTCGGTAATTTTTTTGTAACTTATTTACTGTAGAATGCAACACCTTTGGTTAGCCAGTAATAAACGAATGATAACTTGTTCTACTTTCACATTTTGTAAATGGTTCAAACATTGTCAAAAAAAAGATTAAATAACATCAGTCTTAGAGGTGAAGGAATAACTATAAAAACGGTTCATATCCAGGTCCAAGACCATTACGAGTTTGTGTATGGAAAAAAAATCTGTGTGTAGCCTCCACAGATGTTCTCCATACAACAAACATACCTGACAATCAGGATAGAAAATGATTATCAGCGTGTTTCCAGTTCTGAGGAATATCAAGGGGGCATAAGTATGGACACATTAGGAACAAATACAGGTTGGCCTGAAAAATTACTTTGTAAATTCTACAATAAAGCTCTTAGTAGGCAACAAATACAAATGCATTACAAGTGAATAATTACTATATCTACATGCATACACCATACACTGACTGTGTATTCCTTACTAATCACATACGACAAATGCCAAAATGATCATTACAAAAACAAGAATTCATGAATACAAATTTCTTTCAGGTGGGACAACATTTGAATGAACTTCTTTGTTGATTTTTAGGATCGCCTTTTCTTGAGATTCTTTAAACATCTACAATGTGATCTATTCGGATGTGACCAGTCGAAGTATAATTAAGGATTAAACGACTTACCTTAAGGAAGTTCAATCCAAATTATACGAGACTGGTCACATCCGAATAGAGAAACACCCTCCCAAGGATACATTTATTTATGTGTGTATATGCATATAAGAGTATATGGTTTGGTATACGTAGAAAAGTATCCATTTTTGTTAACCCTACCCCAAAGGCGATGAAGTAACCATCATTGCAAAGTATATTGAAGCATATTCGAGCAGCGAGCGGGATGGATCTGGGGAGACCAAGGTGATTCATTCTTTCAACTTGCGCATAGTCAGTAAAAGAGGTAATACTACAATGTGATCTATTCGGGTGTGACCAGTCTCGTATAATTTTTAGGTAAGGTAAGTCGTTTAATCCTTGATTAGACTCTTTTAACGTGATTGTATCTTAACTAACATATTAGTTAGTTATTATATACTTATTTTGTGTTATTTAGCATAAGTTGGAACTATACATTTTATATTTCATTTTAATTGGCGCAATATCACAAACAAGCGGATAACTTCAGTGATTGCCTTGTTTACTTGCCCTTATACTGTTAGATTATGTTTGAACTATTGGCAAATAAACATTATAATTATTATTATTATCAAACATGATGGAATTACCGACTATGGACGCAGAAAACTTATGACTGTTCAAAGCGTTTCTTGCTGAAATCACAGCCTACAAAATCCATGATAGTACTTTAGAATAGCATTCGTATTCTAATAATAGTATACTAAGTGAAAACTCAGTATTATTTTACTGAGGAAGGTTATGGTCTCACCGCCGGGTGAGACATGTTAATAATAAATAAAATGCTGAGAGGAATTCAAACAATCATCACAATGGATCTTGACATCTTGTTCAATATGTTGACAAACACAACGAACCAGCAAGCACAGGAAGGAAGGAAACACCCATCTTGAAAGGTATACCATGTAAATCTACCTCCATTCCCACTCTATAATCGCCTACGACATTAGGCACTGAATAAACTTATTATACGCTACTTTTAGGTAGCACTTATCTCACAACAATGGATATCTTCAAACCTACTACTAAACTGATGTATTTATTCAAATATAGCACTCCTTATGCTAAATAGTTATTGCCGATACGATTGACGCGCGTTCTTTCACAAAACTTGCAGCATCATTTCATCTATAGATACGGGGTCGTGTTTCGAATTTAATTCCAATGATTAAAATCTCTCGATTTCAGTTATTCTTGATATTATACCAGGGACAGTAAATTACTTTTGCAAACGGAATGAATCACCCATTTCTTCACATAATGTCTTGTTGGCATGGATGCATTTTATTTATTCATTTATATCCAAACAGACCTGTAGGGTCTCATTACATGGATAATCAATTAATAATAAATAATAATAATAATGTTTATACACGAAAGTACACAATTTTATAATAAATGAAATACATATAACTTTTTAGTGAATAAACAGGGAGAAATCACGAAGCTTCAGTATAAAACTATGGCTTGTATGTGATACTTAACTCAAAAGTATAGTGTATAAGGGACTTTACAATGATTAACTTCAAATTAAAAGTTGTACAAGGGGCTTCACAATGATAAAAAATACATAAAACACATGAACTTAATTAAAAAATATTCAATGAATGAATGCAGATGTATATAAATAAAAAATTAATAAAAATCCAAATGCGTTATACTTGGAGTATATGCAATATTCATGGTGAATATCTGTAGTAATTAAGGTGAATGTCATATTCCGGGTGTATGTCATATTCGTGCTTCATGTCTTAATCGGGCTTTGTATCATAAACGGGCTTTGTGTCATAATCGGGCTCATTGTCATTTTTTGCTTTGCTTTGTTTGTATGCCATACTCACGGTTGTTGTTTTAATTATTTTTCCACTCCTTTAAAGTTTGGTTGACAAAATCATGAATAATGTCCTTTCAGAACGCAAAATCCAAGTTTTTGTATACTCATTGTACATTACTGAACTATCATTAATTTTTTTTATATAAACTGTTAGCATGTTATGAAGGCGTGGTGCGAGGTATGTGGAAAATCGTTGTCCAACTGCTTTTTCTGATCTAGGTACTTTGTTTTGTTTGTTTCTTGTACTATACTTATGATCGACAGATTCAAGTTGTAATTTATCTTTTTTCATATTGACTGAAAAATTGATGCAATAAGTCTGTCTTACGTCGACTGCATTGGCCTCTATGAATACTGTGATAACGTAGAGTTCCATCACTTAGATGGTGCCTCCCGGTATATTTCGTAGAATGTTTTTTACTTGGAAGTACAGAAAGTATGATAAATAAAAACAGTCAAGCTGGAACCTTTGGTGTTGGTAATTTCATGAAACCTAAATTACCACTATTATTACTGGGATATGTAGCTTTTTTTCCAAGGATGATTTTCAGTGTCCATTTCTGAATAACATTTAGCAGCGTTTCCAAATGACAGTCATTCACACCTTCTCATCCTATTATACCGTAACATATTTGTGACTGCACTAGAGCATAATATAAGATTTTCAGATGGTTTATGTCCAAAAAGTCTTGTAAGTATTTTAATTTGAATAATAGACCTCTCAGTTTTCCTACTATATTTTCATTTTGAAGATCCCACCGTAAGTGTCTGTCTATCACAATGCCCAAGTATTTAATGGAGTTCACTTCTGAAATTTCTGAATTGTTCCCGAATATGCAGCGTACAAAAATCTTCTAATAACAGCATTATTTCCTGAAAAGAATTTCATATTATAAATCAAAAACATAAAGAAAGTCAATTGCACATAAAAACAAATCTGAAAGAATAGTAAAAAGTAAAGAAAATTAAATTTGAAGAAAATCGTCAATCAAGATAAAGAAAAATAATAAAATACTCAGTGCCTATAGCAAACTTGGCAGGCAGTCAAATTTACACGTCAAAATAATGGTCATAATAGCAACTTCATGATAAAAAAAAGAAGACAGAAGAAACTGTGGGAACTTTATGATATTATAAGATTATGTAAATTCAAGAAGATAGTATAATAAATATATTATTGGTTTATTCATTGGTGCTCGAGGAACCATCACTAAATTCTTTGTAGATTTTGCTAAAAAATTCAATTTACCTATGAAAATTGTTAAATTTATAGCACTTGAGGTTCTGAAATTTTCCATAAGAATAATGAGAGCAATATTTATTGTCAATGACAGAAAACATCTCTTCAAATAGTCTTTAGATATTTTGAATTTATTATTTATTTATTTATTATAATATGTGCGAAGTGCAACAAAAGAAGGAAGTGCACGAAATCCATATCAATTCATAAATTCCCAAAAATGTTAGTTATTCATTTTAATCGTTTTTCACCCATAGAAAGATTCCGAGAGAAATTGAATTTCACCATTGATTTTCCTTTAGAGGAATTGGACTTGAGTAAATACGCAGCAAATAACGTGCATCCATGTCGCTACAGTCTGTACGCATTGTGTAATCATAGTGGGACAACCAATAGCGGACACTACACAGCTTACTGTAGACATCCATATGCTGGTTCGTGGCACGAGTATGATGATTCACGAATGTCCTCAATTCCATCTGAATCGCTTGTGAGCGGAGTGGCCGTTGTTCTCTTTTATGAGGAGGAAGGCACTAATTCGCACATTTAGTTCTATTCTTATTTTGTTTTTATTATATATTAAAGATTTTTTTTTTATTTATTGTATTCTTATACGTTTTTATAGTATTCCTTGTTATTTATACAGACCACATATGTTGGTAGGATGTTATTATTTTTTATAATAACTATATATATATAGTTTTGAGAAAATAAAAAAAGAAACAGTGAAAAATAAAACGAAAGTGATCGCGAGTGCGGTTTGAAACTACAAAAAGACACCTTGAGATGGTAACCAGCAGGTTGTTGAATTGAAAAAGGAGGAAAAAATTATGAAGGAACAAAGCTACATTTGAAACTGCATTTTAAATAATCTAGAAAATAGAAGAAAAATCACGATCCAGAAACCAAAACTGACTCCAAGCTGAAGACAAACGTACTGATAATCCAAAAAGCAGAAATTACCTACCTGACTTGAATAAACCCTGAGAAAATAGATCCAGAAAGCAGCAGTCGAACCCTGAAGGAGATCTCACCGTTTGGGTGATGGTATCTTCCAATAAACACAGATAAACGGTGGATTTTCCAAGAAACGCCACAAAATATCGTTAGGCAATACGTTTAGTTCAGGTTTTTTGTAACGTTGCCTCTTCGCGTTGATTCAAGGTTATTTACACGTTCTAATTCTAATTCTATACGCTGATGATGATCCTAGAATTCCACCAAAATCAAACGAAGAATTTCAGTAATTAGGTAAGTTTGATATTCTTGGTTGAATTATCGATGATTATTGATATCTTTTAATCTATATTACCACCAATTTTGAACGTTTCAACAACGTTATTTGAACTGGGGTGTAGAAACGTATCTATTTTTACAATGGATCTACATTTGTCATCACCACCCTGAAACGTTCTATAAACGTTACGAAATGCAAATACAGTACGTTTAATAAACGTTACGAGTGTTCAATCTCTATACAGGGTGATCCATTGTTTCTGGATCAATTAGAGATAGAACACGGTACCCAAAAAACTATTGGGTTTTCTTCATATGAACTTTTTTCAATGAATATGCTGAAAACAGGCATTTTGGTAATTTTTTTTATTTCGAAATTACCATTTGTATTGATACAAAACATGATCCACAAGTTGGTGATAATCTGGGACACCTTGAATTGTATATTTGAAAATCTCCGAAATTATAAGAAAAGTTGATAGAACCCAAACATTAATTTGGGTTACCTACTCTATTGTCATCCTCAGTGGATCGGAAACTCTCATCATCGTCAAATGGTGGTTTGCTATTTTTCTCCGAGTAGGTACCCATTTCTGAATTGAAAAGACCAGCATAAAAAAACACCAGATTTCTTGATATTTTTGTAAAGAAACAGGAATTATAGTAAAAAAATATAAAATAACCCTAGATTGCATTATTCAGACAGATAGTAACTCAAAGATAACTTCATCACGTGATTCAAAGTGAATGCTTGTCGTATGGATCAAAGAAAATTTATAATAATATAAATAAACCATTCTTTTTTTGTTTTGAGTTGATGACGTTATTCTCCACAAACTATAAACTGTCTTTTATAGTATCTGCTATTTGGATGTCATCTGCTGCTCCAAACTCTTTTTGACAGCAACTGCAAAAATCATTCGGTATAATTATTATGGAATTTGGCACATAAATTATTACCTTACGATAAATGAGTTGGATCACATGTATATCCTTGAAAGTCTTCTTATCTGTAACGTTCCAGTTGTAGGGGCAAGCCAGCTTTTTCGTTGAAGTGAATCCTAAAATTCTCCTAATGGGATCTTCAGGAGAAGGGCCACCAATTGACTTCAATCTTCTGACCTAACCAATAATAAATATATATTTCCGGTGTTGAGTTAGCGGGAATTCGATCGAAATGTTGAAGAAAACCAGTTGTTAAATTGTCGACGTTTCGAAACTTCATTGTTTCATCTTCAGGGCCATTTAAGGTGGCTTTCCGGGTTTAAAAAGGGTGAAATAAATAGATTCGATATAAAGTATAAATAACTACACAGGTTCATGAAATACTTTGAATAAATATATAAATAATATGTACAATAACAAACGTCATTTTATCTTCATACCAAACTAGTATCTATTCTTAAGAATTGAAAAATTTCAAATGCACGATATACTTGTGTCAACCAGGTACCATGGATCTGGTACCTGGTCCAGGTCCATGTTCAACAAGTTCGATCATCTACCCTTTATCAACGTCTCATGAACGTTTGTTCATCCACCCATTTTCAACGTGTTTGATTATCTACCTTACATCTACGTTTTATTTACGTATGTCAATTAGATTGATAGACTACAAAGTACGGCTAAGAAATATAATTACTCCAAATACATTTAAGCAAATTGGAATAACGCATGGGAGCTTTCATAGTCCCATACCATTAGAAATGATACTGTATCAGATGAATCGCCTATATTCATTGCTGTAAAGGAGCATGCAGACTTTACATCCTTCATAGGACGACTGTGCCAAATATAATATTACAGATAACAAGTAAATATTTGAAGTTTGCGCAATATATAATTCATCAACAAGGTAGGTAGGTAGTTACCAAATTATCCTCTGGTTGAATCGGACATTTGCATACATAACCTTAAAAAAAAGAATGCCGGGACGCGTATTACCATTAGTTACTATTATACAGAGCAACTGTGCTCCGAAGCGCAGTGAAGAATGGCTTAGCAAAAACTGCGTATTTTAGATTTCCAATATTTACTGCGATTCAGAACATCGCCCAAATCGTAATACTCTGAATCGCAGTAAATGATGGCAATAATATACATGGCCTACTTAAAGACGAATATTTACTAGACTCCAAATACTTGCATCAATTATTAAAGGGAAAAGTGAAATCCAAAATGAAACAAACACAGGCAACAGTACATTTTTTTAATGGGATAAAATAACAATATCTGTTTTTAAAACGAGTTATATTTATTTTAAAGGTTCAGGTATCATCTTGTAATACTTGGAAATAATATTAATTTCTACTGTGTGATTCGGCATTTGGCATATTTTCCGCAATGCTTTTTCCTAGATTTCGTTTGCGCTTCTTACTAATTGCCACTTCCTGATTCGATGGTCTTCCCGACTAAATTCGCTTGGCTCCAGAAGTAAGGCCAGGTCTTTTTTTACGTCTACTAATTGATCCAGGTTGCACTCCTATATTCACGGAATATCGCGTTTTTCTAATATTACAAAAAAATGTTGCCAATTGTGAGGGCGTTTTTATTTTATTCAGAGTAGCATTCAATTTTATAATTGAATTTGTTAAATCAACAGATCTATTTTCTGAAGCCATTTCAGTAAGCCTAGTGAAATTTAAAGTAAGCTCTTCAATAGCAGACAAATGTTTCTTGTCCATAACTTCGCCATCTTCCGTTTGCGTAATGGTTATTGAAGATAACTCACGATGACTCTCTTCTTTATTCGTGTTATCATCTTTGCTATCGCTGTCCTTAAAATTAGCATCCATAGTTTCAAAAAAATCTTCGGAGACGTCATATCCGAGACTTAGCTTAGCAAGCATTTTTTTATCATTTGAAGTTAATAATGGAGCATTTTTAAAAACTATACCACATCTTTCCTGAACCGCACAAAGATGTTTACAAAACTTACCGCTGGAGCCAAACGGACAGTCACACATTGCCAAATCGATATCTACGGTATATATTAAAGATTGGTCTGCATTACTACTTACTGAATACATGTAGTTATTAATTTTTTGTACATTCATATTTTGAATTTTCTGACAAAATTTCATGTAAAGAATATTATTTTTTGTTGATCGATTATTAGCAAATGACATTAACTATAAAATCAACTAAAGCACACATATTAAATGCCTTGCAACTTTGTAAAACGATGTCTTTGAATATTCGTATTGAAGATTCTACAAAATTGTTTGTGTTATTCCCCCTTGACATCACATTTTTTCTAAAACACAAACACCATTCTTCCTTTCGTAGCCAAAATTTGCTCACGTGGGTTTTTAGATTATCATATTTCTGAACGACATTGTCTTTCATAAATTCATTAAAATAGTCATTTGCTTCTTCAACTGTTAAAGCATACATGATATTTTGAAATAACTTCATTACATACTTCGGTTTTCTTTTAAAATGTTATTGTGGCTATCCCAAATCCAACGCCAAAAAGCCTGGCAAGCGTGAAATATGCAGAGATAGAGAATCGGTCTTTCATATTCTGACACAGAAAATACCGATATTAATGCATTTCTCTCAGCTGCACTATCATCTGTCATGAATACCTGTGGGTAAGGAGCATTACCAAAGCTGTCTTCTGGAAGAGATTCTTTCAATAGACTGAATGCTAGGGAATAATTTGCTTCAGTTTGCGCGGTATGTAAAATGCAAGCTAACGGTATGGCACCAATTTTTGAGGCAGAAAACATAAGTTAGTTTGGTCGCAGGAACCACTGGAGTCTACGAATATTACTTCACTGGAAAACCATTCTTTATGTGCACGTAACATTATTGGAGTTAATATGGCAACAATAAGTGTATTTTCTCTAATCGATATTTTAGCCATACCACTCTCCTTATATTGGACAGACTTCTTTTTTTAAACATCTAACATACTTAATTGGTCGCGTCCTCCAAAATTAGTGGATCTAGAAAAAAAGTTCAGTATAACTTATTGTGATAGAAAAACGTGATGAAACTATTGACGTGGCCAGATTTACATTAAATGGTAATTGCGTGCGTCGAGTATACAGGGTGTTTCATAATTGAATGCTGATCCTGAAGAGCGATAATCCTTGAATGATTTTAAGAAAAATTCTTTATATGAACATATGTCCGTAACAGCTTCATTTCTGAGATACAGGATGTTGAAATTTAACGAAAAAATCAGTTCTTCCCCAATATCTCTGAAACCGCTATGGCTTTTTTTTCAATTTTGGTACATGCCAAGTATGCATAAAAATACATTTTTTCCATGATAAAGGATTTCTTAATTTTCATCAGTGGCGTCCCTGTTGACATACCCTGTCATATTTTTCATCAAAATAATGATACGCCACTGTCTTTTTTCCAAATAAATATTATTTTTGTAATTGTACTTTATCTCCTTATAAAAATGGTATCTCTCCTTTTTTTCGTCCGGCGAACGGTTTTTCAGTTAGAAAATGAAATGCATTAATTTGCTTGTCCCTATGCGAAATCAGCCGTTGAAGAGTAGGTACTGGGATTATCTTGTGGGCTGGAAACATTTTTCATGCTAAGAACCCATTTCGTATCTTTTTATGCGTATCTACTCATTACAAGAACTGAATAATAGTTACCATAAAATTATAAAAATTATCCTTAGATTCTTTGGTTACCACAATTGTGAAATTAAGACTAAGGAAAAAAATCGAATAGGGACAAGCAAATGAATGTATTTTATTTTCTAACTCAAAAACCGTTTCGTTATTTTCCCTTAGAAAAATTGCATAATGCATTGTCATCGAATTTATGTCAAATTAGCTTGCAAATGAAGTATCATAACTTGAAATACAGAACAGTTGTTTTTTATAAAAAAAGGTGCCAAAATAAAAAGTTGGGTAGGTAGCTAACATTGACATGGCAGAATTCCCTATGAAATTACCTTTTCAATGATGTGTCACATTTACTACTTTCCCTATTCACATTGTTTGGGTGATAGGGACCAAGGGGTGGGGGTAGAGGTATGACAGTCGATGTTACGATAGAAAGATGTCCCCCGTGGATTAAAAATCGAGGTGTTTTGAAGATATTCGATCTGTTTCGTTTTCGGTGCCCCATCCTGTATAAAATGATTGAATAGTAAATACAAACGAATACAGACTAAGCCAATGCCCATAAGAACCCCTGAAAATCAAGTGTGAAATAATATACCTCCATATATCAAATAGATGCCTGACTTGTCGTTCTGTTGGATTTGACTGAGCATTAGCTAATGCCAACGCCATCGTCAGTTTTGGTTCTTCGACTACCTGTGTATTTTGTATTAATAGCTCATGATAATTCCTCGCACTAGCACAGGTCATACCTTCATTCAAATATTGGAAAAATGTTTCACGAATATTTGGAGCAATTCTCATATAGCTATAGGCTTCGGCAACATTCACACGATGGGAGTGATGAAACTTAATCTGCAAAGAAGTAAAATTAATTTTTTCACAATTTTATACATGTTAGCTTGCATCATTCCTAACCACCTTATCTCGTGATTTTTGTGCTCGCTTAAATAAACAAAGCCCAACGGCCAATTGAAAGTTTGGCAAACCTTGCAATTTAGCCAAGAAGAAAGCGTCAAAAAAAAAAAACAGTCTGCGAATATCATTAGAGCTTGTATTTTAATGAAAATGTTTTGCTCAAGTAGAAATCCAATGAAATCAGTCAATTTCAGGTCATCTGATTGAACATATCCAAACGGAACAAAATTATACTGAAAACAGCCCTAGGGCTGTTTTTACTCACGTTGCTGTGGATACATTTTGATTCACTTCGATTTTGACGTTTCAAATATTTGATACTTCCAAATGTCAGTATTACTGACAAGAATATTAATGATATTATAGAATCAAATATACCAAAAAATATTGTTTACAGTAAAGAACTTGCATGGAAAGCATTTATTGAATTTTGCGATGATGAAAATAAGTAAGTACCTACCTGTCAATTAGCAAAAAAAAATCTATTTTATAACAATTTTCTCAAGCTTGTTGGTTTAGGAAACAGACCTCCGCCTACGGCGTCGGTCTGTTACTGATAATAAATCGTGTTTTGGACATTTTTGTATATTATTTGTGTTTTAATTAACTGAGAACTACAACTAACCAAGTTCCGATTCTCTCTGTTTAATGATCCAGTCATCTGTATTTTTAGATAATTTATATTCAGGATAACATTCCAAAATATTGGTCTAACCTGTGACGAAATTTCATGAAAATCGAAACATAATTGAAAAAGTTACAGGGCAATCAAATTAATTAGAATTATCCTTGTCCTTGAATTTATTGTTCGAGAGTGTACTTGTTTAACGTATTAATAACCACTAAATTATAATATTCACTTACTTTGATACAAACATTAAATCCACTTTCCAACAGTTCGTCGTTCTTGATCGTATTCCTGTTGATTTTCTTAAAAAGAATATCAATGATGGCATTGCACTCTTTATCCCGCATTCTGAAGTCTTTTCGTTTCCTATCTTTAACCTTGTCAAAACTGTTATGTTGACATTTATATATTTTTCGATAAATATATCTTATTGCAGAGGGGTAAGTGTATCGCACAATCCAATTAGTGCAAGTTTTGATACTAAACTCGGCAATCCACCTGTCACACCAAGCACTGTTCTCTTCATGGGGATCTGTCTTAACCCTTACACAGGCATCAAAACCGTTTCCAGTTGAATTAGATTGAAACTGGTGTAGTTTTGAACCAGATGTACTACAGATATCAGCTAAAATATGGTTGTAATCCATTGAAACAGAAAATTAGATAACCGAAAGTACCACTAACGATGAATGGCAGAGAAATTTAAAAGCACGTGTCTAACAAATATATTCGATGAAGTCCCGAAATTAAAACTAAATGACAAGATATCGCCGCAAGGTGTGGCTGCACTGTCATCCAGTAAGCAATGGCCTAGCAACGAGCCGTAATATAAACTATTGCTTACTAGGATTCAGAGTATTGCGATTTGGGCGATGTGCTGAATCGCAGTAAACATTGGCAATCTAAAATACGCAATTTTTGCTAAGCCATTCTTCACTGCGCTTCGGAGCACAGTTGCTCTGTATAATAGTAAATAATGGTAATACGCTGCCGGGACACGATCGACGGCGGCACCGGTAGAACTGGCTGTTTAACGTCAACGTGATCACGCACACTGACGGTGCACCGTGCGACGTTGCAAATGAGTGGTTAATTATGGAATAATCAGGAATACTCATTGAGTTTTTCAATGACTGATGAGTACAGATATTATTTGTTTCATAAAAAAAGTTCAAATCATAGAACCTCGAATCTTCACCGACAATCAATGGGAGAGGAGAGTAAATAGTATGGGTTATTGTCGATTTGGAAATCATAATATTTGCGACAACGAAATACACTTGGCAAACAGGTTGCGAAAACGTTTCATAACTACTACCTACGTATTCATTATGTATCTACCATATTTTCACCAATATGGATTACTTTCATTGAAGAACGTTTACTGAAAACGTAAAAGATCTTTTTGAGAATGGTGGATGTTCATATATACAAAAAAATATAGCTTGTTTCTCTCTGGTTGAATAAATGTTGAGATGAATCTCACAATGCACGACTCACAAGTCTATCAATGATCAAATTCTACAAGTTGCCCACCGATGATGAACCCTTTAGTCCCATATACACCTACTAAATAGGCTTATTAAGGCAAGTACCTGACATGAAACAACTACTCCTCTGGCTAAGACCACGACGGGTATTGAATTAAATCTAACAGATACAGAACGTATTCTTTCTCATGTGGAATCGACCTACAAAATCCATCACCAGAAGTTGTTGAAGAGGATTGGTCTAGCAAACAGATTCTAAACTATGCTCTCATCGGACTACATATATATTGAATGAATATATTCAATATATACAATGAAAATTTCACGAATGATAATACCTATATGTTCATCTATTTACCATTTCCGATGTTTCGCTTCCATTGGGCTCTGAATAAAAAATAGGATACAAAATTAACATGAAGTAAACAAAGGAATTGATTTTCAACGTACATATGGATGCATTCTTGAAATAACGTTGAAAAATAACCAATAACAATGGTTATCTCGAAGATATGCGAAGTTGCGTTGACAGGTAGCCGAGTGGTTAAAGCGACATTGATTATATCTGCAGATATTTTTCTGATTGCCCGAGAAAGGGGTAGGAATCGCACGTAAAAACGTAAGACATCGTTAATCCTTGGCTCGCACAAGTTTCGACATCTGAGGGCTACCGTTCGTAAGGGGACAGCTGGTTATTCAAAAGTAGAATATAACGTATATGAAAAGTTCTTCAGTTCTATCAAATATACGTTGAGAAACCACGATAAGAACAAAAGTTTCATAATGGTGCACTTCAGTGACATATTTGTTACGATGTATGCATCTAGTTGAATAAACTTTGAAGTGGTTTAAAAAAGACTATTGTTCTGCAGAAACCATGTTGGATATATTCTATCAGTTGAAACAACGTAGAAAAATAAACAATCAAAATGGTTTTCTCGATGTTACGCGAAGTTACGTTATTATAATACACTTCTTTCAACAAACACGTAATTCCTTACCGTCCAATAAACCTAGAAAGACTGAAACGTAAAAAATTAGTTGCTCAAATCTTCGGGTTATTGAATAGTGTCATATTCAACGTTTATAAATTGTTTCTCAGTTCTATTGAATATACGTTGAAAGCCCACGATGAGAACAAATTTCATAATGGAGTTTACAGTAACATATTTCTCACGTTGATAGTGTCATACTACGTTTGTGTAATGTCTCTTCAGTTCAAATTGTATATACGTTGTGAAAGCACGATAAGGACGTTTAATAATGGTGGCAAAAGTGACGCGTTGAATCATATACATTCTTTATCGTTAGAATCAATGTTTAGTTGAATTTGAGTTACGGAAGTCACGTTGCGAAATTCAAAGAGAAATGTTTATTCAACGTCAGCTACCACTTTCAGACGTATATCATACGTGTGTATGTATATTGGGATGGTATTTCTCATCAGCAAGTATTGCCAAAGTTGAACAAAACCTTTCAAATAACATCAAGTACCTTGCACAACAACGTCTTATCGTCAATTCCAAACTTTTTCACCAGTTATCATCACCAAAACTTCAAAAATATAATAATTTTGTATCAGTGATCAAAAACACTCCAACAGAAACTTTCAATAGCAATAAATTCAGTAATAATTAGTATCAGAACGAACAAATACCATACAACTTACATACTCTTGAAGTATATAGGTTATGTTCGAATTCTGTAAATTTTATTCTATATAAGACAGCGAGTCAGCCACTGTTCAACAAGCTGTTATTAGATCTGTAACGATACTGCACAGAGAAAAAATCACCGACCGTTATTAAAACTCGAATATCCCAAAGTAAAAATTCGAATACTATATCGGACAAATGAACAAGTTAATAATCACAAAAAAAAACGTGTTTATGGAAAAGAACACTTACCACTACTAACCCATTTGGAATATTTCAGATTATACCCTTTATTGGCCACTTCACTAATGCCAATTAAATTATTCTCTTATGGGTAGAATGGGCATTATCATTAGTATGTTGATCAGTAAAAAAAAAAACCGAAAAAGTTAACTAAGTATGAGTGAATTGGTCACAAACCCAACCGACTTGATCAATTGAAGTTGTTTGTTCACATTTTCACATCGCATTGAATTGCTTATGAATAAAACGATGTTTGAGTTTGAATCTATCACAATTATTTTGGGAAATCTATTACAATCACATACATTTGCATTTTGAAACATTCTTCGACAAACCCTTTCCTAGAACTCTACCTGAGATTGGGAGATTTTCATGTTTGGCAAACCGACTGAGCTGGGAAGCTGAAAAGAACAAAGAGGTAAGAACAAAAAGGAAAAGTAAGTATTTGGCCTGGGCAATCCAAGAAATATACAAATCATCTCACCTCACTGCGAACATACTTCTCACAGGCACTATACATAGGTAGAGTTAGGGCAATTGGTAATTGTCCGGCCTATTTTCAAACTTTTCAACAAATAATACTTTTTTCTCCAAATGACATTAAAAGCGGCCTTTTAAAGACACTTGGCAGGCTTAGAAGTTGTACTTTTAATGCCTAGGCAGAAAAAGTTTGTTCAATTTCTTTGAAAGATCGGAAAAATAGACAATCAGCACATTTTCAGAGAAAGAACCTAGATTTTTCTTCTGTCTATATTCCATGAATCTGCTGTATGTGAGTTCATATACAGTTCTTGATTTTTCCGGTAAAAGGTTAAATTCCACATCTCGCGCCTGGTCTCTTATCTCAGGTGGTGTTAATTGCATCAATTCATCCTCACTTTGCAGTAAATCCATTTCTAACATGACAACTTTTCAAAATTGACAATGACAAAGTAAACAGTAAAGAAACATATTCAACAAACGTCATCAGCGGTAAACATATTAACGCAGGGCCCAGTTACCTTTGATAAAATAATTTAGTTATTTGGATATTGATAATGAAACGCAATTTAAATATGAAAAAGTCGATTTTGCGTGGAATTAGAACAAATTTGAAGAAAAAATTATATGTTTCACACGGCAGAAAAGCAGATTTAATGCCAGCCGCGGCATTAAATCTTGTGCTTTTATGCCTAGTAAAACAAATAACTATAATCTGACGCAATGCACGTCCATGATCCTTGAAAATACCATTTGACAATTTGCACTTTCTCGGAAATTTCGTGAACCATGTTGAACAAATGTTTTTACTTCTTTGAATGAACTACCTATAAGGTATCTTTGCTAGATAATTATTAGGATGTCACGATGACAGTTATTGTCATCGTGAACAGCGAAACCAAAAACGGCGAAAACTGAAGTGGTTGGACGATAGCTAATTGGTCATATCCTCTCCTATGTTCGCAGTGCTATGAGATGATCTGTATATTGAATTTACTACAATTTTTCTACAACTACAAAACAAATAAATTACAAAAAAATCCAAAATACAGGAAAATATTAATTCATTAAAAATCATTATTTATTCTCATAACATAACACATTATTTATTACACAATATATCAATCTCTCTCTCTGAATGATATATTGAAATATACTATCATCGCGTTTTTATTTGGAGAAGTTTGAGCACACGCCAATGGTTCCATACTTTTTATTTTTATATGTGGGTCACACGATGGTACCCACAACACAATATGGCCCCCGGTGGCTGCAGCCACATAGACGAGTTGCCCTGTCCAATGACCAGGTGCACGAACAAAATTGTATAATAAGTACAGGCCGACAATGAATTATTGTCTGAAATGGAGTATTCATTAGAAGACAGTACCGTCTTGGAGTTTTCTGTTGCTGTTTTGGTAAATTGGTTTATAAACGTTTTCTTGCGTGATTATGGGAACTGCTATGTTTGTAATTTTGTAGAAAATTGTTCTTATCCAACAATCAACGTGGGGTCGACCGAAAGTGTTAGTATATTCATGGTGGCGGGTAAGTTGAACACTATCATTGAAAAACAGCTGCCGTTGGTGAATGTGAGAATGCTACCTTCTGAATCCTGCGGTATCGTGGAACAGTCTGATAAATGGTTAGTAATGATTGTTGGACGAGAAGGAATTTTATGATGAAACCGTTAACTTTCATCTGTTGGACATCTTGGAAGTATGCTATGGTATGAAGACACCAGTATTGGTATACGAGTTTCCCTAGTTTTGTCCATGGATGCGTTTACAAAAAAAAGTTGAGAAATGAAATTTTTAAATAGATTAATTGAAATCCTGCTCAGTCCTGGCCAATTGATAATACGAAAATACTCATAATACAGCGATACGAAAACATTCATTGAAAGTAAATGAAGTCAAAAGTTGATTGTTGATTATTTTGTGCAATTATTGCGTGATCATAAGAAAAATAGTGTACGTTACTTGTCTGAAAAGTTTTTTTCTGCCACTTTTCGCACTCGTAATTATTTTTACTACGACCACGCCTTAATTCCACAAAATAAAGTACAATCAACATCTGGATGAATTGATTGAAATGACCAAATACAATTTTTATTGAAGAAAGTAATTTAGTAAAAACAAAGGTAATAGTGAAAGCTCATGAAAAAAAAATCAAAGAGATAGTACAAAGGAAGAAAAACAAAAACACTATTGAAATAAAACCGAAAGATGAGAACTCATTAAGAATCAAACGGATTTCGCAAATATATTAATTTTTTTTTCAGATTTTGGCCCTGAACTTTTCACTTTTTAGTTCTATAGTTTAATAAAAACTGTTCACTTAAATTTTATTTTGTACTTTTATCATTAGACAGACATTCAAACAAATATTTAAACATTTTCTTTCGAAGATCTTTTTGTAGGATTCAATACACTAACTCACAACTATTTTATAGTAAGTACAAACAAATCTATTATAATGAATTCTCGGACGTAGCCGATACAACGTGATCATCAAAAAATATGAAAAATAAAACTTTCAATGTTTTTATACTATTCATATTTTTTGTTCACTAATGTTAGTGAAACTTTTACTGAGACTGTTGTAATCATTTGATAATGACCATCTAGGACTGCAGTAACATCAGTGTTACAAACATAGGATAATATAATAACATTTTATATTAAATTTAACGTATCAAATATGTGAATGAATCAATTTGATTTGTCAATCCATTGTGTTTGACATCGCTGCCAACGCCTCTACTTTCTGCTATCGAGTAGTCTCTGAGAAGTTGGCTGATTTTGCCACCGATATGGTGGGGTGAGGAACTCAAGTTCTCACTGCTGCGTATTGGATTGGATGAAGATACAAAAAATACATTTGTTTCTGAAATCCGCTTGTTGAATTATTCTTGAATTCATTACGTGGCTTCATGAACAACTCCTTAAAATCTTTGGACCAAGGAATAGTTCCGGGAAAGAAGGATGCATTACCTCTCTGCATTTCCATACTAATCTGCTGAATCAAGAAAAAAAGTAGCTTTTGGGTTCATTTGTTTCTTTTGTTATCCTTTCACCTATTTCCATGCTGAATTTTCTTGCTTGAGGGCTAAAACACCAATAGAATATAAAATGTAATTTTTCATATTTGTGGATCTTCAATTTTTCATCAGCTATAGCTGCAGCATGACGGAGGTAGTTAGAATATGTGAGAAAAAGTATCGACACATGCGAAATCCCAAACAACTGGTTTGCCATGTTGCCAAGGAATGAAACTTAAGTACGCCTTATCAAATCTTTCACTGCTTGATGACGAGAAAAACGGTGTAGAACAGAAACCATGTGTTCCGGAATCATCAACAAAGGTACCACAAACGCACTGATGTTGAACTGATCCCAAACGAAAATTAATAGCAGTTCTGAATGATTCATCTTCAAGGAGTGTCCCAAGACGAGAAACAGGTGAAGCATTCAACCATGCCCCTGCATTTTTCGATAAAACTGCCTTTAGGTGAGCATTCTCAATAGGATTCGAAGCATTTCACAGTAGTTTGTCTGTTTCAATTTCGATGAAAGGAAGATCCCCAGCATTTTGAAATATTTTTCAGAGACTGGCAGTCCAAATACGTTCACCTTCTTTCAATGAAACTTCAGAAGAAAAACCTATTTGTTAAATGCAATCTATAACATGAGACAATCTGCAAAGGGACGAAAGAAATGTTGGTGCCAGAGAGCTGGTTAAACAGATCCCTAATCCTCCATAGGGGACTAGAAGATATCCCTGGAGCCAGGATTTGTCATCCATAGTGTTGTTCACAATCAATTGCAGAACCTCATGGAATTATCCAATGTTTCCAAAGAACGTTGATCATACCACGATGGATAGGTGAGAAGCAACGTGTGCAGGAAGTTTGGTGATACGGAAGAAATTGAACGAAAATAATTGATTTTTTTCAATGAACAAATAGGAATAGCATCTATAGGAGGAGTACCAAGAAGTAGAAGTTCTGATCTAATAATAGTTTTGATTCCTGGGGCAACTGTATTTAGTTTTTTCACAAAATCAGAATTTGATTCGTCAAGGAAAAATTGTTCGCACTTATTATAGTTCAATTCGTTACCAATCTCCTCAGATTTTGATATCATAGATGAAAGGGCATCAAGAACTGTATAGGCATCAGCCCCAAAAGAGCTATCATCTAAATACCGCACCCATTAAATCCTGTGTTGATGTTCTTCAATATATTGTGAATGGTATGACAGAAAAGGGCTGGTGAAACTCCACACTCAGACAATAAAACATGCTCACTAAAAGTCAAAACAGAAGGGTGATAATATTGGAAAATAAAGGAAAAAACTCAGGAATATAGTGTCTAAAACAATTTAAATCATACAATGCATATGAATCATTTTGAAATCATTTTTAAAGTCAAGCTTCAAGAAAACTCTTCCTAGAGCGTTATCATGGTAGATATAACGTCTGGCTGATATAACATCTGGCTGCATGTACAACAACTCCTGGAGTGCCGAAACCAAATTGAAATGGACGGAAATAGTTTATTCCTCAATTTGGAATAGGCAAACTTAGCAACGAAACGTCAGTAGAATGTACCCACTGCTATAGGACGAATACCGCTAGAGTGTTTTTCAGACCGCATAAAGAAGCCTCATAAATTATCGGGCAAATGTCTTCAGGAACTGCACCGGAAAGAAGAAGAGCAGAGGGTTGTTAGAGGAGATAATACATTTTCACCAGCTGCACCCGTACTTTTTGCTTGTCATATCCTGCACGTGTGATGGCCTCAGTGAGTCCAAACCTCCAGCTGAACTGGTCCGAAAAGATTTCAAAGCTTGATGAACATCTTCTGTAGATACTTTCAAATAAGAACTTGGTTGTCACTCTACTGGATACATGCTTCGATAGATGGCTTTGGGATGCTTCTTCTGTAGTTCTCAAAGAGTTTTAATTCTGACAGCTGATGACAAATCACCATCTGAAACACCAATGTATTTTAAAAAATTTCAGATTTCGCGAAATGCTTCTTCTTTTTTGTAAACGTATAAGGTGTTTGAATTGGATTATCAGGGTTCCTCCTGATAACACTAGTCAGTGATTCTTTGTGATCATATTCACCGTAAGGCAAACTGGAAGATTTATATAGGAACATCAAAAGATTTTTCCATGAAGCAGCTGAATTATTTTTCAGGCACTGGTCAATTACTTTGGTTGAGGCAGAAGCAGCAAGCATTTTTGTAGCTTTGGATATTCTCTTGGTAATGAGATGATTTCTTTTTTGCATAACCAGTGTGATATGCAATGGAACACATTTGTATCTATCTTGGGAAAGCGTTGCATTAACACCATCGATGACGACGAAAAATTGTTATCCAATTTATGTATCCTGCTATTGTGGATCTTGAAACCAGTAGATTTCTTGAATCTTTTACAGCAAGAATCGCAAAATGATGATGATCCTGACATTTTAATCTTGGAGGTCCAATATGTATAAAACTTTGGTTTCAAATAAAATAGAGGTTTTCCTGAACAATTAGGGTAAACCAGAAATATAAAAAAAAAACGCATAAAAGCCTGAAATATGTAAAATAGATATGAAATGAATGACAATATATTGACACTATCGAAAAAATATTAAGCACAAACAACAACAATTTTGGACCTCACATCGACAGAGCACTTAGTTTTAAAGAAAAATTGATCCATAACATATAACTATCCTTACAGTTCTCAACGATGATGGAAAAACGATCTAATGAAGTGTCACCAAATCTTCAAAATAGTCCCTATCGATGTAATGATTAACTTGTATGGTTCTGAAATTCAATGTATAATCACGGGAGATATTGAGTGTCAAATTAAAATTTGAGATGAGGGCTGTGAATGAGTATAGGAAAAACGATAACACGATAAAGCCGTGTTTATGATGGCGTTGAGCAAGTTCTCGTAATTGCAGAACGCGTATGTTTCTCAGCACGCAATTCGCGATCAATCATGAGCGGCTCTCGAAGAGCAGGTGGGGGGGCCTCACGTGAATATGTCTGTTTACGACAAGGGTTCTAGTACAACCATATCGGATTATTATATCATTTCAACATACTCGTAAGTAGTTTTCTTAGTCATTGAGCCCATCAAGACGTTCAGAAATTTCTTCCGTCAATTACATTAACAACATTCCAAACGATATTTGATCGATTAGATATTATTCATTTTGGCATAAGATGTCCGGAGGACTGCTCACTGCTAAAATCCTATACAATAGGAAAGTTGGGTCTCGCTCGCAGTTTGGAATTAATCCACTGTGCGGGCGCGATCTCAGTTTCGGTCTGTAAATGGGTTTGGTCGTCGATTCATTCGTTGCAGTCATTAGTTATTGACTGCTAGACCTACCCTATACTGATGAGGAGCAACACTCCGAAATCGATATATAGGTGGTCCGAATGTTTCGATGAACATTCCCATGCAACCAAGCAATTGCAGAGAGAACCTTGTAGGAACTCTGCACGGAAATTTCATCAGATGTAATTCAATGTTCGTCGTGGCATTAGCCAGGAAAGTAGTTGTTTTCTGATGGATTTTCGACCCAACTTTCCTATTGTATAGGATTTTAGCAGTGAGCAGTCCTCCGGACATCTTATGCCTATTATTCATTTTGTTGAAATACTTTATAAAGAAAAATAATTGGTATTATTTTAAATTATTCTTGGTTTATTTGTTATGATCGGTATACTATTTTATTCTATACTAGTACATAGGTATTGTACAATAAATAAAAACAATTAGAGCGTGTTCTCCATACTCCATACTCAAACACTCAAAGAGTGTACCCAAAGGCATAGCCTGTGCGAATACAGGACGGCTATTATTATTATTTGCAGTGGCGCTCCATGTCTAATGACGCCATAATAGAAAAAAATCAATAAAATCATTTGTAGTACATTTTTGAGAAAAGTCTTCAGATTTAGTTTTATTCCAATGGCAATTTTTGATGTCCCAACTAGCTTCCGCTTTGTCAGATCCAGTAATAAATTTATCACTTGCTAACTATTTGGCATTGATTTCCACATTGTAATCTATAATGATTATTTTGAAATTTTCCTGATCTGTGGCCTTCAACAGTCACAAATTATTTCAGTTATTGAAGAAGTTTACTTTTTTCTTTAAATTTTTTATTGCTCTAGTTGTTCGAATATAGGCTTGATTTCTTTCAACGTGAAACGACTTTTATCAAATTTTCCATAAGTAGTTACCAAAAAGGAAGGGCAGAGAACATTTATATCATTAATTTTTCTAAAGATTGTCATATTCATACTTTTCTCAAACCAATATGCCTAACTGACCATGTCAATATTGGTTTTTGAGGTTATTTGCTCTTCACCTCTCAAAAGAGGTATTGAGTGGGTATGCCAGTCACCTCTCTCGTCAACTTGTCATTCCTAACTGGGTCATTTCCTAAAATATTGAAAGTCGGCAAAGTCATCCTAATTTTTAAAAAACAGGATCCTGAAAGAATGGAAAACTATAGGCCGATTACAATAAGTCCAGGCTTTTCCAAGATATTTGAATATTCGTATTTAGATAGGCTACTAAAATTCATAAATAAACACAACATTTTCTCAGATAAACAACATGGTTTTCGCACAAACAAATCGACAAATAGTGCAGTAATTTCGTTTATTGAAACAGTTACAAGGCTTCTGGAATCAGGAGAATGCCCCGTTGGCATATTCTGCAACCTCAGCAGGGCATTCGACTGTGTCAACCACTGTCAACTTATGTCAAAGCTCTATTCGTATGGTATAAGAGGTGATGCTTATGACTGGATCCTGTCATTTTTGAAGAATAGACAACAGTTTGTCAGTTTGAAATATCAAAGTGAGTCTACCACTGTTAACTTTGATTCTGAACGCTTGGACGTCACGATGGGGGTACCACAAGGATCTGTTCTTGGTCCAATATTATTCCTACTCTACATAAATGATATCGACAACTTCATCACAGATATATTCATAACGATGTATGCGGATGACACATCTTTAGTGGTGTCCGATAATGTGGATCATCTACTGTTTGAGAAGTGTGCGAGTACTCTTAAGTCAGTGTGGAACCAATTCATTGTATCTCAATGCTGACAAAACTGAGTTGGTGAGATTCCACAATCGTCAAAGACAGTGCCAGGAAGTAAAACTTCAAATAAATGATCAAACACTCAACAGTTTAGAGGATACAAAATTTTTGGGGATAACCATGGATTCATGTCTGAATTGGAAAAAGCACTGTACTCTCGTGATAAACAAACTGAATTCATTGTGTTACCTATTCCGAAATCTCAGAAGCATTTTAACAGAACAACAATTATTATCATTATATCATGCTCAAGTTGCGTCAAGGCTGAGGTATGGCATATGCATATGGGGTAACTCTACACTTGTTTCAAATATGTTTATTGTACAGAAAAGAAGTATTCGTATAGTAGCAGGAGTTCCTAGCACATTTTCTTGTAGAGACTTATTCCGAAAATTCAGGATTTTAACCTTAACCAGTATATATATTTTTGAATTGTCCATTTATGTTTTTAAAAACAAGAATACGTTTCTGCTCAATGAAAGTATTCACAATGTGAACACTAGACAAAAACATGATTTCCATGTTCCGTTTTGTAAATATAAAATAGCCTTAAATTCTCCGTCAGTGCTAGCTAGGTCTTACTATTTTTAATAAGCTCCCTAGAAATTTGAAAGAAATGACAAACTTGAAAAAATTCAGTTGCTTGTTGAAGAATTATTTAATTGGAGTAGTTTTTATAATTTACAAGAATTTTATGACTCATAATGTGTGTGTGTATTTATTTATATTTTTTATTTATTACTACAGCTGTTAGTTATTTACATATTTACACTGTGAACTGTACTGTCGTAGATTTATGTGTACTTTGACGATTCCAATACATGTAATCTGTGTCTAATGGAAAATAAATATTATTATTACTATTATTATCTAAATCAAAATCCTGAGGACATAGAAAATGAGATTACATTTAAAATCATCCGAGATAGATGTATGTTCCAAAGCATCGTTATTGAAATGACCAAAGAAAATTCTTCTGATACTGATACAATTTCTTCACGAAGATTCTTAGAGTTATCAAGGAAAATTCGCTCATTATTATTGATTATCTCACCTGTTGGCTTTGCAAATAATTGAATGAAAACTGAAATGATCCAGCACGAATTTGTCAACTGTCAAAACATTTCCTAGTAAATATATATATATATTGTTATATATATATATTTTTTTTTTATTTTGATTTAGATTTTGTTTTTAATGAAGAAATAAGTACAAATTTTTTTCACAAATAATTTTCCTTTGATTTCAAATTTTGCCCAGCTCAATACTTTTTCTTTTCTTTTTCTTTATACTTTTGCCTTTTTCTCTCTTTTTCAGAAACTCGACTCACTCGTCGTAGATCATGCAGACTCTTTCTCAAGTTGGGTTCTTCGGAAGGGTTGCGATCAATATCAAAATTTGAAAATTTTATTATGCTATCAAAGTAAATAAATTTCAATAATTCAAACTCAAATATGTTTTATTTTTATCAATTTAGCAAAACTCTCAAATTGAATATGAAATTTCAAATAAACTCTTATCTATTCCTGTTCTGCGATAAAAAAACTTATTTGCTAAAACCCCCTTTAAAATGACCATAGAAATCACTTATCGAGCCTATGCTGGAAATGTAACAACTGCCAAACAAAGAATATGACATCCGAACGTACCAGGAATGAATTTCTATGATTATTTAAATTTCGAGGTTATACTACTGGTATAAAATAAGCAATAAACAACTAAAATGATGCAATGTTTATGAATTATATACAATGGAACAGTTTATAGCTGGGAATTTTTGAAATTCACTGAGTTTTTGTGCACGTTAAAATGTTTGTGAACGTTAAATTGTTTGTGAGTTTGCTATCGGGGATATTCAATATGATGGTGTCAGTGACCTTTTGAAGTAAGTGCTCATATTCATATTCTTCACCTTGGGTGATGGTTTGGAAAGGATATCTATAAATACCTTTGAAACATAACTTTTGAAGCTTCCACCAACTTATCAGCTTGGATTTGACCTGTTTGTTCTTGCTGTGGTATGTAAATTGTGCTTTCTTCAGCTGCTTTTCGTTCTGCTATCGCCTTTCTTTGGTTTTATTTGGTTTCATAATTCTAATTCGTTTATTTTAATCAAAAGCCAGTAAAATTTCATAAGTTTTCTGCTAATGTCAAAAAATCCGCTTATCAATAAATTTCCCTTTTCCTAGCAACAGCAAACTACTTCCTTCCTTCAAAATTCACTTTTTGTCTGGCACCCACGATTTCACTAAACGAATTGTTATTACTATGCACTGGGATTAATCAACAATACTCACTTATAAATAACTTATTTCTATACATATTTTTTTACCTTTTGTATTCATTTTCACTTAAAATTCTGCTAAACTTTATTTGCTGTCTTTTCAAGTTATTTTATTCTAAATCATAGTTTCAAATTGTATTTTGCATTATAATTTTGAAATTGTAATATTTGAACAAAAAATAATTTTAACAAACTTGGCTGGTAGTTGCATGTTTCATGGAGAACATGGAATGGTATCGGAAGCACCTAACTTGATTCGGAAACTCCATTTTCCTGCCTTTATGCTGCTTTTGAATGAAATATTTTATTGTTGCTGAGAATTTGGTTCAGTATAAAGTTAAGATAAAGCATTTAGCTGTTTTTTTTTACTGGGATGTGATAATAATAATAATAATAGCAATTTATTTAATACTTGTTTTCATAACAATATATATATATATATATATATATATATATATATATATATATATATATATATATATATATATTATCTGAATGATGAATAAGTGTAGAGGAAATACACAAACATCAAAACAACATTGGTTTTGTTAAGAGAAACATTCTCAATTGAATATTGAACCAATACGTGACTCCTCTGGAGGAGTCACGTATTGGTTCAATCTTCAATTGAGAATGTTTCTCTTTACAACATGAATCCTTTCCAAGAGACAGGTTATCTTGTACGATGGAAAATAGCGACTAGATAACAACTCTCAGTCGCAGATGATTCCACAACTGACTTTATGAACATCCTGTTCATATTTTCAATAAAATCAAGATTGGTTTTGTTTTGAAGTTCTTTTTGTAGGATCCAATCCACAAACTGACAATTCTTTTATAGTAAGTACCAACAGAGCTATCATAATAAATTGTCGAATGAAGCCGTTACAACGTAATACGAGATTATCAAAAAAATATGAAAAATTAAACTTCCTATTTTTTTATACTTTTTATATTTGTAGACTAATATTAGTGAAACTATCACCGAGGCTATCATAATTATTTGATAATTACCACCTACGACTGCAGTAACATCAGTGTCACAATCATAGATTTATGTTGTAGAGAGAAACATTCTCAATTGAAAATTGAACCAATACATGGCTCCTCTGGAAATGGAAAAACCTACTATGAAATTGAAGTATTTTTTTTGTAATATCTAACAGAAAACAACTACTTCCCCGGTAAAAGCCACGCTGGACATTGAACTACATCACACTATATAACTTGAGAGAAAAAAATCTGAAAGTGAAAATTTGCATTTTCATTCAGATTATTTATTTAATGTCCATTTTCCATTGGAGATTCTTATCTAAAAATGAGTTAAGGGAGAATGTTATTCAGAAGTATCACTCACAAAAAATCGCTCATTTCATTGATGCGTGAATTGCATCTATTTCTCTAGGCTTCCAATACATTTTGGTTGACAAAAATCAATTTTTCCATTTCCAGAGGAGTCATGTATTGGTTCAATTTTCAATTGAGAATGTTTCTCTTTACAACATGGATCCCTTCCAAGAGAGGTTATCTTGTACGATGGAAAATAGCGACTAAATTCCAACTTTCAGTCGCAGATGATTCCACAACTGACTTTATGAACATCCTGTTCATATTTTCAATGAAATCACCATAGGTTTATATAATAACATAATATACTACTCTACTACTCTACTACATCCTAAATCAGACATCCTAAATCAGACCTCCAAGTAATTGCATAGAAGTTTTGTAATTAGCTTTTGAAAAATTCATTACGAAGTGTAGTGCTGTGAATTAAAACATTGCAAGTTTAGGAACAGTGTTAATCGTGATTATAAACAAGTAATTTCGTTCCAAATCATGAAATAGTCAACGTCGCCTCGACATACCGTGACAATAACAAGTATGGAAACCTGATGCTCCAGCGGTCGACAAAACTTTAGCAGCGGAGACGTATTCAGACAGCAAATAAACATGTCAACTATTTCGTTCAAATGTTGTAAGTCGAAACCCTTCATACATTATGTGTGTAGCAAATGTAGTAGTATATACCATAGGACTTGCCTTCAAAACAGTTGCAGGTCTAAGGTAACATTTTTGCATGACAATAAAATAATATGCTGTTAGGACGAAACTGGATCGAGTATGACAGATGAATTGAGTGTACTGGAACAAACCGTTAGTGACCTGGAAGCAGATAATAAGCTGAAAGACAAACATATGGAGAGACTGAATAATGAAAAAAAAACATATTGGATCATGCCCTACAGATAGAAATGGAATTGAATGATTCGCTGATCCAGCATGAGAAGACCAGAGCCGAGATGCAAAATCTTATTGACGAGCTACAAAGAAAAGTAGCAGATAATCAAAAAATTATGAAATCCTCTGGCACTCAAACAAATACAATGGTACAGTAGGAACATCGACAGAGGAAGTAATAAGCAGTGCCATGGTGGAAGGTACCGATGATAGAAATAAAAATGAAAATACGAAGAAAACAAAAAAGGAAAAATCTTCAAGCAAGAAGGAAAAGGCAAAGTCAAGTGGAGTAGAAGTTTCTGCACCTGTTACATTCAACAGAAAAATCGATGTAACTCCAGATGCAACAAAAGAAAAAAAAAACACTTCGGAAGGATTTTCGGAAGTGTCGTTTAGGATTCAGTACGGAGATCCTCGAAAAAAATATCACTCCTAGTGGAGGCACCGATATGCAGATTCAACCAGATCCTAAACCTGTTATCATAATGAATGATAGTAGAAATTCAAGTGACCTGGAAGATGAGTTGAGGACAATTGCCAAAAATGACGAATATCAAACATTGATGAACCAGTCTGCTTTCCTTTCGGGAAAGAGGAAAATCATGGTCTATGGGGATCAATATGGTATGGGATTCACTAGAGTTCTAAAAACTATTACCTACACTAATAACTACGTGGTGAATGACTTGATCAAACCCGACATTGAACTTTCCAAATTAACAGGAAACATATTTCAGGAAACATTGCATTATGGTAAAGATGACATAGTGATTGTGATGTTCAATACAAATAACGTAAGCAATACTTCAACTTTAAATGTAGCATTAAGAAATATTTTAAATTTAAGCAAATCAACGAACATTCTTTTATTACCTGAAATTAACTCGCTTACTGATTGGGTCCTACATCGCATCCTGTCAGTTAGAATTAGAGCATATAAAAAAAGAAATCGAAACTCTTCTGTAACGTTCTACTCAGGAGCAAAATATGAACGCTCAAAGCAAAACATATATGACAACATATACAATTTATTTTTTTCCATATTGTCATTCAATAACATAGTGCTTAGAACAATAGTACCAATTGATTCTTTCAATATTAATGAAAGTAATCTCAATACTTCGGAAAAAGATAGCTCAATCTCCAATACAGACCATGAAAATATATTAAATAAAACATTTCATTGTGAAATTTCCAGTGGCAGTCCTTCAAATACACACAAAGCATTGGCTTTTTTAGATCAGAACAAAATATTAACTGTATATCAATGATATTACTGAATATTCAATCGTTACGTAACAAAACTGATGAGTTAAATATTTTCCTGGAACAACAAAATATTCCGGATATTGTCCTTCTGACGGAACATTGGTTAAAAATTAATGAACCAATACATTTGTCTGGTTATGTTACTATCTCGAAATATTGTAGAAAAAATTCATTGCATGGAGGGACCTTAATAATGCCGAGCGAAAAGTTCTTCGAAACATTTTCCTTTGTCAATTTTGATAAACTTGACGATTTGATTGTAGAAAAACAATTTGAATTTTCAATAGTTTACTCTCAGCATTACAATTTATATTTAATCTGTGTTTATAGGCCACCCTCGTTAGATTACAAAAATTTTATGGAAAGACTAGAATATTTATTATCAAAATTACCCCCACTCGCATCAAAAATTTTAGCTGGAGACTTCAACATACACTATGAGAACAAAACATGCACTGAAACCCAAACACTAAATAACTTGTTAGATTGCTTTAACCTAGTCATGCATGTAGACAGCCCCACTCGTATATCCAAATCCTCATCGAGCATTATAGATTATGTCTGCACAAACATCAAAGATGTATCATACTCAGTAATCAATCCAGGTCTTTCAGATCACGAAGCTGTTTTTTGTCTTATTCCCAATATTTTCAAAAATAAAATTTTGCAAGATAAGCAGTACGGACGTATATATACCAGAAAAAATTATGCTCAATTTCTAAATCACTGTCAGACCACAGATTGGAATTCGATACATAGGGCAGGGGATCCCGTGAACGAATTTCAAAAACTTGTTTGTGAAAGATTCTATAAAGCATTTCCTCTGCGTTTGATAAAACAAAAAAAACCAAACCCTGGATCACAAAAGGACTCAAAGTTTCGTAAAAAATCTAAGATGCCTACATACTATTAGAAAATTTCACAGTGACAATGTATTCTTTGTATCATACTTCAATAACTTTCGTCGAATCTTCAGAAAAACTATTAAATTAGCCAAAGATCATTTTTACAATAATAGATTAAATCAAGCCGGTAGTAAACAAAAAAAAATATGGTGAATAATAAATGAATTAAGAGGTAATAAAAAACAAATTTATCCAGAAATTAAAATAAACCTCAACCAGTTAAATAATTATTATTGTTCAATAGCCTCAAAACTCACCAATGATATTATCCCAACAATTGACCCGTTAAATTATTTGGAAAATGTAAGTTCTCCCTTAAATTCCTTGTTTTTGTATGATACAGATTTGAGTGAGTTGAAACTAGCAATAAAAGACATAAACAACAAAAATTCTGCTGGTGAAGACAACCTTTCTGCGAAGTTGATGTTACAATTGCCTGATGAAGCTCTTCAAGCCTTAGGTTAGGTTAGGTTTTGAACGTGAGTGGGCCCGTATCAGGCCCTCCACTGCGGCCAATGGCCTATTGTGGCTCACCCTATGGTTATATTTCTCCCAGTATATCCAATCTCTTGACGAAATTGAGGAATGCATTGGGAGAACAATTTACCAGGTTTTCTGGCCTTACTGTCGTATCGCCAAATATTGAGAATCTGGTTCTGGCCGCTGCAGGGCATGTACACAGAATGTGTTCAGCCGTTTCATCATCCTCCATGCATAGCCGGCACTCTGCATCTTGTGCAAGTCCGATTTTATGCATGTGGTATTTGAGTTTACAGTGGCCAGTAAGCAAACCTACTATAACTCTGAGATGCGCTCTGCTGAGTTCTAGCAGTTTGTCAGAGTCCTGTTTTTTCCTTGTACAAGCAATACATGCTTTGGAATGGGCTAGGCCCGGTAGACTACGCCAGTACTCGAGTCTTTTATTGTCTGTCCAAGCTGTTATGACATTCTTGGCAGTGCTATATGCTAAACCGATTACCGGTTCTGGTCCAGTGAACGTTGTTTCAGCCCCCCCTTTTGCTAGGGCGTCCGCTATTTCGTTTCCTTCTAGGCCTGTGTGACCTGGTATCCAGACTAGGGTAACGTTGTTGCGTTGCGCCAGTCGGTTTAAGGTGTCTCTGCAGTTCCATACTGCCCTAGATTTAAAGCAGTTGGATTCAAGCGCTTTAAGTGCTGCTTGACTATCTGAAAATATTTTTATTGTTTTTCGTGTGTGGAGCCGATTTTCCAGCTCCTTCAAGCCTTAGTGATCGCAATAAATACATCGTTTAGCACTGGTGTCTTTCCTTCTAGCTTGAAATCGGCTAAAGTTATACCGCTTCATAAAGGAGGAGCTGCCGACGACCCAAGCAATTTCAGACCCATATCAATTTTATCAACGTTATCCAAAATTATCGAAAAACTAGTCAAACGTAGGATAATTGATTTTTTAGAAAGACATAAAATTTTAGCTTCCGAACAGTTTGGCTTCCAGTGTGATGAAAATACCACTGATGCCATTTTCAATTTTCTTGAAAACATTTACACCAGCCTAAATGATAAGGAAGTGGCTGCGGCAGTGTTTTTGGACCTTTCTAAGGCATTTGATTGTGTTGATCATGAAATCCTCTTGCAGAAACTCTCTCATTATGGATTCCGTGGAATAGCCTTAGAATGGTTCAGGTCTTATCTAACTGGTAGAAATCAGAAAATATCATTGAATCATAAAACTTCTGAAAGTGGAAAAATCATACGCGGAGTTCCTCAAGGATCAGTCTTAGGCCCAGTTTTGTTTCTACTTTATATTAACGATATGGCTAAACTCGATATATCTGGAGCATTTACCTTGTTTGCTGATGACACCACGATACTTTGGCGTAATGAAAAGACCGCTTCTTTGACTCAATACATCCACTCAGATTTAGAAAAAATTAAAAACTGGTGTGACTCAAATATGTTATGTTTAAATGTTTCTAAAACAAATTTGGTGTCATTTAAGTGGGATTTGGAACAGGTAACATTAGGAAGTCGGGTGATTGAGAGTAAATCTATGACCAAATTCCTCGGTATATATATTGATAGTAATTTAAAATTTGAGGCGCATATTACTGCTCTGAAAAAAAAGTTGTCTTCTGGTTGCTATGCAATAAATGTCATATCTCGTGAACTCGGATTTTCTGCATCAATAAATGCATACTATTCACTTATGGAGAGTCACCTCCGGTATGGAATTCCTTTCTGGGGCTCTGGCAGCCAGGTTCTGATGCAAAGTATTTTCGTTATTCAGAAAAGAGCATTGAGAATAATTTTCAAACTGAAGTTGCGAGACTCGTGTAGACCACTTTTCTGTAATAACGGAATACTGACTGTCTGCTTGCTTTACAAACATAAAGACAAGTTTTTTAATCATACCGAAAGACAGACTCGTAGTGATAAAAAACTTGCCCTTCCACTACCCATCTTATCTTCAACTAGGGATTCTCTAATCTATAGAAGTAGACAGATATATAATCATTTGCCAAAACGAATTACAGAAATTAAAGGAAAGAAGCAATTCAGAAAATCGGTGAGAAACCTTTTAATAGGAAAGTGCTTCTACAGTTTGGGAGAGTATTTTGCATATAATTTCTTGTCTTTCTATCTATATGTATATATGTATATATATATATATATATATATATATATGTATATATGTTTGTATATGTATCACGTTTTATACTAGGACATTTTAAAACTGTTTTGTTATTGTGAATGTATTTTAATTTTCCATCCCTTTCATGTTTTTTTAATGATTTATTGAAATTATCCTATTATAATTTTATTATTTGATATATTTACCAATAGTTTTAGACATGACATACTTTGTCGACAAAATGTTATACATTTTAGATAATAAAGCCCATTTATCTATCTATCTATCTATATTCAGTGCATCGTACCAATTCGAATATACTATTTGGTAATGATCTTGTGGCAATTCATTTAGGAATTTCATAGCCGAAATGTTAGGTACATTTTGACACATTTTTAGTGGCAATACTTCAAACTTAGATCATTTTCATGTCTCTAATATTCTCTTGCTATTCGGAGTAAGGCCTGGTATTTACCCAATATGGGTTAATTCAATTTATTGAACCTCATCTCCACTCTTTGTTTATTTTTCTGCACACCATCGAGCAGCAGCACATCACTGTCCCGTCTCATATGGCACTACACAGCCGACAAGGATGGATTTCGCATGTTTTTCTTAGAATTCTTATGCAAAAGAGCGTGTTTCTCTATCGGAGATCCAACACTTTACTTTATTTTCGATGATAAGATCTTGTTGACAAAGCATGAGATGAATGCATAAACAAACATAAATATAATAAAAAAGGTACATGTCAAAAATATAGGAGATGCAAAAAACATAATTTCAAAAACAAAACATTACATTTAAATTACTATTATTTAGAATTTACATGTTATCACAGTAAAATTCGTAGATCGAATGATAGGCCTTTTCTACTGAAAGACTTTCACATGAACTTCTGAACTTTGTTACCTGTAATTTTTTTTAGAAGATGGTTCAATAATTTCATAAATCAGAGAATGCTCAGAAAAAAATTTTTAATAGGTTAATATAGCATCCAGTTCTGTCTGGTACTGTGACATTTATATCTGGGAGTGTACATGTCAGTTTTATTTTTGTGAATTAGGCATACAGTTTCCATTATGTATAAGCAGGTTACAGGTAATATTTTGTAGCAGATGAATAGAGGCTTACCGTGATCTCTCGATTTAGACTTTGTCATATATCTCAATGACCTCTTCTGGAGAAAAAATATCGTTTTATGTAATTGTAAGTTACAATGTCCCCAGAAAGCCACATTCCATATCGAGTATGTGATTCGATTATTGCAAAGTACGAATATCATCTGATGAACCATGGTTCAGCAGAAACTGCTTCAGAGCTGTCGCATTCAAGCAGGAAGCATACCATCGATAGTACAGAAATCAGAGCCCTGAAACCAGATCAGAGTATTCCTATCCATTTATTCATTTAATTATTATACATCCAACAGGCTGGAAGCCCAATGATATGAGTATTGTACAAAAATAAGCCTAACGCTAATTATCATAAACTTAATAATATCAATTTGGAATAACCCTAGAAAGGACCCCGCACTTTTCTTATGTAAAGTGGCGACCGGTCAAATTTTCTGAAAGTTTGGTATGTTGTTGTACCTGACTCAGTAACCAAAGGTGTCAATGGGCCCAACCCAATCCGATGGCTAGTTTTCTAATTACGGGTTGTTAAAGTTGAAAATTGCCCAAATTTTCGGATTCATTTTTTATTTATTAAAAGTTAGATCGGATTTCTGTTGCATACAGATGTTTACTACATGTTCTACTAATGAAATTAGTGGATACGTATGATTAAAAATATTTATATTTACAAGGTGATTCACAAATGTATGACGGTAGTTTTTTGCCAAAATTCACTTTTTCTACTGTGACATCAGGGAGGCATATTTTTGAAACGTTCTCTTCGATAAAGTATTTTGACGAGAAAATATTGCACAGTACATATTTTTTATGCAGGGTGTTTCACAGAGAGAACCACTACACAAAATTATTTTCTTTTAGGATTAATTCGAAACCCTGTATTTATGGATTGATTTTTGGGAAAAGTAATACCACAAACACATGTGTGTCTCTAATCTCCAAAATATTCAAGGTGGTTTATTCATAGGAAGGTATTCTATTTTGGGAAAAGTACAAAAAATATGAACAACCTGTATTCAAAAATTTCCCTGGTCAAATGTAACTATTTCCTCACTATATATTGATTTTCATAGGTAGTTTTCAGAGGTATGAATTCTGAATCCGATACTATGACCAGTTTGCGAGATACAGGGCTTTAAAGTGGAAAATTACTGATTTTATCGGTTTTTTCTTCAAATTGAAAAGCCGTATTGATTTTATGTTGCGCCTATGAGTTCAATATGAGTTTCGGTCAGATGTACATGGAAAGGTTTAGCTGAAAATATTTACTGTTACAGGGTTATTCACGAATGAATCACAATAGGTTTTTGCAAATACACAAAATTCTACAGTTTCGTCACAGATAAATTATTCCATGAATTTAATACCTAGGTGTTTACAATTTTGAGTCTGAAATGATTACTTTTCATACAGGGTGAGACATACAGCTAACCATACCAAAAATAATTATGCTTTGAAATAATTGAACTTTTTTAATGAATTTTGAGTAACTCTATAACATTAATCAAGTATGCATAACCGTACGAATTTTAAATATACAAGGTGATTTAGTTATAATTACCTACCAAAAATATACATCTTTGTCCGATATAAGTAATCGACCACCTTTTATACACGTGGCAGCAAAAATGATAATAAGAAATTTTTTCATTTATTCAACACTTTATAAACAAATATAATTTAACATTTATGATTCTTTTATGATATAGGTACAATATCTATAAAGCATTTTGTTCCTGTTCAGCATCAGAGTGCTGGTATTGGAACAGTATATAACTCGCTCTACACGTATATTGTGAAGTACCTACCTATACAAATAGGTTCGAATTATACCTACACAAGAAGATGGATAATTATCATCTCTTTGGAGGTGATAGCGCAGTGGGTAAGCGCGCTCATAAAGTTACTCAAAATTCACTAAAATAGTTCTCATTTCAATTATTTCAAAGCATAATTATTTTTGGTGTGGTTGGCTTTATGGCACACCCTGTATGAAAAGTAATCATTTCGGAGACGTGCAGAACATCTCTTTCTCAGGGCTCGTTCTTTCAAAGAACGGCAAAGCTTTAGAACTCACTGCCTCAGGAGGTGTTCCCTGAGGCATACAGCCTGAAGAAATTCAAGGAGAATACCAATTCCTACCTACCTCCTCCGGCTCTCACGATATTCTTAGAACATTACTGAATTTTCCACTTCGTGAGAACCAAAACCTAACAAAAATATGATCATTACACCTGTTCTAAAATATCTACTTTCCGTCAACCGGCTGCGCCCTCACGACAGCCTACAGAAGTCTTCGAAAGACTTGTGTGAGCTGATGAAGACCTAGCCCTTACCTCTTAACGTGTGATGCCATGCTCGAGACTGGTGACCATGCTAAGATTGAACCGACGCCCCTATAGTTGAGAAGCGAACTTTCCACCAAAATGATCACTACGGAGACGACTATTGATTTTGCAATCTTTATTCTAGACGTTGCAAACAATATGCAGATAAGATTGTTTTATCGTTATCGGTAAAAATTATTCAACCAATATTGACCTAATATTGTTAAAATAACATTTAAATATATAAAACCACAGTAAAACATATAAACAATAAAACATAAAAAAATAAAAATGAAACAAAAAAAACTAAATACGATCTGAAAGGTGCGATTTAGTGCCTTCCTGTTCATAAAAGAGAACATAGGCATCTCCGCTCACGATAGATCTGTATGGAATTGGGGTCATATGTGAGTCATTATCCCTAAGATCAGTAGGATTTAAAAGATGGGAATATTGAGATTGCAATATTTATTCTTCATTTTGAAAACAATATATTGACATTATTTCCTTATCCGTATTGGAGGAAAATATGAAACCAATATTGACCCAATATTGTATGTGACAATTTACATTCAGATCAGGTCGTGACAATTTGCATTCAGATCAGGTTGTGCCCATATTCCAGCAATATTACTATTATTGTTTTCTTTTTCCAATCTACACGCTCGATGAATCAGGATTGTTTTTACATTCACAATATATCTATATTGGCAGAATAGGAGAATTATATTCAGCAAATATGAGGTGATACTTGTGAAATGTACATACCTACACACGTAGGAGAAAATTTTTGTTACCTAGTGAGTTAGCGTTTCACGAAATTACCAAAATTTCTCGGAATGATGAATTTAATAACAATATATTCATTTGCCAATGAAGTTTCAATACAACATTTACATCAGGTGAAATTATTCATAACAAATATCCATGAGACCCAAAAAGGTTTTTCACAAAAATCTGTCTATGGGTAAGTTTCTCTTTTCAATAAAAAAATATAGTTTATTAAGAATAATACTTAAATGTTACTAATTATTTTGTGATTCAACTGGACAAAAAAAAATGTATTCTTTTTCATAGCTATGGTTTTTGTACATTCTTACATTTCACATGCATACACACTCCTATATTTATAATTTGTAAGTATATAAAATTTCATACAATTACACAAAAAAAAGAAAGAAAGGGAAAAAATAAATTTGCAAATCAAGTTGAGAAAATACGTAAATTGATAACGTTCGTAGCAGCACAATTAAAATATATTTTTATCGGAAAGGTGGATCAATTATATTCCTTATTATATTCCTGTCCTTCAATAACAACCAATTTTTTAGATTTGTTTTGAAGCTGTGTACATTATTAATTGTTTTCATTGTCATTGGTAAGATATTCAGTAATGTAGGTCCCAGGTAGACAAAACATTTTTGATCAATTGATTCATTTGCTCGTAGTCTTGTCCTAAACTAATAATTCTGGTATTGAGGTTATATAACATAATAATAATAATAGATATTTATTCAGAAAAAATATGTAGTATCACATGTTTCACAATAATTTAAATATAGAATAAATATGTAATTCCCACAGAAGGATGTACCTGTGCGTGGGATGAATCAACACAATGGTAAATATTGATTAGAATAATAAAGAGAACGTATATAATAAAAAGGGTGTAAATAAGATAATTAATAAATTATTAGTAATAAAATAAAATGAATGTAGTAGGAATAATGTTATGATGGGACCAGAAATTAACTTTCACTCAAGTAAGAATAAATATACTCATTACATAATATTGAAATATTAGATTCATAAACTATGATATCAATATACATAAAAATCCAATCAGTTTCTGTGATAATTTGGATTATTATTATTTTTAACATCAACATATTGGTGTATCCATAGTCTTGGCAAACTCAAGATCCAGGTTTTGAGTTTATTTTTATGAGTGGGTACTTCTGATGCATTTGATGGGTAATGAAATGAGATTATATAGTCTAGGAGCTAGGTAAAAATAAGATAACAATTCCATACTTTTTTGTCTTCATAATTTGTATGAGCCTTTGACAAGGTTGACCATGAAATATTACTTTTCAAATTGGGTAAATTTGGTGTCAGACATTGATTTATTGCAAGTTATTTGGAAAATAGAAATTTTTTGGTTAAATATAATGGAAACTGTTCAAATACATTCAATATTAATTCTGTAGTCCCGCAAGGATCAAATTTGGGCCGTTATTGTTCGTGCTATTCATTATTGATTTACCTTCTTGCATTAAATTTTCGACAGGACTCCTATATGCTGATGATTTCAAAATGTATAAGGATATAAATACAGTTAGGGACTGTGTAGCTCATCATAGAGACATCAACAGCGTTCATGAATGGACAATCAATAACAAACTGTTTTTGAATAAAAAGAAATGTTAAATAATTACTTTAACCCTTAAATCGCATCCAATAATATTTGGTTATGATATGAATTCTGTGGCGTTAGAGAGAAAAAGTGAAACCAAAGATCAAGGAATTCGATACGACTCCGCATTATCATTCACTCATCATTTTGAAGACATCTGTAGAGAGTGTGATAAAAATCTGGGCTCCATTATAAGAAATACAGATTTTTTCACAAGTGCAGCGACAATTAAAATGTACTACGCTATAGTAAGAGCTAGGTTGGAATTCCGCAATATCATATGGTGCACACAGTCACAGATATTTTTTGGTAGACTGGAAAAAGTTCAGAGTACATTTCTGCGGTACATTTATTACAAGAGATATCACAGATGGCTTGATTATAGGACAGTCAGGACAGAAGATCTCAGAAGGAGTTTTAATGTCCTGTCATTGGATGTGAGAAGAAAATCGAATTCGATTATGTTTTTGTACAAAATATTGAACAACGAAATTTCAGACTTCAATATTTTGAACCTTATAAATTCCAACGTGCCAACCCATTTCACAAGGTCTCCCTTACCCTTTAAAATACCTACCGCAAGAACGACTCTTACTTCCCGAACGCCAACCTCAACTATGCTTTGAACCACCATTGACATCAATGTTTTCGTAGATTTAGATTTCTCCTTACCGTCTAAGATTTTTCACAATATCATTGGTAGTTATTTTTTAGAAATATCAATTTAATTTTAGTCGATATCCCTAAGACTGTTTACTACTATAAACGTGTAGTTTATGTTAATTTTTATTGTTATGTGATCATTATATTTCCATGTAATCAGGCAAATTGCCTGTATGGAAAATAAATAAATAAATAATATAATATTTTAAGTTGGTGTACCGACAAGACCATTGTAAAGTTTGTGGAAGAAAGAATGAATCTTTTTTTTTTGGCCTCGATTTGTATATCCCAGCTCAGAAAAGCGTCCACTCAAATGATTTCCCCCCCCCCCCCCCGGTATGTAAAATACTATTACTCTTTACTCATCGCGTAGTTCATTGCTGAATAGTGTATATGCTGAGAATGTTCATTAAATGAACATTTTTGACATGTGAAATGACCATAGAAGACGAGACACTTACATAATGTTATGACATATTTTTCAATTTTTGTTGGCAGATTGGCAGATTCCTAGATTTACTGATATGTGGCCAGAGAAAGAAGGCCCAATAAATAACAGAACAGAGTAAAGCGACGTGCGATAATCGGCAATTTCAACGGTAATAAATTTAAGTGAATTAGCATTAAACGTGCCTAAATAGAGGATGATTAAATAGCGCCCGTAAATAAATCATCAGTATAAGTTACATTAAAATGCTGTTTTAATATATGCAGACGGTGATGCTCAACTCGAGCGATGTAACTTCTATGGTATTACAAAAAAGTGCCTGGGGCAGATTTATTAAAAATCGACACCGCTCGTTATTTATTATATTGGAAAATTATTTCTTTACTTTACGTACAGAAAACTACCTGAAGTGAAATTACCAACAACACACATAATTGGTTGAATTATTTGGTGAATGTACCTGCTGAGGAAAACGATGTGCAAAACAAGAGGTTCGGGCACATTGTTTTTCTTCCTCTTGTTGCAAATAACAAATTGAGGTGGCTTTATTTACAAAACGACTGCCATGAAGACAAATATACGAATTTATCTTGGAACGATGAAAGTCTACTCAATACTGAAGGAGCCTAAAAAATTGTCCACTGGTGACTATTTTTTGACTGATAACGAGAAATTCCGGCGTATTTGATTGTTTTTATATCTGGAATTCAATTTTTAATTCAATTCAAGTTCATTCAAGTAATATATCGGTATGACAATTTTATCTAAAATGATAGAATATCCCGGTAAACATTTTTTTTATTGTTACATATGTGGAACACAAACTTAACGTTATATGAATGATGGTCAACATCATCAATACGTATTGATTAAACGTATTTTCTGAGGCGATTAGACCCAATTTTCAGCGTTGTATCAAGGTCATAATTCAATAATCATATTTTTATTATCAAAATGACGTATTACGCTCAATGTCAAAGAAGCATATCATGTTATACCGCTGACTATGTACCTGTATGCTTTGTCTATTAACACTGCGGACATTACACGAGTGATGTGTGTTACTGGTTTGTTTTGCACTAGGAAACCCCTTTTTGTTTCATTATAATAACATCAGAAATTCTCTGTCATTGGCATAAACTTTCCACTCTGTACGCCACTGTTTCAAAATGACAACTTGATCGTTGTCATGTTCAGCTTGTTCCGAATGTTGGTACTAGTACTAGTACTAGTTCGAGCGGACATAAACCGGCCTTAAGCTAATGACAGTTATCAGTTGTTCTATTTCGCGGTATGACAGCGTTGTTTTGTAAACATAATTTTGGTTTTGTACTTAGAAAACAAAACCGTAACATTCTTACTCTATATCTGTCTTGTATCATAGAGTTACCTACTTTACTTTCGAATACTTGACCTAGTTTGTGTTTGGTTCCGAGATCGATAGGCTGGCGTTTTCGTCTTGGTTCAGTTGGCAACACTGAATCTTCAAGTGTTCTTTTCATTTTGAGTCGTTGGCCAAGGAGTAGGCCCGAGTAGCTCGAGGTAGTTCCTGGACTGATCTCACAGAACACGAACGAACAGGGAAGCGACCTGTCTGAAGTGACAGTTTTTGACGTTGACGTCTGAGTTATTTTGAGAGTGACGTTTTTCCAGTTGGATATTTGATCTTGATGAGTGACTGACCTATTTTGAAGATTTCCAATTGAAGTTTGATCATCGTTGATGGATCTTGGGAAAATTCATATCTGGAAAGTTTCTCATATTGTTTGCGATTTTTGACGTTATATATTTTCGAGAAATCTCCGTTCGCTTTGCGGATTTTTGAGGTTAGAGGTCATTTCATCATTTTTTAAACCACTGGAACCAGAAACTAGCTATCAGACAGCAAACATGCCATCAAAGCTGTTATCAGAACCCTCCCACTTAATAGAGGTTAGTATTTGCATTTGGCTCTACTTATGGCCCCATAAAATTGTAATCAGAAGTCAGACTGGTATTGTTTATTCTAGGGTGCTACTACACTGCTACTGCTCCGCTATTTCTACTGTTCCACTACTGTGATTGTTCCTGCTCAACTGTGATTGTTCCACTGTACATCTGTTGTTCAGTATCCCTTCCCTGTTTGTACCCTATGATTGGTATTTCCCGTTGCTGGTATTCGCCTCAACAGTACACGTTCTTCGATTGATTGTGTCGTATCCACTGTGCACCTGTATACACCAAGGCACTGATGAACTACAACTACAATTAGTGAACTGGCATGATTGAGAAAATCTACATCGTATCAGATAAGTTTAGATTGAGACTTTGCCCCTAAGGACCATAATTGTAAGCTATCATCGTGACGTCACAGGCATAGCCCTCACTGGAGGTTCACAATTGATATATTTGAACAATACACCACTCTCAATTATAGCATACACTTGATTCCATCTTGGTGGTACTATATTTACATTAATTTCATTTTCTTTTGTATTGTGTACCGAACTGTGCACATACAGTGTGTTTAACATAAATCATATATTTTATCAGTAAGGGACATGACTATTTCTTTTATTCTGGTCCAAGTTACACAAGCGTACGGGAAAACAAAACCTCTACATATTTATATATTATTTTTATACCATTTATAGGCACCTATTGTTTGATATTTTAGTAATATTAGTGCAGTGGGTTGTTCCATACCATCAGGGTGGTTTCGGATTTGTCGCTGGCGATAAATCCGTGGCGCTCCGGAAAATTAAACCCCATATTTCAATCTTATCGAAATTAATTTTATTGTCGAATCCACGCCTACTGAGCTACTGGATATGTTAGTGGCGTGAAACATCATTGCACATTCACTGCTCTCCTTTCCTAAATTTCGCCCCTAACATGTGGTCAATCCGTTTTGGAGATGGTTCTCCAGGGAGGTCTTGTCTCCTTCTCTTTCCATGTTCCGCATGTTTCCGTATTGTACCCCTGGCCTGGGGCCTATATCAATGTTGAATTGAATATGCCTATGGTCTGAGCACGATGGCTTAGAAGACATCCTCTAGTTGGATATCTTGTTGCTTATAAATTCTGAGCTGAATGTAAGATCTATTGCTTCTTTCCTAATACTAGCGACAAAGGTTGGCTCAGAGTCCACGTTGTTGATTGTAAGCTCCTCCCCTGTCAAGTAGTTGAAAAGAGACTCATCCCTCTTGTCGATGTTTGTGTTGCCCCATGCTTCATTGTGCGCATTGGCGTTACATCATATAGCTAGATGGGTGTTGTTCCTCCTGCTGAAGGTAATTAATTCTCGCACGGCCGCTGGAGGAAGATGTTCCGCTTACAAATCTCCAGGAAAGTATACTGAGCAGACGATTATTTCTGTCATAATCCCCCTTTCTGGAAATTTCACCTGGATTCTTGCCATGTCTTGGGCGCAGAAATCTGAAAGAATGAAACAATTAGTTTCTGGCTAGAATGCATGTCCTAGATTTTACCACAGAGCTGACTGCAATCACCTCACCAGATGTGTTACTCAGGCCGGTAACTTGGCCTGTGTTGGAGATCCATGGTTCCTGGATGAGGGCTAGATCTATCCGCTACTCTACGATTTTTTTTGCCAAGGACGTAGGTGGCGGCCTTAGCATGTTGCAGGTTTGAACCTTGCCTTGATCTTTGAGCACTTGCTCTAAGGCGGTCTCGTAAGCCATTTCGCTCTTGAGCAATCGACTCAGCACTTTCCTATTCGACCCTGGAAGTCGAGTGCGTTTCAGTTTGAGGCTATCCATAGCTTTGGTAGCCGCATCCTAATCTGCTTCAGTAGGTTTCGGGGACTTAACAGTTCCCTTTCCTGATCTGAAGTCAGTTCTGGAGGTGGTGTGATTCCACTCTCCTCTTGTTGAGAAACTAGACCTACGCCCAGTCCCTCTTGTGGAGTAGGAATTCCAATCTCCATTTGTTCCTCAGTTTCCTGAGGATCGAGGGTTCTATCCCCTCCGTTAGGGATGCGGTTTTTCATTTTCTTTACTCATCTATTCCCACGCTGCTTCTGAACCGTAGTCCACCACCCGCGACGTGGATGCCAGTGTCGTACCAGCTCACGAATTGAGTTAAGCCCTCTCAACCAATTCTCAAGAGAACTGGCTGGGGTTATCCACCCAATTGACAAACTGGTCCAGTCCCAGGTGTCGATACCTGATACTGGGGCTATGTACTAGGGGTTTATTCTTTTTTTGTAAGAAGTAATTTTTCAGTATGATTCAACCAGAACGAACAAACCTCACGTAGACATTTGAGGGCGTCGAAATTGATAACGTATCTAGGTTTTGCACAATTTTTCTTTGTGAAAATATGTTTTGTGGGGAGCAATTTTTTAGTATGAACCAGAACGAACTAAACTGGGCCATTACGGTGGTCGGTGTACAAAACGGGAAGTTGAAAACTCATTAATAAATTGGGTGTACGAAACGAGAAGATTTCTGGTAGTTCTGCCTGGGAGAACGAAACGCAAGTGTACACGTAGAAAAATCCGACAGACTGATTCACCACACTTTGGCAGTCTGAAAATCGTGGTACTTGACAACCCGATCGTAGAACAAATCACAGCTATGACCAGTAAGCTGTACTCTTACAATAGTGAACGTAAACTTTCAAATGTGATTGAATATTTCGTGTAATAATGGATAGATGATACTGAAATTAACGTTACTTTGTACCAAAATAGTTTAGCTTGTTGAGATAGGGTTCGTACACCTAACTTAAGGTTTAATTTATCTAGATGCTAACGTCTGAGAGGTCTGAGTATATTATTATCGTGAGTGAGCAGTGAAATTCATTACTACTCTTGAAGATGAGTTTCAAATCAACAGAATTATCTGAACATGGATTCTATACGGTTTTGACATTTCAGAGAACTCATTCAAATAGGAATTGTTTTAGCCGCTTCACTAATTTCAATGGACCGAAGTTCATAATTGAACATCATGGGCTTATACATAAGCTGAACAAGATTTCAGCGTATGACCTCATAGATGAGTGTTGTAGAAAATTTAGATGATGCAATCCTTACTGGATGTAAATTAAATGTAAATACTTCCATGAGCTTGAACAATAAGAAAAAGCAAGATAAAAGTTTGATGAAAGTCTTGAACTTTCAAATTTGTGTTCCCGGTTCAGTATACTAAATCATCGAAAAATAGTATCTCTGAACAACAACCTGATTATGGAAAACAAATCAACGAAATAACGGAGACAGTTGGAATTCATTCACTTCCTTTATTTGAAGTTATGTAACTAGTTTACTTTTCTCATTTTTGAGACGAATAATATTTCTTGAATAATAGAACTGAACATTTCAGTGAAACGACCTCTTCACATTACCAGGAGTCGTGGTATATGATGACGTTGTTTTTACTGCTCCTGTAGTGGTATTTACACCGCTTCTTTCTCAAATCACCACGGGTCGTACTATATAATAAGATTGTTGTTTGTACGTACTTTTCCTGTCGTGGTATTCTATTTTGCACTGATTTTGAGAAGAAACGAAATAGCTATAATCAGAAAAAATTATCAAGTATTATATTGGTAGAAAATTAAGCATACTTTCTGACACTGACACTATTCAGAAATAATTCACAAATTTCAATAAAGTAGACAAACACAGAAACACAGATTTCTCAAGTCACCTGATGTATTTTTTTATTCATATTTATAAGATTGGAGTGACTGTTTTTATTTTAAATGAAAATGTCATGTATACCTTTTAGACTTTACATTCAATTCAGAGTTTTATTATTTGCCATCTCTAATGTACCCCTGTATAAGAACATATATCAAAGATATAATCACGTAGCTGCTGATATGAACTATAAATAACATTGAATTTTTCAGAAAAACTAGAGACGAATTCGAATTGAAGACAAATCAAGTCGTGAAAGCATTTCTTCAATAAAAAAAATTGTTTCTTTCCATCATAAAAAGTAAACAATATGAAAAATTACAAGAGAGGAACGTTGTTAGATGGTTACATTCATTATTGGAATAAGAGTAGAAATCTGATGAACTCATGATGATGGACTCATAAAAAAATTCGTAAAATAAGATCAGATGGATAGGTACACTCAATATCAAAAATTATATTTTTAATAATGATCGAAAATTTCCATGAAAACTTTCCTTCCAGACTGTACCCGATCTGAGACAGAACGTGTTACTTGCAGATATGATCATTTATATATTTTCTGGTCCTTATACGTTTATGGACAAATTGAATGTTTATTTGGTCTAATCATCTTCTAGATTAGTTCACTACTGATATATCTCCAAGCGAACAGGAAGGTATAGCGTGGTTGACTCTAGCCTTCAGAGGAGAGCCCACTCAAGGTATAATTAAAAGCTTTCCTGCGGTTGAACATGAGCTAATTTAATACAGTTTGGTAAGTAGCTATGCCAATCCATTTTTAGGCAAAGTCTAAACCATTTTTTCAGTTTGAATAACACCTCCAGAAGATGTTAGGAGCAAGATATAACAACATGTAAGAATCTCTACCTGAACAGACCTTTGAAGAGAAATGAGCTGTTAGATATCTTGATGTCTACCAATATAAAACAAGTCAAGTCTATATAGCGTTTCCCCGTTTTCAGGGGGTCAGCCAGTAATGAAGTATTGCCACCCTTTCACTGTCTATATTCACAGAGAAAATAAGGAGTACTAATATCTACAGGGACTTATTTTTTTTTGTTAAGGTAAATATAACTGAAGTTATTATTATTTAGGGTAAACTTAGAATAATAAAAAATATCCATACCTCCAAACTATGTTTGTGAAAAATTTTTGAAATGAAAGGTTTTTTCAAGAAAACTCCTAGCGCCTAAGTTTTTTCCTAATTTTTGGACCATATTCACATCCAGATATATTCGATTCAATTCTCATATGTTGGATTTTTATTTTCAGAGTGTTCCAGATATACAGCCCAATTTGCTCTATAAATGAAACAAATATGAAACGTTGAAATTGGCTATACAACCGATACGAATATTGATTGGGCACAATCAATATTTTGTTTCTGGGAAAGATGATGTTTGCACTAGACAAACATGTTATGTTGTGGATTGGCTGTTTTTTTTTTAAATTGTGATTTCATTTATATTATTATTATTTGTCTACCTAAATGAGTCAAGTAAAAGTTCTGTATCTTCTGATTTTTGTTGAATAAATGATAAATATTAGCTGTTGGTATTTTTTTAGGTTATTTAACCTCATGAACCTTAGGTTATTTAACCCAGTTCAGTATACAATACCATATCACAATGTACCATTTGCTATTTTCCATAATAGTTTTAGTCTTGTTTCAAACCACAGTATGGCACAAATAATCACGAATTTTGAGGGGAAAGACATAAATTTTGCCATACTCGTGGTTTGAAACAAGACTAAAACAAATTACAAATGGTACATTTTGAAATGATATTGTATACTGAACAGAGTTATAATATCATGGGAGAGAGTGTGGTAAAATGTTCGATAATCAGTCTACTGGCTAGTCGTGGTAAAAAATACAGGTGATATTACAGATGGGAGAAACATAGGTGGGTGTTCCTATTCCAGATTCACTAATGAATTATGGTATAAAATGATCAGCGGGTAGTTATTCGGTATTATGTAGTCGTGGTAAATATAACCACGATGCTCCGTTGATCGATTTTTGTTTTTCGCGATCAATATTACTGCATTACCAAGCGTACTTTCTCAGGGTTGACTCAAAGAGTAATTCTCACTACTATCAAAGTTTGTCCATATTCTTAACGTTTTTCGTGGTTAGATTATTGACGATTCTAGTAATTTCTACCTTTCTTTTCTCTGCGTGTATCAAACGAGAAAACACCGTACTTGGTATGGGTTCGGAAAAGTAACGTTTTCATTGATTTTATCATCAAATACCTCAGTTTATACCTTTTAATTAACAAAAATTCATAATCACAATTTTCGAATTGATCACGAGATCAGTTCTCTCAACAGGCGTATCCAAGGGCGTGTAAATGAAGAGATAAAATTTGTTTTATAACCGGCATAATCTGCTACCTAACGAGGTGGTGCGTGATACGAGACCGTATTCGGGGCGACACACATTCAACTGTGTTGAGAAAACAAACATTCGTTTGATTAGTAATAGGTTCTCGTTATATAATGTAATCTTTCACGCTAGTCGTGTTCAGGACAAAGCTGTTGTCTATACCAGCCTGGGACACGCTATCCCCTCATAGGCGTTCTTCGAGGATATTAGTCTGATATATACTTTCATCAATAACTTCAACTGATAGCCAGAGAGCTGGCGACGAATTTTGGGAAGGTCCTTTTGGCAAATTGAAATTGGGAACAATTATAATTTCGTCAATTGGCGAATTCAGACTCGCGAGTCAGGGAGAGCGTTTGCGGATATTTCTTTACTGCGCAACATGTAACATTTGCAAAAATATATCCAGAAAGATCATATTTTTGGCAACTTGTTTTTTTTAATATTCTAATTCAGTTTTAACGTAATTACAAAAAAAAGTATCCAAGACTTTTTTGTCGGTTATAAAATATTACGAGACCTCTTCAAAAATATTACATTAAAATTCTCAAAAAATATACCTACTTTTGGTAATCTGAAATTTTAATCACGTAGTTATTGAGTAATTTGGATAATACCTGTAAATCGCCAGACAAATTTACCGGTTTAAAACAACTTTCAGGCGAATATAATGAAAGTCATAAAAACTAAAACCATGGATGACCCAGGGTCTACTTCAATCTAACAGACACAGAGATCTACTGATTAATAAATTTAATTAATCTAAATCTCTAAATTTCAAAATTGACTATAAAACCTACAGAAATCATCTCAACACACTCCTTGAAAAAAAAAACAATGAATAAAAGCAAAAAGGCACAGGAACATAAAACAGAAATCTGGCGGCAAATTGATGAAATGACAAACAAAAAAATTTACTATAGTAACAGCACCCTATACGATATGATTGATGAAAAGGTGAACAAAATCGCAGATGACAAAAGTGGCCAATTATTTCAATTCATTTTCCATCCAGTAACACACAATGAACTAATAACTCCTATTTCTAGTTTAAAAAACAATACGTCTGCTGGCCCTGATTCCTCTCTGAGTGCCCGTTCATTTAACAAAAAAAATTCACCAACACTTTCTTGATCCCCTATGTCATATATTCGACCATTGTTTTGTAAAAGGCATGATTCCAAATAATTTCAAAGAAGCTATCACAACGCCTATTTTCAAATTCGGAAACCAAAAACTCACTAAAAACTAAAGGGAAGAATCTCGGAGTGGGCGACGTCCACTATTAATTGTTTGAAATACTCGAGCTGTGACCAACAAATCAACCTGTGTGTGTGTGTTTATATGGCTAAAATTTGATCTTTTTACGTGATTTCAGGTCATTCATGTATTGAAAGTGTTATAGTTGGATGATATTTTTTGAGCACTTGTTTCGAATAAACTATATACCATCTGGAAATGCAACAGATTGGAAGAGGTAATGTGGAGATAAGATCACGAAAAATGTGCTCTGTTCCTCAATGCTCATCATACGGTATTTCGTATAATTCTTTATACACAAATTTCCTTCAAATCCCATGACAGTTAAGAATTGGCAGACAATGGTGAAGATAGGGAAACCTATCTCAAAGTATATGTTTGTTTACAGCAAGCACTTTCTGAAAGATGATTTTCCATATTATTCCAAATATTCCAGTTAGTTTTACGTTGGGTTTCATGGTAATTTCATGTGGGGATTGTAAAATTGTAGATGATCTCATTTATAAACTTTTTATTAATTTTCCATTGGAGCCGTCAGTTCCACATAAGATGATGACAAAATTGTTATCTCGACTTTTACAGGCGTTTTGTTTTCATCAATAACAAAAATCCAGCAAGTAACAATAAATAAAATCAACAGTATCTCTAAGAAAACTGAAATATGGATATTTTCAAAAAATTTGATTTGCAGCTTACGATTGTTCTAAATGACAGAAAAAAGAATATTTGTTGACCACACCTAAATCCGACATTTTGTCATTCTCAGTGTCATCTCGCGGTACGTGATTTTTTCCTATAGGCCTATTTCTGTAATAATTTTGCGATACTTTTTGAAACGTCCAAGAAGAATAGACTTTTAAATTTTCTGGAAAAACATCATATTCATGTCAACGGAAAACACCGTTTTTCACCTGGTGAATAAAATACTGAATAACACTAACGAACAGAAAAAAGTGCCTAGCAGTGTTTTTAGACTCCTCCAAAGCCTCCGACACTGTCAATCACGATATTTTGTTACAGATGTTGGAAAATGTTGGAGTTAGAGGCAAATCTTTAGAACTACTAGCTGACTATTTACAAGGCCCAATCCAGAGGGTTAAAATAAATGACACTCATGGCCAGACACTACCAGTTGCCATGGGTGTAACCCAAGGTACTGTTAACCTAAATAGCATCTACAAGTAACGGTTATGATTCTCTTTTCTTCATCTTCCTCCAGGTCAATTCTTCTCAATATCGCATACGTTACATCTGTTAGCAATAAATAACGATTTTCGTTTCGCCTGGAACTCCATGACGAAAACTTTGGTGGACGAGGAGGACAACATACTTATTATGATTATAATTCTTTTCCGGTCAGAAATGTACCAGTCAGGCCCTGTCTCCGGTGCTCCGACATATCCGGAGGGCGCGCTGGTGTCCTTTACCCCAATAACCACTACCTACGTCCGTATGGTAAGTGAATATTGGTTCTGAGAGTCATATACTCTGAGTGGAAGTAGTGAACCAAGGATGACGGCCTTCTGCATTCGTAAGGCTAAGGTATTATTTTCAAATTCCAGAGCAGTGTATCCATCATTCCACCAAGGACTCCTATGATCACAACCACCATTTTAACAGAATTGTTCGGGTAGAGCCTGCGGAGTTCAAAGAGTAGGTCTCGATATTCAATCAATTTTTCCTTTTTTATTTTTCAACGATATCCATTTCGCCTGGAGCGGAAAGCATCATGACGAAAATTGTCCTACTTTGGTGGTCGGGGAAGATAACATCAGGCTTATTGGCCTGTATTGCCTGAGGGTATGTAATGAGTAGTTCCGATAGATTCGACACTTCCTATTTTCCACAATGGACTCAATATCCTCCGTAGCTTAAGGCAACTCTGGTGTCTCGTTTATATCGTATGAATGTCATATATTTTAGTACAACATTCGTAGCGCCGCATAATGCCTGTGGATATAGGCTGACACCGCATAAGCGAGGCATGCTGACAACAAATGCATTATGGTATCAGGTGCTCCACGACACGCCCTGCATCTAGTGTCAGAGACCTCTATACCCATCACGCAACTACGGAGACTCTGGCTTCAGCTCACTTGACCTGAGGAAAGCAAATGTCAAACTTTTGGATAAGCCAAGGTCTTCGATGTTGTTGAATGTGGAATGTTGTTATTATTATTATTATTCACGTTAGGAATGTATGAATCAGGCCCTGTCTCCGGTGCACCGATACATCCGGAGTGCGTGTTGGTGTCACCTATCATATGGTACATATCTATGGGGTAATTCTACACTTTTGATGATTCGGGCTTTTCTGATGCAGAAGCGGGCAATCAGGATAGTTGCCAATACAAAGTATAGGGACGCATGTAGACCCTTATTTTCAACCCGGCAGATTAAGACTCTCCCAGCTTCGTACATATATATCAGTCTCTTGTGAAAATACACAAAAATTCTCAAAAATTATACGAGCACAGCTATTTTCATTGCTATCAGAAATGCCAACAACCTGGTAGACAAACCCTATATATTGGATATTCCTTCCAAAGATAGCCTGGACATGAAACTCTTTATTAAATTACCAGAGGAAACCAAGAACCTGAAACTTCATAATTTCAAGAAAAAGTTAATAAGGTACTGTCCTCAAATATTATTCATAGTGCGCATGAGAATTTCAGTTCACCAAACTCTATTTTCCACACTTAGAGTATAATTTATTCAAGTTCCAAGTTTATTTCAAGATAATATACAATTTGTTGCACGATAGATTCAGATATTTTTGAATGAGTAGTTCTCACCTAGGCATTGAGGTGCCTGTATTGTGTTGTATCACTCATTCAGACAACGGTTTCGGATGCGCATTTTATGGAAATAAGATTAAAATATTACAGTATACAGGGTGTTTCTTAAGTACGTGTTGGAAGCGTGTTGCTGACATCAAAATAAGAAAAAAAGTTTCTATAAACATATGTCCGCAAGTTATTCGTTTCTGAGATACAAAGGTTCAAAGTTGAATTCTTATTTTAATTTTTTGTGAATAATTTCAAAATAATTTTGATAGTTGGGTTAAGTTTGGTATCTGGGAATATTTATTATTCAGTTTGTGTAAAAAATATATTCTTGATAGAAGTCACTCCGAGCAACTGTTTTCGAGTTATTGAGATTTGAAATAATCGAAGCAAGTGATTTTGAATGACAAGATTTTTAAATTCAAAATAAATTCAATTAGAAATTAGTTTTTTCACAATCAACATTAAATTTGATTTTGTCATCGAACAATCATCCCAGATACCAAACTTTACTCGAATATCACAAATATTTTGGAATTTATTCACAAAAAACAAATATAGGAATTAACCTTTGACACTCTGTATTTTAGAAACGAATAACTTGCGGACATGTGTTTATGAGAACTTTTTTTCTTAATTCGATGTCAGCAACATGCTCCCAAAGTTTCTACACGTACTTAAGAAACACCCTGTATATGTTATTTTATTACAAATTATCAAGAAATACAAAACTCGTGGAAGAAACAAAAAGGGGTAGGTCTTAGTTATGTATATACTTGTATGAGAGAAGATACAGATGGTATAGGAGCTGTTATTAATTTTTTTTTCAGTATTTGTCAAATTTATTTGAATTTTCGGTTATATTTGCTTGGGGGAATCTTCAGATTTTTTTATATTTTTTTTTCATTTTTCAATTCTATTGGGAGTAGGTTGTACAATTTCGAACTATAATAGAACACGAATCTTTGTGTGTGGCTTTTCTTACAGAGAGGTATTTTGATATTCAAATTCTCAACTGCCCTAGTTCTTGCTGTTGTATTAGTTACATAGTTGTTATAGTTCGAGAACATCCAAATTAGACACTGGTAACTATATAATGATCTCACGTTAAGTAATTTAGTCTCTTGATATAGATGATCTGTTGAGAAACATCTTTTTTTCTTTAAAATTATTCTCAAGATTGAGTTCTGTGCTATTTGTAGATTATGAATGTGGTTATTGAAAGTCCCACCCCATACTATTATGCAATATCTCAATATGGATTCAGCCAAAGACTGATAAATTAAAAATAAGTTTTTTTTGAGAGAATGTCTCTCAAGGTATAAAATTCCTGCATTAGTAGTCTCATCATTTGATACTTGCCTATCCCATCTCATATGTTGGTCGACAACAAGGCCCAGATATTTAATGGATTCTGTTTTCATTATGACCGGGCATTCACAGTTAAATCTTTTTATGCGTTTCATTTTGTGCAAATTTGGTTCATTAATATGCTGCTGGTCATCTGAATTGAGTGAAAAAATCATAAATTTTGTTTTTTTTACATTCAGACTCAATACATTGTTATTCAGCCAGAGTAGAATTTTCCTCAGAATAGTTTCAGAAAATTTGTAGAATTCATCCCAACTTTCACCAGTGGAAATCATGGCCGTATTATCAGCATAACACACTATATGACCGTTAAATGTATTAATCTTCGTTATTGCGTTTATGTAAACTAGGAAAAGGATCGGGCCTAGTACTGTTCCTTGAGGTACGCCCACATTATTTTGTAATGTTGTACTGTGCTTGTTACCAATTTTAACAGTTTGCGTTCGCTCTTTTAAATAATTCTGAGTAGGATTTCATGCGACACGGTATCGAAAGCCTTTGCCAAGTCCATGAATACCGCTAGACATTTCGAGGATCTGTCCAAGACCTTCACTGTTAGTTTCACGAAATCTAGCACGGCATTTTCCGTGTTTGATTTGTTTATGAGCCCGAATTGTTGTTCTGTTATTATTTGATGCTTATTAAAGAAATCAATTATTCGATCTTTGACAGATTGTTTAGCAAAATTATTTATGACCGAAATTGGTCGGTAATTGCTCATATCATTTTGATTTCCAGCTTTGAAAACAGGTGTTCCTCTGCTAACTTTCCACTGGAAAGATATATTACCTTTTTTGTAGCACAAATTTATCGGATATACAAGTGGTTTCAATAAAGATTTGTGCATTTGTTTTATCAGTTTGCTTGTCATTTAGTCAGGACCTGGTGCACAGTAGTTTTTAAGGTTTGAAATAAGGCATACTATTTCATTTTTTGTTACTGGTTTGAGATACAGGAAGGATGTTACTTGGGTTTCATTTGAAAAGTTTTTGGGTTATTCGTATTCTTCAATTTTCTTTGCCATATTTGCACCTATAGTATAAAAAAAGTTATTAAACAGATTAGCCTTTTCTCTATTGCAACTTACGTTTTTACCATTCTCTTTAGTGATTGGTGTATTTTCTATGTTATTTTTATTTGGATTCATGTTCGTGATATCTTTGATTATTTTCCAAGTTTGTATTATTGTATCTACTTTTGAACCTGTACTATTTGTAACCTTGTGATTTTGTATTTTTTTCACTGCTTAACTTGTGCATGCTGGTTTTATTTTTGTCCAAAATACGTGTACAAATTTGTATATACTTACCTATATTTTTTATTTTTACTATGTGATCTATTTTTGATGACCCTGTGTAAAGATTTGTTAAAATCAGCTACACCAATAAACGCTCTCTCTCTGTCTCTCTTTCTCCTTCGACTATCGGTACAAGTTCATTCCATTTGAATATTTCGATGAAGAACCGATTCGTTCTCAGCTATTTGCTTTTCTCGAACCCGAAAAAACTGAAGTTTTTTTCAGGTGTCACTCGCTGCACACCATTGTCAATACAGCCAAGCAGTTTGGGAGATAATATTGGTTCAATTTCGATTATTTCAGATAAACCAGTTTTGATATTTGTTGATTCAAAATTTACTTTTGAAAGTAGTGTGTGTGTGTGCCCCACTGCAAAATTATTTTATTGAGATGAAGATTTGCAAGACATACAGTTATTCGGCATTGAGAGGTGAGGATTTTTTTCATCATTCTAGCTTCAGGAATTTATATCATGTCGGAAATAGTCACAAAGTTTTTGGGTGATTCTATTTCTGGAAATTTTCTAAGCTTGATCATGAATGTACGCAAAATGTCGACGTGAGTGTCGTGCTTATACAATGTGTTTCGAAGTTTTAAATTTGGGTCAAATAACATGAATAAATAATGCAGATATTTGGAATAATTGTTATCGTACGATAGACATGTTTGATATAATTCTAGGTAAAACTCCGGTTAGTGTGACCAATTGAATAAAAAAAAACCTTGGAACTCACTCATTTCGATCCTGTCAACAAAAATCCAACATTTTGACATATCGAATTTCTGTTTTTGAAAACACAAAATTTGTCATTCTTCCAATAAAAACGATACAAAAAATTTGTTTTACAAAAAATTCAAACATCTTAAAATCGTGAAAAAATCATGGGCTGAACGACAAACGAGCAATAACAATAAAAAATACCATAATCTGTTTACGTTTTGAGAAAGAATGAATTTGAAAATAAATTGTTTTTTCTTTGCTAAAACTTGCTGAAAGCAAGTGAATAGGGGTGTGTGCTTGGTGTTTTGATTAAGAGGACAAATTTGGTTTGCTTTATAACAGGATTTTGAAACGCCTGTATCTTCGAATATAGTCTTGACGTCCATAAATTTGATTTGGATTTTGTGTAGAAGATCAAAATAGGTAGATTTCAAAATAAAAATTGAAAATTCAGTGTGTCACTTCAACCGAAGTTTCACCTAATTCTGATGTCTTAATCGAAATGATCATTGAATTTCCTGATAATGGAGGCTGGTTTTCAAAATCAAATACGGAGAAATTTCTTGGAAACAGTTAAAAAATTAACATTGTGTGCAGGAAGTTGAGATTTTTCAAATAATTGATACGCAGGGCTTGACATATACTTCTGTCGAAGTTTCATAACCCATAAAATAACTTAATCACATATGTTGATACGAAGAGATCTGGACAGGGTCATTTGGCATTGTTTTTGGTTATAGAGGGTAACTCATCATAAAATTAGTTTAACGCAGTTGATTTCTTTTAAAAAGAAATTTTAATAATGTGACAAATATTTTTCCTCAAAGTCCTCGTTGAGTAATAATCATTTATTTTTTAATGTGAATGCGAATTGTTTTTTCTTCAAAATTTCACCACACCTATAGTATTGTGAAAAAATTACTGTTGAATATAAAACAATCTGCTATACTCCAATTGAGTTCAATGAAACCAATGAGTCGGTTTTCCAAATTTTATCTCTTCATTTGGGACAGGGTGACCGTCAGTGATTTTCCAATTTGAAAATATTATGATTATTTTTCATTAAAATGGAGCACCTTGTATATTTTTCTATCGAATGATCTAAAATTTTATTCTCAATACATTTTTTGTTTTCTCCTCAAGCTTATATGTTGTCTTCTCGGAGATATTGAAGAGTTAAATGTTGAATTAAATTTGATATGAATTTTATAGAGTTCTTCTGGAACTTTCCTATGCATTCAATTCTGATTTTCAGGTTTTCCGAGATTTCTAACAGCGGTATCCATAGTCACTTCCAGCGACTCGCCAGAGTTTCGCCGCTCGCTACACAAGAACTATAATGCACAGTCGAGCTCCAAAAAAGTGGTACATCGCCAGCTTTTCGCAAAAATGTGACTTATCGCGAAGTTGTTACTTTTTTGGAGCTCGGATGTGCATTATAATCCTTGTGTAGCGAACGGCGAAACGCTGGCAAGTCGCTGGCGATTGACTATGCATACGGCTGTAAGTGTATCGGAGGTTATTTCACGTTCTAAAATTATTAAAATAATGTTGTTGACATTTACGCAAGAGTTGATCACAACTTGACAAATTTAAGTTTTTGGGCGATTCCATCTCTGGAAAATTTCTAGGCGTGATCATGAATATACGCACAATGTCGACGTGAGTGTCGCGTTTATACAATGTGTTTCAGAGTTTTAGATTTGGGTCAAATAACATGAATAAATAATGCAGATACTCGGAATAATTGTTATCGTACGATAGACATGTTTGATATAAATCTAGGTAAAACTCCGGTTTGAGTGACCAATTGAATAAAAAAAAAATTGGAACTCACTCATTTCGATCTTGTCAACGAAAATCCAACATTTTGACATATCGAATTTCTGTTTTTGAAAACACACAAAATTTGTCATTCTTTCAATAGAACGACACAAAATAAATGAAAAAAAAAAAAATTCAAACTTCTTCAAAGCGTGAAAAAATCATGGGCTGACCGACAAACGAGCAATAACAATACAAAATACCATGATTTGTTAACGTTTTGAGAAAGAGTAAATTAAAAAAAAATTTTTTCTTTGCTAAAACTTGCTGAAAACAAGTAAATAGGGATGTGTTTGTGGTGTTTTGATTGAGAGGACAAATTTTGTTTGTTTTATAACTGAATTTTAAAATGGAGCACATTGCATATTTTTCTATCGAATGATCTAAAATTTTATTCTCAATAAATTTTTCGTTTTCTCCTCAAGCTTATATGTTGTCTTCTCGGAGATATTGAAGAGTTAAATGTTGAATTAAATTTGATATGTTTTTATAGTTCTTCTGGAACTTTCCTATGCATTCAATTCTGATTTTCAGGTTTTCCGAGATTTCTAAGTGTATCGAAGCTTATTTCACGTCCTAAAAATATTAAAATAATGTTGTAAAAATTTACGCGAGAGTTGAACACAACTTGGCAAGTTTAGGTTTTTGGGTGATTCTATCTCTGGAAATTTTCTAAGCTTGTTCATGAATATACGCAAAATGTCGACGTGAGTGTCGCGCTTATACAATGTGTTTCGGACGTTTTAATTTGGGTCAAATAACATGAATAAATAATGCAGATACTCGGAATAATTGTTATCGAACGATAGACAAATTTGATATAATTCTAGGTAAAACTCCGGTTGGAGTTACAAATTGAATGAAAAAAAAACCTTGGAAATTGGAATCTTGTCAACGAAAATACTACATTTTGACATATTGAATTTCTGTATTTGAAAACACATAAAATTTGTCATTCTTACAATAAAGACGACACAAAAATATTTTTTTTCAAAACATTTAAACTTCTTGAAAACGTGAAAAAATCATGGGCCGAACGACAAACAAGCAATAACAATAAAAAATACCATAATTTGTTTACGTTTTGAGAAAGAGTGAATTAAAAAATATAGTTTTTTCTTTGCTGAAACTTGCTGTAAACAAGTGAATAGGGATGTGTGTGTGTGGTGTTTTGATAGACCAATTTTGTTTGATTTATAACAAAATTTTGAAATGTGACAGGTTGCAATTTCAACAAAATATATGCCTGTTTCTTCGAAAATAGTCTTGACCTCTATAAATTTTATTTGGATTTTGTGTAGAAGACCAAAATAGGAAGATTTAAAAAAAAATCAAATTCAATGTGTCATTTTAACAATCCACCTAATTCTGATGTCTTTATCGAAATAATCATTGAATTTCCTGACGCTGGATGCTGGCTTTGAAAGTCATAAGAAGTCATTTCTTGGATATAGTTGAAAAATTAACATTGTGTGCAGAAAGTTGAGATTTTTCAAATAATTGATATGCAGCGCTTGACATATACTTCTGTCGAAGTTTCATAACACACTCTTTTCGATCTTGTCAACGAAAATCCAACATTTTGACATATCGAATTTCTGTTTTAGAAAGCACACAAAATTTGTTATTCTTCCAATAAAGACTACAAAAAAAACTTTTTTCAAAAAATTCCAACTTCTTGAAAACGTGAAAAAATCATGGGCTGAACGACAAACGAGCAATAAAAATAAAAAACACCATAATTTGTTTACGTTCTGAGAAAGAACGAATTTAAAATAAAATAGTTTTTTCTCTGATGAAACTTGCTGAAAACAAGTGAAGAGGGATGTGTGTGTGGTGTTTTGAT